>JAYESA010000009.1:83879499-84449499 GCA_036927795.1 Iris macrosiphon | reverse complement strand
ATGCTTCAATGCTCCAGAGCGAACTCAACGCCTTAGCACGCACGAGGGAATATTCCACACCAAATGAGGTTCTCCCCGATACATGCGACTACTCAGAATATGGTATGCAAGCAAATATAACAGGGGCATTGCACCCATCTCGTCGATACATGCGACTACTCAGAAGTTTCGTCTAGATCGGATCGGCCCCAGTGCCGCGACGATCGTCCGCAGAACTGGATTCGAAAATCTACCTTGTGCACAAGTTTTCCATGACGAAACGTATCCTCAAGTATTCCAGATTCTTGCAGATACATGTACAGGTACTTGTTCAAGTCAGGATCTATCAGGTACAAGTCAGGATCTTTGTTCATAACTTATCGACTCCCTGAGCCGTTAGAATCAGTACATAACGAGTGTTGATTCCAGAGATGTCATGATATTATCTTGCTTAACTTTCCTTGCTGTAGTCTCCTAGTTTAGAAAATGCCTTGGGACCTAACGGTCCCGAATACTTTCAATGTTTTCATTACTTGGCTCGAAATGACTATCTTGATAGCCTTCCTGCCTCAACTGAGCAAATTATAGATAGTGAAGTGCATTAATTTGTGGCATGCATTTAAGTGACGAGCATAGCGAATATGTAAAGCAGACAAGCATTGAACAGTATGAATATAACTTTTAAGGAAACATGTGGCATAGCCATACTTGAAAATACAAGCAATTTTGCTAGCACGAGTCTAAAGGATAGTGCGAGAAACTAACAAAAAACCAAGTTTTATTTTCATGTTTATGCAAGCAATACAAGATGAGATTATTCTCTTACCTAGGTGCATTATATTCTTTATTAGCATGCAAGGGGTTATCACCAAGCGATCTAGCATGTATATCCAAATTCTTAGGTGTGTAGGCCAAGCAAAGATAGGTTCATTGTAGTCACCCACCTAAACGAGGGCTTGTCTCGTCCAAACGAGACTCCGAGTAAACCACTGAAAACTCAAAGTCTAAGTGTTGATATGCCATTTGAGTCATCTTGCAGAACTGAGCGAAGTTGGCTGTTACATAATACACCACTCAAAAGAAGTTTTGTCCTCGAAACTTACTAAGATAGAACTCATCCAAAAATAACACTTCTATTCCAAACTTGAACATATCACGTTTATCTTCAAATCCACGAGTACACTTATCGTTCATTTATCCATTCGAATTAGTCCGACCGTATCATTGCAGTCTATCAAATCCTTGCCTCAATCTCTACTGCGCCTAGCTCAGAGCTGCACTACTCAAACACACAGGGGTATGCTATAACTTTATCTCACAAGGGTCAAACTAGAACTAGGTTGAACCACCCGACGTTCTATCACTTAACTTCTGAGTTATGAATACGTCCCAACCATTACTTGGTATCGCTTGACTAAATCCAGTGTTACGCCTAACCAACATCCCAAAAATTCTTAGAACTTTAACTTCAATATCCACCAATTCTTTGCATGTGACATTTCTCAAATCTATATCCAATCGTATTTGATACACAATCCTCTATTTCGAGCCATCGCCCAATCATGTTAGGAATCTTACACTATCTTTCAAGTTTATCACTTAACGCCTTCCAAAAACTTATTCATCAAATAAGACCTAGTCAATCCCTTATTCATACCTCATGCATATAATAATCATACTATTCCAAACACGATATATATTCCGATGATATCGCCTGCATCCTAACCAAGTCAAAATTCACATTTTGTTCAATCTTCAAGCACGATCTTCAACTTACACATATCAACTTTATATCCAATACTTTTATCAATACTTTTTTTTTGTTTCCAACCAATCATTGCTACTCCTGATTCTCCATCAAGTATCTCTCGCCTTATGAAATCACCCTAATACAACGAGCAGAGTCGATCAAAATCCAAGTTAATTCCAATTCAATTTCAAATTCTTAGTATTGCACTACCATCAAGAACATCTTCCAAGCACACAATTTTTATTTATATTAAATGCTTCATCCAAGTTTTCTATGATTCATTTCATATATTCAACACCAACACGAATCCGACAAGTCCTCGATATTAACTTATACTTTCGCTTGCACGATCCATTCATTTTCAAGTAATTCTATTGACCAATCCCTAATTTCCATTGTTTGTTCCAATCACGACGAACACTAACTCTTCTAATGTACATATCTCAAAACCATATCCTAATTCTAACTATTGCTGCCCCAGCTCTAAAGTCTTACTCAGACAAATTCTAAGGTTGATCACACCAACTCAAATCTCGTCAAGGGGTCGTCTGTCTAACCACTATGTCAGCTCACTAAGTCATAGTTACAATTTTGATCCCCATCAATAATATACAAATCCAGAGTGCCACGCTCATCCAAAACTAAGGTAACACCATTGTTCGTTTGTACGGGGCATTCTACCCAAGCTTGTATCACTTATATTTCTAACATCAAGCATATATTATCCTACCCAAATAAAATATCTCAATCCAGGGATACGAGTCCATTCAACAAAGTTGTCCTAAGGTAAAATCTATTGCAACACAATCCTCGATGCATCCTGTGATATCGTATGTCAAACCTATCAATTTGCATAGTCTATCTCCTCAGAAGTATCCGCTAAAGTCTACTTATCCATCTATCCAAGTCAAGTTCACCAAGTCATGATTCAAATCTCTAAACCATAATTCTCATATCGCATTCTCTAAATCGTTCGACATGATTCATGTATTCATTCACAAACCCTTAAGAACTACTTGCATCAATTTCCAAGCTAACTTATCCTCGACTTTGATTCATTCTCCAACCATGTACTAGAGCAGTCATCAAAACTCACCGAGTTATCCCTTGTCATGCATTTATTTCTTCCGAGTCACTATCTCTTCCTAAATATCAATCCGTTGCATCGATCTAAGATCTGTCTTCAAGCATTTATTTTCTCAAGTTTGTGTTAATCAAAAATCTATCATTCATTAACTAGAGAATCCTCGAGCCCATGTCTACCAATCTTCATTGTGTTCTGTTCCATCGAGTTCGTCCATATAACTATAAAAAAATTATTTGCACTATATCGCATCGTTCAACCGATTATTAATGTCTAAGTTATAAACAAGATCAATTCCTTATCACCATTTGTGTATCATTAAACCAACTTGATTCCCATTTCTAACATCAAATTTAATTCATCAATTCTTCCAAACATTGCATATCGTCCATTTTGAATTCTCTTGCGCGCTAACTCTTTCTCGCGCTATCACTTGATTAAGCTATCTTCCAATTGCACTAGTTTCATTCACATATATAATCATATTCACATGTAGCGGCATTCGAGTTTTGCATACCAATGAGTCTGGATCGTGCACACATTCGATGCGTCCCCAAAGTATATGCATTTTAACCAAGCTTAACGATAGCGAAGTTAGTTTTTGTTTAGCATATCGCTGAGTTAGGATCGTACAAATATTTAAGGCGCTCCCAAAATACATGTATTTCAACCAGCTTAGCGATAGCAAAGTCGGTCAAGCTACGGTGAAGGCACCACAAATTCTATAAAACTTTTAATTCTTGACACAAAGTTTATCTGTTTGAGTCCATCCTCACGTATCACATAATCTCATCTAATTTTCTTATTCTTTCTCGACCAAGTCATTCATTTTAAACCCTTATTCGATATCATCCCAATTCTACACAAATTCTACATAACTATTTGAGTAATTCTTGCACGAGACACATGATATCAATCTTACTAGGCTACACAAGTTCTATGGCTTTGCACTGATCTCTTGCACAACTTTGCGTTGCTGACTGGCTCGTTGCTATCCCAAAATCCATGATCCAAAGAACGTTCCTCAAAGTTTCCCCATACACCACTCAGATTTAAGCCACCCAAAAATCTTTGAAACCATGTTCGCATAGCTAACATCCAACCGATGTGTTCCTTAAAATCCAAGCACAATCCTCAATTCCGTATCAATGGTATCATTTTTTCCAAAATCAGCATCATTGATAGATATCTCTTAAGTTAGTGATTCGAATCTAACTTATCTCATCCGAACGATATTCTAATCTTGCACACATGCATGCTAGCACCAAACAAGTCAAGTATGTAACACATATTGCTCAGCCCACAAGGTCTTCTGTATAGCTGTCCTGCTCAAACAAAATACCCACATGAGATCCATTCAACAATCTAAACTTATTGTATGGAATATCCCTAGGAACATTAAGAGAGAACGTCTAACGTATTACCCACAAACGAAGTTTCAAGCAGAGAAAATCAATACGAGACCAAGGACGTAAAACTGACGCTCTGATAAGAATATGTCATGCCCTGTCCCAGCATGGCCATTCGTCCTCGTATGAGCGTGATACCACACGAGCCTAAGTTTCTCCTGCGCAAGGCCAAGCATAGAACAGGCGGTGAGATAATAAGTTCTCAAGGTCGATATAGCGAAAGCATAAAACCAATACAAGTATGATACAAAAACTAGCTCTTTATTGATTCTGAATAAGTATTACAAGCGGGGCTAGTCCGAGATTACAAGTCGCTCAAGTTCTCTCTCGAAACAATAAAGGCGTGCCAAGTAGCTTACAACAAGGAATGACATATAGGCGATGTTCCAACATTATGTCATGTATATGTGCTTCAGATCCGGATGCAACGCTCCAGGGCTTCAGAGCGAACTCTACGCCTTAGCGTGCACGAGAGAATATTCTGCACTGAACGAGATTCTTCCGCACCCTGTACACAATCTGGTGGATTATCAGTACATTGAATGCACTGGTGGAGAGGCTTCTCGTCCGCTTAAAAATCTAATACGTTCAATTAGTTATGTTTTCTCTATCATTATTGTCTTTCTAGTCTTTCCTTTGATCAGTTTTATGGCAAAGATATAAAGTCTAACTCGTATGGCAGTGCATCGTGCGATATAAGAGTAACACGACGATACTTACCAACTTACCATTCGTCCTTCCCTGTCCAAGGTAAACCAAGTTAAACCGAGAACGAATATACATATGAAATCAAGAAATCACATAAGCAAACATAAGTATCACGAGCGTGTTTCTGACTCAGGTGCACGAGTTACACAGATTATTAGACGTGTTGCAGAAGATTGCTCTGGTGTGTTATACTAAATGTCTCAGGTATTCATATGTAGGTATAGATACACATGTGTTACTCATAACAGTCGTCTATAATGCAATAACGCGCACGCGGGTTGCCGTAATCGAGTCAACTTAATTTATATGACAGAAGGTTGTAGAAGCATAATAATTGTCATACCCCAGTCCCAAAATACGTAGGACTAGGAATACGTAACATGCCAGCCGTATGTATACGAACTCCAATATATAGAAACCATATACACACGTACGCTGTACATGAATATCAAAATCCACAAGTGGTAATATACTGTCAACAAGTCACACGCAATCTATATCTCATCCACAGCACAAATAAATAAATAGAAAATAAATAACTGAATCTCAAAGATGAAGTATCAAAGTATGATAGTTGGATGGAAACAAATCCACTGTAAATCGACTATACTAAAACTACCAAATGAGAGAAGAGATCAACTCCAATATAAGATAAATGTCTATGAAAGAAATAGCAACTAGAATATCCATCACCTGTGATGAATCAAAGGTACTCCGAAGGTAAGACCTCCTCAGTCTGGTAAGACGCGTCAGGTCTGGGTCCGTACTCCTGTGGATACTCCTGCCAGTTGTTTGATAATAAACGAAAGAAATAAAACTAGGTTTATACGAAACCCTTTCTTTGGTTTACAAACACGAAAAAGAAGTACAATTAATCCTATACGAGGATGTTAAGTTCAAAAATTTAATTCTGGGTAAATATTACTATAGGAGTCTGATCTGCGGTCGATCACTTTGTCCCTTGGACCACACAATGACGAAGAGGTACTGTAGAAGAAGAAGAAGCTTCAAAGCTCGCAAGAGGGATTTGATGCTCGATGCCAAAGTCGTCAATCACTCCCCTCTGTCTGTGCTCTAGGATCTTCTCTCTCAAAATTAAAATCTGATCTCTGACCCCTTTTTTCGACCCTTGACCTCCATGGCCGGAGGTATTAATTTATAGGGATTAGTAACAGTAACCGTCCAGTCAGCATAGAAGCCGAACAGTGGAGAGTGTGGCACTTTTAACGGGGCGGTTATAATAACTGCCACCCACGTATAAATGATCTTCTGAATCCGTGTGTGATGCGTGTCCTATTATGAGGTAACGCGTATAACTGCTGCAAAGATCATGGCATGCAAGCCACGTAGGTAACTGCCCCTCGCGTAGAAAAGTTGGCGTAGAAGCCAATAACTGTCACTATGACGTAGAAGCCAAATAGTTATCTTGTTGGCGTAGAAGCCAAGTAGGCGTAGAAGCCGAATAGTTATCAAGTTGGCATAGAAGCCAAGTAGGCATAGAAGCCCAGTAGCTGACATATAGGCATAGAATCCTGATGGCTGTCGAGTTGGCATAGAAGCCAAGTAGGCGTAGAAGCCTGATGCTGCATGGATAGGTAGCCGGCGTAAAGATAGCCGATTATCCTTCCTTGGTTGAGATCTTAAGCGTATTCTGGACCAAATAGCATTATCACGTACCTTTGCAAATATAGCCTGAGTTGGCGTATTTTGAGGAGATAGCATACGACGTACTCCTATAGTTGAAAATAGCCAAGTCGGCGTATTTCAAGGAGATAGCGTACAACGTACTCCTATAGCTGAAAATAGCCTGATGACGTAATGTGCAGGGATGGTGATGTGGACGTATTAGCCCTAATTATAGCTCTCCCAGTCATTGGAAATAGAATAAAATCTCGTGCATTAAATGCAGAGATCTGCCCCCATCTCGTGCATTAACTGTAGAGACGTGCCTCGAATTTTGTACGAAGAGCAGCTTTTGACGTGGCAGTCAGCTTTGTCTCATCCTGAGCGTAAAAGCTCATGTCTGCCTGTGTAAAACTAGGCAGCGTATTCCTTGACTGCGTAAACGATGACTTAAATCAAGACTTTGTCACTAAACGACAGTTTGGGACTCTGTGTAGAATCATCATTACAGCTGTCCTCTCGATAGTTGTGCAGTACTCTTTGTCAGGAGTCAGGTTTATTGTACTGTCTGACAGGTTCATTCGAGGAATACGAAGCGTTCCTCGTACAACTCATTTGAGGGATACGAAGCATTCCTCGTATAATTTCCCGCTGCATTAAAAATAGACAGACTTTTACGTCGAAGTGGCGATATAGCAATCTTTTTACGCCGAAATAGTCTGGAAATACTGCATTACGCGGGTTGTTCTGGAGCTATGTTTTACGCTGAATAGCGTTGAAGCTCTGCTGCACGCCAATGGCTCTGAAGTCATGTCTTACGCCACCCAGTACTAGAGCTCTATTTTATGCGGCTGCCTGTGTGTTTAAGGGTTTTTACGCGTATGATTCCTTAGCATATTTTTTATGCTTCTACCAGACCCCCTTCAAACTTTTCAAATTTCTCGTAATTTGAATCACTTTGAATGAAGCATGAAACGGTCAAATTTGACCTGTTTTGCGAGGCTGATTTCTTGGCAAATATTTAGGAATTTGTTGGGATTTGGTGTGATCTCCTCTGCCTATATAAAGGCGACTGAGTTAACCTGTTTCTCCCATATTTCCTTCACCACAAAGAGATGGTTGCCAATCTTTGTCATGCTGTCTTGAGGAAGAAGAAGATCATGTTCTTCCAGCATGTAAGGAGCCGTAAAAAGAGGCATCTTCGAGCAAGTATCCTCTGCAATGATGGATCATAGAAGGATATCATAGCTTCCTTTGCTCGGAATGATCAGCAATTTCATATGGCGATTCGTCCAGAAGAGAGGAAGGGTCTCATTCGACCACACAGCTTGCAAGCTGTAGTTTCTCCCATTATGACGGTGGACGATGGTAGGCAGTCTGGCCCTGTCTTCCAATATTGAGTTGGGTCTGAACCCCCAACACAATTCTAGGGCATGCATGCCATAGCGTATGGAGGGTGGGCTTGAATAATTTACATAGGCCCAGTTATGTATCCTCCCGCCATTTACCATTTTCTTGTTCATCGGCTGCAGAAGCCGATGAAGTGCCGTAGAAGAAGAAAAAGATCTCCAGCAATATGAGAACCTGGCAGAACAGATTCTCGACGTGATCTCGAATGAAAATGAAAAATCCTTTGTAGAAAAAGGATTTCCGTCATATGTAATCATGAAGATGAAAAACCCTTTATAAAATGGATTTCCATCATATGTAATCATGATTAATAAGATCATATTCTTTTACACATCTGATGATTTGTCATATTTGCTGTGATGAAGTCCGAATATGTGCAGCTTCGACACGTCTGAATAACCGAATCTGATAGAAATATATCTGATCTCGTCCCTTCTTTTACGCATAACTGAAGACACGTAGAAAGGTTCTTAGCATTAAGTTGAAATATCCAAACTGTCATGTTGTTTTGAACGAGGAGTCGCGTAGAATTCTGAACTGTCACTTCTCTGATGCGAAGAATTTGCTGTTCAGACCGTCACCTTCAAGAATGTTTTCCCGAAAATCCCTTGAAAAGGGCGAGAAATGGCCGTCAAATAGGCCATACTTGAACTTGTGTAAAAGATTGGACTTAGGATGAACTTCCAATCGACCCAAGAAGGAGAGTCATCTTCAATGCTGAACTCTGTATGTTTTGGGCACTTGGAATATTTTGTAGCCAAGAAGGAGCATTTCTGTGTAAATCCTTGCGATTGGCCATCTGTAGCTGTTGAGCATAAAATCGTAGATTTGTAGCTTCTTGAGCGTAAAATCGTAAGTTTGTAGCCTCTCGAGCATAAAAGCTGCTGAGCATAAAAGTATCCGGACGTAAAACCATAGAAGAAAACTTCCGAGTATGAAGTCATAGATTTGTATCCTCTGAGCGTAAAACCGTAGGTTTGTAGCCTCTCGAACGTAAAAGCTGCTGAGCATAAAAGCATCCGGGCGTAAACCATAGATTTATAGCCTCTGAGCGTAAAACCGTAGACTTGTAGCCTTTGAGCGTAAAAGCTCTTAAGCGTAAAATCGTAGATCTGCTCTGCGCGTAGAATCTAAATGCACTGACTGTATGTCTTCTTTTCAAATGATAGGCTGACGTGGCACCAAATTATAACCGAATATTAAATATCAAATTTGGTTAGGAATTCGAAGAGTTGTCTGAACTCTATAAATATCCCAAGGCCTTCAGAGAGAAACTTTTTATCTGCCTTCGCAAACCCTTAGCTTTCCAAGAACCTTTCTTCTTCGTCTCTTTCTCGAGAACTCAGAATCGCCATGGCCCCTAAACAAGCTTCCACTGCTAAGAGAAAGAAGGTTGTCTCTTCTTCTCGCTCCTCTGCTCAAGCACGAGCAACTCCCTTTGGGCTGAGCGAGCCTCGATCGAAACGCGATGCCCCTCCGTTGAGCCGTTCTCCGGATGTCATAGGTAAAGATTTTGGGAGGAGAAAAACAAAACCCTTCGCACACGTTGTACGTGAACGCGCAAGGTCATCTTCTGTGCTGAGAGCCTCTTCGAGGAAGATGATGCACATAGATGTTTTATCATTACGCCCATATTCCTAATGTGTCAGCGTAAGAACTTCTTAGTTTTGCAGTCTGGCATAAAAGCACGGACTGTCAAAATTTGGCGTATACTACAAACTTTGAGTTTTGCGTGCTAGATGGAAATTCTGGCGTAAAAAACTCAAATTTTGGCAGTCTGGCGTAAAAGCACAGACTGTTAAATTTTGGCGTATACTGCTAACCTTGAATTTTATGCCTCGAAAATAGATTCCGGCGTAAAAGTTCAAGTTGTTGCAGTCTTGGCATAAAAGTTCAGACTGATGATCTTTGGAGCAAACTGCAAGAGTGTAATGTATAGTGTAGAAACTGACTTGTTCTCTTGCGTTTTGTAATGGACTTGCAGATCCATCCATTAGCTGAGGTGATGGTCTCCGCTGCCGGGATGCTGAACTCAAACTATTTGGAGGACTTGTCCCATGTGACATTCCCCATATCTGGGGACAACTATCCTGAAGGAAGGAGAATCCTGATCTCGTCCCAGGGAGAACGCATGCTGTTGAACATGATCAGTGGAGAGACCCTGACATATATCGACAGAACAGAGTATAAGAAACCGAGTTTCTTATTTGGGGATGTTATTGACAACAATCCTAGACTAAGCCCAAGAGGGGGGATTGGGTGTTCACTGCTGAGGGCACGGTGATGTATCTGCCGAAGATGCCAAGGGATTACCCTATCTCGACCTTCTTCCATGCCACGCATCCTAGGAAGATGACGTGGGTGCTGACTCCCGATCTTCACGGTCGACCGGAGAAGATTTTATACAACAAGGGGGCGACCGGGGGGTCTATATGAGCCATCCTTCGGGCCCTGTTATGCCCTTTAGGGGATTACTGCCGGGTAGCGTCCGAGTGAGGACAGTTCGCTGGTCCAGCCGGTCTAGATATCGACCTTCTGCAATGACTTCATGGGACAGGAAGGAATGTACCCCAGAGTCAACCCTCGGACCAGTGGATGGCTTAGCCCGGGGAATCTTCGATGGGCTAGTTTGACTGCCTGGGCCCTGAAGCACTTCCAGGTAGAGCTGGAAAGTATTATCTTATTCGCGGCCGTAAGTGCCACAAGTGTTGGGTTGCCTGTTAACCCTAACTTGTTCTTGGCCTTGATGGAGCGATACAATTCGCTCACCGGAACTTTTGCCACTCCACTGGGGGAGTTGGGCTTAGCCTTTCACGAGATTTCAAAGATCTTGAAGCTGCTAATGGGGGACACTCCTTATGAAGAGTATGTCCCTATAAACAGGGAATTGAAGGATATGCACCCTCGGACAGTGGCAGTGTATCAGGAGCTGATGAGCCACTACCTTGCCTGTACCACTTTTTACAAGGAACCGTCTGATTTGGCTCACGTCAACAAGTGGACAACCTACCTCTTCTTCCACCAGGCCCGAAATATTAAGCCGGATAAGGTGGTAGATAGCCGAGATAGGCCCTTGAACCTCCTGAGCATGCTTAATGCTGATACGGTCGATGACCTCATCGATGACGCCGGGGCTCCGGATTATGTTCTCGATGAAGAGGTCGGAGGTTATCCTGCAGGCACAAAAGCCTACAGTTATATAAGGCATTGTCGTAAGCCTCTGTCAAGGGAAGCTCAATTGGCTGGCTTCCTCTCCATCTGGTTACGCCGCTGGGTAGTGCCTGGCATCTCATCTGCAGATCGCATCCATCGCAACACCTTATGGCCTACAGTGCGTTTGGTATTTGGAGCAAGACTGGGCCTACTTCCTGCTATGATATGTAGAATACAAGCAGGTTTGAGGGCCCTTACTGATGGGCTTCTCGCTGATGAGACACAGCGTGAAAGCTTTCCCAGGGTAGAATTACCAT
Source organism: Iris macrosiphon (assembly GCA_036927795.1). Classification (NCBI taxonomy): domain Eukaryota; kingdom Viridiplantae; phylum Streptophyta; class Magnoliopsida; order Asparagales; family Iridaceae; genus Iris; species Iris macrosiphon. Next base: position 84,438,066 of record JAYESA010000009.1, on the reverse strand, counting down.
TCCTATACTTGATGGGATGGTTAATTCTTCATAACGCCTGGGTGATGTCTCCCGGTTCCGCCAGTAGTTCAGGAAATAACTTCTTATTGAATTACAAGAATTCTTCTTGGAACGTGCTGACCGTCACAGATTGCCGACGGGCGTTAAACGTAGCCCACAGCTGGAAGATCTTCTGTATCGTTCCCCCTATACACATTAATCAACAGGGGAGGAAACTCAAGGATGAAGGTCATGGGAGAACCATTCTTTCTCCTGAAGCCTTTTATTGGTTGGTCTGTATTAGATCTTCCCACTTGCTATACAGAAGTGACGATCATTGCTTCTTGGAGCCCTATCTGCTCAGTCGGTTCGCCAGGCAGTTTGGGTATGACTAATTGCATGTGGGGAATGCCATTACCAGTTTCAAGTCCAGAGGTGGACTTATTGATGGAGCCATAGGGTGGCGGTACTTCATCATGAATTATACTGGTGCAACTTTTGTGGTACCCGCGACTTCTCTTTCCATGGAGCTGCGCATGCTTCACTCATACGCGCAGTTCTATGCGTCTATCAATACCTTCCATCACGATTTTGATATGCATGAAAGTTTTCGGATGCCCTCCTATAGGTCCAGTGGAAAGGTGGATGTTCCGTCTGTTTCCTCGGATGAGAATAAAGACACCACCGAGGTAAACGAATTTTTGATGACAATACCGAGAGGCGTACTAGCTCCGCCTGTAGAGCCTCTCGTTATCCCCCAAAAACGGAAGGCTTCAACTCCGAAAGAGCCTTCCCCTCGCAAGAAGAGGATTGCCAAAGGTCCGAAAAGGGCTTCCACCAGGGAGGTTGTCATTTTCTCTATTGGGGATGATTCTTTGGTAAGAGATCTTTCGCCTTTTAGAGAGGGAACCTCCATAGTTCCGGTCGGTAGTGCCGAAGATTCTTTGCCCCTGGTCACTGCTGCCACTACTGCTTCAGGTAGTGCTACGAGATCGCCTACCAGGTCGAGAATTTTAAGAATACCTTTATCCAGACAAATAATGGGAGTAACCCCTACATCGTCTGTAAGTATTTCCAGCGAGATTCCACCCGATGAGCCTCGAGTGGATCTTGGAGAAGACTTGGAAGACTACCCACCAGTGTCAGTTGGTGCACCCTCTTCCCCAGGTATGGCAGCTTGCTTAGCATCATTAAGACATAATTTAGCTGTCCTGGCTGCGGATGCGACATATACACCATCAGCCATGGGTAAATGTTGTCTTTACGCCTCTTTTAGAAAAATTAACATCAGGTTGATATTAACTTTCTCTTGTCTTCTTTTTAGGGGAAGACATCTCAGGGGAGGGCGAAATTGACGCAACTTTTGATTTTGTTGCGGATACTGCCGATGAAACGGCGGTGCTCGAATTTTAAGGGGCATGCTTTGAAGCTGTCGATCCTTCTTCCGCAGCACTTTTGGGTGTAGCCTCGCCCAATACAGTTCTGATATCTTCAGAGGAGGATGAGCCTATCGTCTCGACTGTGCCTCCTTTGTCAAGCATGCCAGCAACTTCAACTGTTGTTGGTGCTTCTTCTTTTGTCGTGCCATCTACTGAAGCAACGACTGTGGCAACATCCTTTGCAGTCATTCCTGGAGGAGGATTTGCCGATATCGCAGCTACTCCCAGCGTCCATTCGAATTTTGTCATGCTAGTTGAGCAGTATACTAGTATTTTCTACATCACTTTGAAAATACTGATATCGATGGTGCTGGAGAAGAATTTAGGCTTCGAGGCTCTGAAGATGTCCTCCCAGCTTGCGATAGCGCCGATCAAAATTTTTAACGACGTTGGGAGAGCTGATGCGCTGGAGCAAATAGTTAATGGTTTAGAACAACCCATTAACGAGTATTTGCAACTATCTCGAGGCAACGTCGATGAGATAATTCAAGCCGAGTATGACTCCTTGACTGCTAAGCTGGTTGAACAGATGGAGTCTTTGACCAATTCCCTCGAGACATAACAGCGAGAGATGGATGCAGGGAAAGCCGTCTTGGAGGAGGTTATTGCTCTTCAAACAAAGTACAAGGCCGAACATGAAGGAAATGAAGCGAGGGTTCGCAAATTGGAAACCAAACTCGCTCAGGCAAAGAAGTGGGCTCTCCAGTCATCGGCAGGTCTAGATGTGGTGAATGACCGACTGGATACAGCTCAGCAGAACTTGGCATGTGCTGGAGTCACCTGCACCAGTTTTATTCAGGCTTGGTCCAAACTATCTGCCTTGAACATTGAGGAGGCAAGGTTGGAGCGGGCTCGCGCTAACGTCTTGAACTCCAGGAATGAGAGGATGGTTGCTTTGGCGCAGCAGATCCATGATTTGACTGCTCCTCCCCGATGATGTACTTTTTTTGCTTTTATATGTAACTTGCTCTTTCTGGAGATAATAAAGAGACTTTATCTGACTTTGGTGGACCCATCATTTTTGAATATAAACGATAGGCTAGGGTGAAAGTGATATCAGAGGTAATATGGACGTGATATACTTTCGATAAGCTTCAGCTGGACATGTCTATTCAGAGGTTATATGGACATGATAGAATATGATCCAACTAAATTTGTATACAAAACACTATCAGAGGTAATATGGACGTGATAGATTTTGAAATTCCAAATTAGTTAGACATATCTATTCAGAGGTTATATGGACATGATAGAATATGATCCAACTAAATTTGTATACAAAACACTATCAGAGGTAATATAGACGTGATAGGTTTTGAAATTCCAAATTAGTTAGACATATCTATTCAGAGGTTATATGGATATGATAGAATATGGTCCAACTAGATTTTGTACGTAGTATCGTCAGAATGAGATCTTCACCATACTCCACTTAAACAAGAAAGATTAAGCATAGTACTTCTTCAGGAATTTGCCGTTGATAGGAGCCATTAACAAGTCTCCATTAGGTTTGGCTAATCTGTAAGCGCCGTTTGAGAACGTCGTCTCGATCACATAAGGGCCTTCCCATTTGGGCTGAAATTTACCCTTACTCTTGTGAGTAATGATCATTGGCCTTTTCACAGCTAAAACTAGCTCGCCAACTTTGAACACTCTTTCCTTCACTTTTTGATTAAAAGATTTGGAAATGCGTGCCTGGTAGAACGCAATACATTGTTGAGCTTGGAGGCATTTCTCGTCTAATCCTTCTAGATCTTGAAGCCTTAATAGGTCATTCTTTTCCTGAGTCAACACATTAGCCACTGCTATTCTGAGTGACGAAATTTAGATTTCAATGGGGAGAACTGCTTCACTCCCGTAAAACAATGAGAATGGGGTACAACCTGTCGGTGCTCGTATCGTTGTACGGTATGCCCAAAGGCATTCTCCGAGCTTCTCATTCCAATCTCTTTTGTTCGAAGAGACAAAATTCTTCAAGAGTTTGATAATGGTTTTGTTGAAGGCTTCCGCCAAACCATTAGCAGCAGGATTATATGCCGTAGAGGCCATATTTTGTATTCGATTTTTATCACAAAATCGGTGAAACGCTTGGCTGATGAATTGAGGCCCGTTATCATGGATTATCCTTCGGGGTATCCTAAAATGATAAATGGCATGATGCTTGATAAAGCTGATCACATTGGATGTCTTTACCTCAGCAAGAGCGATTGTCTCTGCCCATTTGGAGAAATAATCGGTGATAGCCAGTATGAACCGATGTCCCCTAGAAGATGACGGGTAAATAGGACCAATGATGTCCATCCCCTATGCTTCGAAGGGCCATGATGCAATGGTAGGATGTAGATACTCAGAAGGCTGATGTATAAAGTCCGTATGAACTTGACAGGCTTTACATTGTCTGGCATATTTTACTGCATCTGCAATCATAGTAGACCAGTAATAGCCCATCCTCCTGATGCGATCCTGTAGCTTCGGACCGGGTTGATGTTCTCCACATACGCCATCGTGAGCTTCACGGATAACCAGTTTTGCATTATTATCAGAGAGGCATTGTAACAGTAGTCCATCGTATGTTCGACGATATAAACTTTGTGAGGAAGCGTCAAAGTAGAAGCGTAATGATCGTCTTTTGATAGACACTGCTTCTTTAGGATCCTCTGGTAAAATTCTGTATGCCACGAAATCTATAAAGGGACTTCTCCAGTATCTTTTAGGAGGAACCGTGTTTACGACGTAGCTGCATTCCAGGTGAAAGTTATTTTTCACACAGAATAGATCTCTGTTGAAAAGGATCACCGAATTCTGCCTCCTTATAGGAATGGCTAGATCTGCAGCTAGACTGGCCAGAGCATCAGCTTCCAAATTTTGAGATCGAGGCACATGCTCTAGGAAAAATCCTTTAAAAGACATGGCTATCTCGATCGTTGCTTGGTGATAAGGAATGAGGTCTGGATTGCGGACTTCATATACTCCTCTGACCTGATTGACGATCAGCTGGGAATCACCAAAAGCTTCCAGATATTCGACCTTCAATTCTTTAGCGACTTGAAGCCCGATTAGTAGAGCATTATACTCTGCCACATTATTAGAGCAGGGCTCGCTAAGAGAATATGCTCGGTAGATAACGAGTTTATCCGGAGTTACCAAGATAATTCCCACTCCTGAAACTACGTTTCCCTTGGGGCCGGTCCTGGAGGCGCCATCGAAGAATAGCTGTCATGTATCACCTTCCATTGCAGAGTTACATTCTGCAACTTCGTCGGGAATATCCTCGTATAGTTGGAGGTTTTTGGAATTGGATGAGCAGCTAAGAAATCAGCCAAGGCCTGACCCTTTATGGACTTCTGAGGGACGTACACCATATCATAAGGTGTTAATAATATCGCCCAAGTCGCGAGTCGGGAATTAAGGACGCTCGACTTGTTCATCAGTAACCGAAGATGATTGATTCTGGAGATGATATGAATAGTTTGGCCTGTGACGTAATATCGCGTCTTCTGAATGGCAAATATTAGGGCCAAGCATTCTTTTTCCACTAGATTATACCGGTGTTCAGCTCCGACCATCATCCTGCTTAGGTAGTAGATAGCCTGTTCATGACCCTCATCGTTCTTCTGTGCGAGAAGAGCTCCCAAAGAATGATCTATTGCTCGAACATACAGCAAAAATGGTATTCCTATGACGGGAGGCACCCGAACTGGAGTATTAGTAAGGTAGCATATGATATCGTTAAACGCTTGCTGACAGGCTTCGTCCCATACGAAAGACACACCTTTCTTCATTAGGCGAGAAAAAGGTTGACATCTTCCAGAGAGGTTGGATATGAATCTCCTGATATAGGTTAGACGACCATGAAATCTCCTGAGTTCCCTCAGATTACGGGGAGGTCGCATCTCTAGGATAGCTTTTACTTTATCAGGATCGACTTGAATGCCTTTGGCGGTAATGACAAATCCTAAGAATTTGCCGCTGGATACACCGAGAAAGGACTTTGTGGGGTTCATTTTGAGTTGATGTTGGCGCATCAATTTGAATACCGTCTTCAAGTCTTGGATGTGATTAGCCTTGAGGCAGCTTTTGACAGCGATTTCCTCTACGTAACATTCCACTGTTTTGAGTAAATGCTCATGGAATATGTTACTCATGGCTCGCTGATATGTAGCCCCGACATTCTTCAATCCAAAAGGCATGACTGTGTAGCAATATACCCCCAGTGGTGTACGGAAGGCAGTATGCTTCTCGTCTTCAGGATGCATTTTGATCTGGTTGTATCCTGAGAATCCGTCCATGAAAGACATGCGTTCAAAACCGCAAGTATTGTCGATCATGACGTCTGTGTTGGGAAGAGGGAACTCATCCTTGGGGCAGGACGCATTGAGATCTCGGAAGTCGATACAAATGCAAACTTTCTCGCTTTTCTTCATGACTGGGACTACATTGGCGACCCAATCAGGATGTTGCTCTTCACGGATGAAACCGCAAGCTACCAATTTTTTGATTTCAGCTTCAATGGCATCCATCATATCCGGGCAGAACCGGCGTTGGTGCTGCTTTACGGGTTTTGAATTGGGCAATATATTGAGTTTATGGGTAGCCACTTTTGGATCAAGACCTGGCATATCCTCATAATTTTATGCAAATTCTTCAATCCAAAAGGCATGACTGTGTAGCAATATACCACCAGTGGTGTGCGGAAGGCAGTATGCTTCTCGTCTTCAGGATGCATTTTGATCTGGTTGTATCCTGAGAATCCATCCATGAAAGACATGCGTTCAAAACCGCAAGTATTGTCGATCATGACGTCTGTGATGGAAAGAGGGAACTCATCCTTGGGGCAGGCCGCATTGAGATCTCGAAAGTCGATACAAATGCAAACTTTCTCGCTTTTCTTCATGACTGGGACTACATTGGCGACCCAATCAGGATGTTGCTCTTCACGGATGAAACCGCAAGCTACCAATTTCTTGATTTCAGCTTCAATGGCATCCATCATATCCAGGTGGAACCGGCGTTGGTGCTGCTTTACGGGTTTTGAATTGGGCAATATGTTGAGTTTATGGGTAGCCACTTTTGGATCAAGACCTGGCATATCCTCATAATTCCATACAAAGACGTCGATATATTCTTTTATCAGCTGGATCATCTCTTTCCTTTCTGCTGGGGAAAGATTGTTACTGATAAATATCGGCTTTGGTGAAATTTCATCCCCAACGTCGATTTGGATAACTTTATCTTCAGTGGACGGTTCCCTTTGCTCGAACCGGAGTTTCCTATTGTGTATCCATTTGCTGTGCCCATAAGTCATTTTCAAACGGTTTAGATTCCTGTTCGTCTGCTTCGAAAGAATCTATCAATACCATATTTACTGACAATACTCGTTCGAGGTCAGCATATAAGTCGGAGGATGACGAACCATCCTGAGAAGAGGAAATGGTATCCTTTTTTGACTTAGAAGTTGCAAGAGACGTGGTATACCCCAACCCGAAGTGCATTCGTTGATAGTAGGCATTACCATACAGTGTCATTCGTCTGCCTTTCCCGTAGTTGAGGCCTGGCTCTAACTTCAGGTCATAACCCATGCTTTGCATGATCTTCAAAGCCTGTGGGCTATATCTGTGGACCTGTATTTTACCAGCATCGTCATCAGAAGAATCTTCTTGTACAATCGGTTGATTCCGCGTGCGGCCGAAGACTATTGGATGCTGATCTTTACGGGTAGGTGGGACAATAAAGAGAGAATCTTTATGTTGCCCATATAACGTGATGACGTTAGATGTTGATGCCACTTTCCACACATACGGTTAATAGAAGTCTATAGCTTTTAAGAATTTTTGTGCTATAGGCTCTACATCGTTATGGAGGGATGATTCCTGATTAGGAAATTGGGCATCAATATACTGGAAAAGAGGTTCTTTATTATCATCAAAAACTATGTTCCCGGTTGTATTTACATCAATCGGTTGTTTGTTGTGCCGAAGGTTGATGACGAAGGGTGGAGGCTTCTGGTTCAGAGTGATCACCAGGGGATCACTTCCTCCTCCTGATTTGGTTTTGTCCAAATAGATAGCCATGGGTCCCATAATTTTAGGACGGGTAGTCCGTCATTTCACCTGGATTGACAGAGGTTGCTCCACAGACGATTCTCCTGGCTCCCGGTGGGATTCCTCTTTCGTCTTGCCCGACACCTCCTTCATGTAGTCTTGGGTGTATAACATGGCATCGGAGTAGTAAGACTCAACTCCTTTGAATGGGTTGAGATCAGCAAACTCTGTCTTCACTGTCCCTTGGGAGTCTACGTATTTGAAGCATTGATGTAGAGTAGAAGGAACAATATTGTGATCGTGGATCCATGGTCTGCCCAACAGAGTGTTGTAGGACACCTCCGAATCAATGACGCAGCAGGTATCCACTGATCTAAGGTCACCAATCTGGATCCTCAGACGAATCTTTCCCAACAGTTTGCTTTTCCTGGCGTTGAAGCCCACGATTGTAGTGGTGGTGTAAGCCAGTTCACTTGTAGGGATCCTCAATGGTCTTAGCAGACTATGAGGTATAATGTTGATCGACGATCCCAGATCTATATGAATCCGGTCTACCTCCATTGAGCCGACATATCCGGTGTAATAAAGAGGCCTGTCATGTCTATTATGTTTCAATAATATATCCTTTTGAGTGAAAGTGATGTTAGGGACCACTTTCATTACGCTGTGGCATTGAGGATATGCCACAGGCTCTTTATCGGGAGTCTTGAACTGAGTCGAGCATGCATCTGCCTGCATTAGCGCTTCACTCAAGGCCTGACGAGTGTCTTTTGATATCCTGAGTAGCTCAAAGATGGACAGTCTGGCTGGAGTATTAGCCAATTGGGCCAGGATGTCGAAGTTATAGGGCTTCTCCAAACCTTTGTTTTGAATGTTCTTCAAAGGTTTGTTGAAACAAACTTCTTTCTGTTTTCCTTTGTCCGCCGAAGTCGGTCTAGAAGGACCTGCCTCCAGTATGACAGGTTCAGGTTCTGGAAGTTTGGCAGCTGAAGCGTCTGCCGTTGCTTCTTCCTGATTTCCTCCATAGTCCTTGAGGTAGGCCTTCCCTGAACGGGTTCCAGTTGCCAAAGCCTCTTCATCTAATGTCGGGGATATTGCAACCATATGTCATAGTTTGCGCCTGGAGTTCTTTTTAGACTTAGCCTTAGCAGCTTGAGTCTCTTCCTCAATCTCTGACACCAGATCAGGATGAACCCACATGATCTCCCCATGCTTAGTAGTTAAGGGTACTAAGTTATGGTTTTGACCCCTGGCCGGAGGGAGATTAACAATGTTCATCATTGTCTGGGAAATAGGTACTATACCATCCGGGACTTCTTGAGGGGGCAGATCGCCGAATTAGAGAGAGATCATGTTGGCGGTGACCGTCTTCTCACTGTTGCACAGAGTGATGGCCTTGGCGTCGATCAGCTCCTGGATCTTCCTTTTTAGTATATAACACGCCTTGGTAGGGTGATGTATATACCTATGGAAAATACAGTACTTAGGGTTGTTGGTACTGCCGACTTCATTAGGCCTTTTCACCTCGGGGAGAGTGAGCTTGCCACTTTTGACTAGACAGTCGAATATGCTCGGAATATCATCATCATCAAAAGAATATTCTTCCATGGGTCTAGAAGTCCCAGGTTTCGTCTGAGTAGTTGCCTGGGTAGGTTGCCTGGACGTGTTAATCGCCAGAGCTTCATTTCCTTTAGAACCACGAGGATGGTCTCTATTGGAGGATGACCTTTTCCCTTTATCAGAGGTGGAGATCATGATTCCATTGTCACGCGCCTTCCGACTGTTGTCTTCGGCGGCTACCGCTAATATGATAAACGAGGGCCAATCATGGAACTGATATGGTCCTATAAATCCGAGATCAGTGGGGGAAGGTTCTTCCTGCAAATGTCCACTAAGGCAGAATCTGGAACTCCGGGAGGCATCTGCAAAGTGGCCTGACGAAAACGTTCAATAAAAGTACGAACGTTCTTCTTCTCCTTCTGCTTTACTTCGATGAGTGAGGACATAGACATGTCTATTCCTCCCTCATAGAATCGAGCGAAGAACAAAGTCTTGAAATCTTCGAAGAAAGTAATATAATTGTCCGCCAGACTACGATACCATTGATAGGCCACTCCGGACAGACAGCCCTTAAATACTCGAGTGAGAAGGGCGTCATTCCCTTGAAGTAATACCGTCATCATACTGAAGTATTTTATGTATTGACTTGGTGACGTCTTGCCCTCAAACAAAACCATGGCCTGTGGTTTGTATTTTGGAGGGAAAGGGATCTCGTCCCAGATGGCCGGGTAAGGCTGGTTGATGCCCAACTTCTTAAGTTGATCCTTGTGCTTCAAGGTATCAAATTGGGCTTTTAATTTCCGTACTGCTTGCATCGGATCTTCAGCTGGGAAAGGAACCACAGAGGGGTAAGAGATCGGCTGTATGGTGACCCCAACAGGAGGTAATACGTTTTCTGGGTTGAGAGGTCGAGGAGCAGTCAATTCTTGATCTTGAATAGGTTCCTGACTTGATAGTATATCTACCCCCACCCGTAGTTGAGTCGGAGGAACATGAGCAGCTGTGTGTTGAGTTACCAATATTTGGTGCATACTCTATATCATGGTATGCATCTCTTTGAGTGATATTTCCAAAACAGTGATGCGTTGTTCCGTACTTCCTGATGGGGAAGCTTCTTCATATTCATCTCCGATGGCATAAACTTCCATTTCTCTAGGTGCTACTGAGGGATCAGTATAGACCACTGTGGAGATTGAGTCTATAGTGTCAGTATCATCTTCCGGAAACTGGCGACCCCCAGTGTCAGAATCGGACGAATATGGAGCTGATTGTCGTGACCTCGAGCGAGTATTTCGAAAAATACCTGCTTCAATGTTCTCAAGGAGTCTGTCGAATCTCCTTTGGCTCAGAGTTCTAGAAGGGTGACGTCTTGAACTTGACCGTCCTCTAGGAATGTGCGATGCCATGTTTACCGATGCGAAGGTCGGTTCTTCTTCCTGTACGGACAAAGAGTAGTTCAATCGGTCAAAAACAGACCGTTTTGCCTTAGTACAACAGTAATTAACTACAACTTTATGGCTATTACAATATTGCTCCCTAGGAGGTGTAATAGACATATCAGAAGATCCCTTGTCTTTGCGTTTCTGGATCAAGAAATTGTACAAATCAGGGGGATTAACAGAGGAAGAAGAAGGCTTATTCTGCCTTTTTATATTAGTCAGAACGTGGAGATTGGGGATCCCAACCCTCTCTCTGCCATACGAATACAGCAGTTCAGCCATGTGAGTAGCACATGATCCATGAGGAGCGTATCTATCCACAAACTGGGCCTTCTTTATGCCGAGGGGCTTCTCCTGGCGTAATTTAGAATTTTTCTCAGGTTGGCGTAAAATATGAGAAGTCCTCAAACGGCTATCAATATTTCGTGTAATCTGAAGAGCAGGCAACTTCTTTTCTTGATGGCGTAAAGGCCGAGAGGTCAAGAAATCTGCCACTTGTTTTCCCTTGCGGAGATTGTAGGGGCCCTCTGCCTCCTTATGAGCGGGAGAGGTATTTTTACGCGCAGAGCGCATTTGAAATTTCTGACTTGGCGCTAAGGCCTTGTCAGAAACTAAGTCTGCCCCGCCAGCGACGGGAGACGAATATTTACGCGCAGAGCGCGTTGTATACTTCTGGATTGGCGCTGAGACATTGCAAGAAGTTTTGTCTACCCGTCATCGATGGGAGACGAGTTTTTACGCGTAGAGCGCGTTGTATACTTCTGGATTGGCGCTGAGGCATTGCCAAAATTTTTGTCTGCCCCGCCAGCGACGGAAGACTGAGTTTTACGCGCAAGGCACGGAGTATACTTTTGGATTGGCCCTTGAGGCATTGCCAGAAGTTTTGTCTGCCACGTCATAGATGGGAGACGGATTTTTATGCACAGAGCGTATAGGTTGGGATGCCATAACCTTGTTGATCGGATAGAGAGAGAGAGTCTACAGGAAGGGTAGAGGATGTCCGGGGCATCCATACTTTACACAACTTCCTGCTGTCCTGAACAGATGGGGAATGAGAGCTACCCCCTGCGCGAAGCATGTCTTCATAAGCAGATTGGCCGAACTGGACGATCAGAGTCTTCTTCGTTGATCCGACGGATACAGCATCGTGTTGAGCAATGGCTTTCTCATCAGAAGAGAAAGTAGTCCCCAGCAGAGTCGCCATCTTATGTTTGATAATAAACGAAAGAAATGAAACTAGGTTTATACAAAACCCTTTCTTTGGTTTACAAACACGAAAAAGAAGTACAATTAATCCTATACGAGGATGTTAAGTACAAAAATTTAATTCTCGGTAAATATTGCTATAGGAGTCTGATCTGCGGTCGATCACTTTGTCCCTTGGACCACACGATGACGAAGAGGTGCTGTAGAAGAAGGAGAAACTTCAAAGCTCGCAAAAGGGATTGGATGCTCGATGCCAAAGTCGTCAATCACTCCCCTCTGTCTGTGCTCTAGGATCTTCTCTTTCAAAATTAAAATCCGATCTCTGACCCCTTTTTTTCGACCCTTGACCTCCGTGGCCGGAGGTCTTAATTTATAGGGATTAGTAACAGTAATCGTCTAGTCGACGTAGTAGCCGAACAGTGGAGAGTGTGTCACTTTTTACGCGGCGGTTATAATAACTGCCACCTACGTATAAATGATCTTCTGAATCCGCGTGTGACGTGTGTCCCATTATGAGGTAATACGTATAACTGCTGCAAAGATCACGGCATGCAAGCCACGTAGATAACTGCCCCTCGCGTAGAAAAGGTTGGTGTAGAAGCCAATAACTATCACCATGGCGTAGAAGCCAAATAGTTATCTTGTTGGCGTAGAAGCCAAGTAGGCGTAGAAGCCGAATAGTTATCAAGTTGGCGTAGAAGCCAAGTATGTATAGAAGCCGAATAGTTTTCAAGTTGGCGTAGAAGCCAAATAGGCATAGAAGCCGAATAGTTGTCAAGTTAGCGTAGAAGCCAAATAGGCGTAGAAGTCCAGTAGCTGACATATAGGTGTAGAAGCCTGATGGCTGTCGAGTTGGCATAGAAGCCAAGTAGGCGTAGAAGCCTGATGCCGCATGGATAGGTAGCCGGCGTAAAGATAGCCAATTATCCTTCCTTGGCTGAGATCTTGAGCATATTCTGGACCAAATAGCATTATCACGTACCTTTGCAAATATAGCCTGAGTTGGCATATTTCGAGGAGATAGCATACGTCGTACTCCTATAGTTAAAAATAGCCAAGTCGGCGTATTTCAAGGAGATAGCGTACAACGTACTCCTATAGCTGAAAATAGCCTGATGGCGTAATGTGCAGGGATGGTGATGTGGACGTATTAGTCCTAATTATAGCTCTCCCAGTCATTAGAAATAGAATAAAATCTCGTGCATTAAATACAGAGATCTGCCCCATCTCGTGCATTAACTGTAGAGACGTGCCTCGAATTCTGTACGAAGAGCAGCTTTTGACGTGGCGGTCAGCTTTGTCTCATCCTGAGCGTAAAAGCTCATGTCTGCCTGTGTAAAACTAGGCAGCGTATTCCTTGACTGCGTAAACGACGACTTAAATCAAGGCTTTGTCACTAAACGACAGTCTGGGACTCTGTGTAGAATCATCATTACAGCCGTCCTCTCGATAGTTGTGCAGTACTCTTTGTCATGAGTCAGGTTCATTGTACTGTCTGACAGGTTCATTCAAGGAATACGAAGCATTCCTCGTATAACTCATTCGAGGGATACGAAGCGTTCCTCGTATAACTTTCCGCTGCATTAAAAACAGACAGACTTTTACGTCGAAGTGGCGATATAGCAACCTTTTTATGCCAAAACAGTCTGGAAATACTGCATTACGCGAGTTGTTCTGGAGCTATATTTTACGCTGAATAGCGTTGAAGCTCCGCTACACGCCGATGGCTCTGAAGTCATGTCTTATGCCACCCAGTACTGGAGCTCTATTTTACGCGGCTGCCTGTGTGTTTGAGGGTTTTTACGCGTATGATTCCTCAGCGTATTTTTCATGCTTATACACCCGTCTATATTTGGAAAGGTACCAGGTCCTCAGAGGGACATAACAGATACATATAAATATGCCAATAAAGTACTGAAAATAAATATTCGATGGGTCGCCTAACCATCTAGTGAATGCAGTTTGAGAACAACTTTCCAACAAGTAGGATATCTGGCTAAAATGGGATTAGCATGATTCTCTTAGAGATTCAGGGGCCTACAAAGCATGTCGTATTTTGAATGCCAGAGGCCGCTAGTAATATATAGGGGTTATTACCGCCACGTATCTCCGGCGGAGCGTACGAGTTACAGAAAGGAAAGTACAAAGGAGCCCAAATGCCTTACTTGTTGTTCTTCCTATCCCATGCTTTAAGCCTGGCACATCCATGACACGATGATACCTCTAAATAACTGTAAGGTCTATTAGCATGCAAAGTTTCTATCGGCAGTTATCCATATCCGTCGCACGACCTATACGTACCAATGGCCAGCCGAATATGTGAGTTCGTGTCCTACATGAGACTCACACTCGTGTAATAACAGTATCAAGGCCAATAAAATATAAAAATACCTCATAATAATGGGGTGGTCTCATAAACTAGGTCCTCATGCATATACATAATAAAAACAGAATACGACGTCACCGTCGTTGCACCCAAGTTTCCTTGGACGTGCAGTTTATATAGCAGTTTAAAATATATGAAATAAATAAATAGAAATTAGATGCATGCAACATATAGAATATAAATTACAGTACAATGGCAAGGTATACTTGCCTGGCAAGCAATCTGTAAAGTGTAAGCGTCTAGATGTCAAGTACACAGGATCAGGAACTAAGGCCTCCGAATAAACATCTCCGGATGCTGAAATAGACAATACCAATATTTTTGGAATCAGCGAGATAGCTAGAAAATACTATCCTTTCGTCCAATTTGGATACAGGAGCAAAACGGTAGTTTCGGTTCAAAGCGGGGTCCACATGTGGCCTACTTTGCACCAAAAAGGGTGCCAGGAGTAAAGGTCTCTAGATGGGACAAATCATAGGTCAAATAAATTCTAAACGTCAGTACAAACTCAACGGTATGTCCAATTTTGGATTCCGGTGAGCCGAACACAAATTCGTCTAAAAAGTCAACTGTAAAGACCACAAATAGGCGGCTTGGTCAACTATCTCAGAATTGTATGAAAATTGGATCACAGGACCAGCGCGATACCACGAGTCCAATGGCGTAACTTTTATCATATTCTGACGAGCGTACACTAAATGGTGTGGTATTTTGCATAAGTCACGATACAAGGACTTTTTGCGGATACTGGTTGATTTCGACGTGCACACGCGGCCAAATCAGTTTCTGCAAAAGCCCACACATCTAGACATACCATACGTGCCTTTTGATGCAATTGGTACAGGACGGGACGGTCCCGTTTGGTGGAGCGTACTCCGTATCATAAATTTTGAAGGTTTCGTAAACAGCTTTCATAATTTTTAACCCTATTTAATTCTGTATATAGCACCAAATAAATTAATCTAATTAACAAAAAATAATCTTGGTTATATGGTCTTCACATAGCAAGAAGAAAATCTAAGTTTGGATCTCTGTGGTGGGAGATACGAGTCCATGAACATGGGTGGTTACAGCAGTTTTTTGAAATTAAAAGTTATGATTTTCTCCAACTTGGTCTCGATTTTCGTCTAGTGTTACGCGCTGATCGAAGAAAACTAATACACATAGTTGGAAGAGGGATAGGTCATGAACATATCGGTGAAGACGGGATCAAATTTGGTCGAGCGATGGAGCGGGAATCAACGTGTGAACAGGGGTTCGTTGCAGTCAATTTCTGCAGGCGTGCGCGCGGGATCTCGTGCGGCGAGCGGCGGTCAGCGTGCTCCGGGCAGCGGTGGTCTAGGAAGGAGGTCAACAGCGCAGGGTGGATGGTAAGGGTTTAGGGTTAGGGTTCTAATAGGTTATATATATATATATATATATATATATATATATATATATATATATATATATATATATATATAACCTATATATATATGGATGAGAGCAGGGAGGGGGGTATATTTTGGCGCGGGTGAGGGCTTCAGTGGGTGTAGCTGGTGCTGTTGGGTTTACTAGCGGACCGGGTAGGGTTTAGGCGGGTTTAGGGTTTTGGTTTTATTTATTTCTTTTTCTTTCTTTTCTTTATTCATTCCTTTCTATTTCTATAATTCCATTACATATATATATATATATATATATATATATATATATATATATATATATATATACACACATACACACACACACACACACACACACACACACATATATATATATATATATATATATATATAAATTCTAAAAATTTATATTTGTACATAAAAATAATCTTTTATCCTTCTACAATGATTTCCTAAAATAAATAAAATAAAAATAATAGCTTTGTTCCACAACATCTAGCTAAATATTTTCCTAGTAATTAAATCCAATAAATTCTATATTTTCTAATAACTAATAAATACTAGAAATAAATTAAATGATTAAATTAAATAATTAATACAGTTTTTAAAAATTAGGGGTTTTACATTCTACCTAACTTATAAAAATTTTGTCCTCGAAATTAAGACTAAGCCACGATAGAAAGTCAAGGATGGTATAAGATAGAAATTTACAAAGTAAATTCATACCTTGGTCTACGAATAGGTATGAAAAATGTTTGCGCATGTCGTCCTCGCACTCCCACATGGATTCTCCTGGCGTGCCATGCTTCCATGCTACGTGGACTAAGGGAATCAAATAGTTCCTCAACACTTTCTCTCGACGATCAAGGATCCCCACGAGTTGCTCTTGGTATGAAAATCTCGGCCCAATGGTGATCTCAGAGTGGTCGAGAATATGACTGCTATCTGCCATATATCGCCTAAGCTGCGATACATGGAATACATCATGTACTCCCTCGAGTGAAGGTGATAATGCCAGTCGATACGCCACTTCTCCCACTCTCTCTACCACGTCAAATGGTCCAATATACCTTGGGCTCAACTTTCCATGCCCTCCGAATCGAATGGTGCCTCTAGTAGGTGATATCCTCAAGAAGACATGATCGCCCTCCTTAAACTCCAAGGGACAACGATGAAGGTCTGTCCACTGCTTCTGCATATCTTGTGCTGCTCGCAAGTGCCCTTGTATCTTCTTTACTGTCTTTACGATGTTGACTACCAACTCTGGCCCCAGAATCTGACGCTATCCCATGTCACTCCAACGTACGGGAGACCTATACTTTCTTTCATACAATGCTTCAAATAGAGCCATGTGGATGCTCGCTTGATAGCTATTGTTAGAAGAAAAATCCACAAGATATAGGTGGTTCCCATGATCCTCCAAACTCTAATATACAAGCCCTCAATATATCCTCCAGTATTTGAATAGTACGTTCGGACTGCCCATCTGTCTGCGGGTGATAAGATGTACTAAACTTCAGATGAGTCCCAAGACTCTCTTGCATGCTTCTCCAAAAGTGAGATGTAAAACGTGAATCCCTGTCTGACACAATATTGACTGGAATACCGTACAACCTCACGATTTGCCTCATATATAAGTCAGCCAAAGCTTTGTAGATTGGCCTACTCTAAAAGGCAAGAAATGGACTAACTTGGTGAGTCGATCCACTATTACCCATACTGCATCTCTTCCACTTGGACTCTTTGGAAAACCCGTGACAAAATCCATAGTGATGTGGTCTCACTTCCACTCAGGAATCGAAAGTGGTTGCAGTAACCCTGCTGTTCTCTGATGCTTCGTCTTTATCTGCTGACATACTAGACATTTGGCTATAAAACGAGCTATCTCTCTTTTCATCCCATGCCACCGAAAGTGTTATCGTAAGTCATGGTACATCTTGGTGCCTCCAGGATGAATAGAATATATCGAACTATGAGCTTCTGCCATCAGCTCCTGTCGAATCTCTCCATTGGGAACATATAGACGATCACCACATCGTAATATCCCGTAATCATGAATGAGCAATCCCGTCTGCTCTTCGACCTCTGTCCTTTCTTTCAATCTTCTGAATCTGGCATTCGTAGACAAAGCTGCCTTGATCCTCTTTACTAGTGATGATTGTACTTGCAAGTTGGCTAATGTCCCATCTACTCCGGGTAATATCACTTCTATTCCAAGTTCTTACAAGTCCTCCAATAATTCTTTATATGTCGTCAAGAAGTAAGCTGCTGGTTTTTGGCTTAACGCGTCTGCTACAACGTTAGCCTTGCCTGGATGATAATGTAGCTTTATCTCAAAATCCTTCATCAACTCAAGCCATCGACGTTGTCTCATATTTAACTCCTTTTGTGTGAAGACATACTTGAGGCTTTTATGGTCTGTATAGATCTCCACTTGTTCTCCATATAAGTAATGTCTCCATAGCTTCAGAGCAAAAACAACGGCTGCAAGTTCTAAGTCATGAGTCGGATAATTCTTCTCATGTACTCATAACTGCCTAGATGCATATGCAATCATCTTGCCATGCTATATCAATACGCATCCCAAGCCTTTTTTTGACGCGTCACTGTAAATCATATAATCTTCTGATCCTGATGGAATAGTCAATACTGGTGCTGTGGTCAGTCGCTTCTTTAACTCCTCGAAAGCGGCTTGACACTCGTCGGTCCATAAGAACTCTTGATCCTTGTACGTCAACCGAGTCATGGGTGCTTCTATCCTTAAGAAGTTCTCCATGAACCGTCGATAATATCCCGCAAGTCCAAGGAAACTCCTCACCTTCGATGCTGATTTAGGAATGGGCCATGTCTCGATTGCCGAGATTTTATTTGGATCAACAGAAATACCATCTCCCGTAACGACATGTCCAAGAAATAAGACCCTGTCCAAGAAGAACTCATATTTACTGATCTTTGCATATAACTGCTCTCTCCTCAATATCTCTAGAATAATCCGCAGGTGCTTCTCGTGCTCCTCGTGGCTCTTCAAATATACAAGTATGTCATCTATGAAGACGACCACGAACTAGTCCAAATATTGATGAAATAATCGATTCATTAAGTCCATAAAGATAGCTGGAGCATTGGTCAACCCAAATTGCATGACCAGAAACTCATAGTATCCATATCTTGTTCTGAATGCGGTCTTCGGGATGTCCTACTTTCGTACCTTCACCTGGTGATATCCTGATCTTAAGTCTATCTTCGAGAACACCTTGGCTCTACTAAGCTGATCAAATAAGTCATCAATGCATGGCAATGGGTATTTATTCTTCACGGTCACTGTATTTAAGGCTCTATAGTCAATGCACATACCTACTGACCCATTTTTCTTTGGGACAAACAACACTGGTACTCCCCAGGGTGATGCACTTAGTCGGATAAAACCTTTCTCCTCTAATTCTTTCAACTGTGCCTTCATCTCATCTATCTCCTTCTTTGCCAATCTGTAAACATGCGATGCTATGGGTGCTGCTTCCGGTGTTAATTCAATTGAGAATTCTACGTCTCTGTCTGGAGGTAGTCTTGGCAATTCCTCTGGAAAGACGTTTGGTAATTCTAAAATGATGGGTGATAGATAACGTCATCCATTGCAAGCTGAACACCATCAAGGGCTTCTATGGATCCTCGCACAAACTCAAGTTCCGGCTGGCCGGGTACCTTAAAAAGAATGCTTTCTCCAAAACATTCTAAGAAAGCGTGGTACTTGCTTAGCTAGTCCATCCCAAGCACAATATCAAAAGTTGGCATAGGAAGGACTAAGAGTCGGACATTCATTTCTCTGCCACGAATCACTACGGGACATGATCTAAAAATCCGACTAACAGGTACAACTCCTCCTCCGGTGAGAATTCTAATACAACTAGGTAAAGGTGTAGTGGCAATATTGTGTTTGGCAATAAAATTAGAAGATATGAACGAGTGGGTGGCTCCCGTATCAAATAATATCACCGCAGGAAAAGTAAAAGCAAGAGTAATACCTACTATAATATTAATCTTGTCACGACCCACACCCGATGTAAGGGTACAAGTCAGAAACAACGCCTAGCCTACACTGCAGAATCGACTGTAGAACGCTGTCTGAATAATCTATCTAACAATATAATAAACCACCAATAATGATAATAGACTCAATCACAGAACTAAGATGGAAATGATCATAAATCAGATAAAGAATAGAATAATCATAATACAACTCATGAGTCTAAAATAATACATCAATGAGTCTGAAGAAGTAACAAAATAAGCTGGAGAGAAATCCAGTACGAAAGAATACTATGAAGCTACAACTCCCGGGTCAACTGTCTCAGTTGGGATAAGTCCCTCCTGAGCCATGGTCTCAGAATCTAAACCCATAATATTCTGGGGTCCATAATAGGTAGGGTACCACTCCTCAGTGTCATCTGAAAAAATATATCCAGTCAGGAAAGGAGCAGAGTACATATCTAACAGCAGTTCTAATCAATGATAAAAACTATGTAACAGTAAATAGCTGTGGATAAACAAGATGCACAATAGATACAAGAGATATATATACAAAAAGGAAATACTGGAAATAAATACAATAATGAACAATATGCCAATAAAACAAGAATACTAATGACTAAGTGTGTGAGTACTAGCTTAACATGTGATCGGCTTGGACAAGATACAATGCGGCCTGGCTAATCATACGTGCGGTGTATGATCAACACTATTCAGTAATCAGTACTTGATACAATAGGGATATTGATCACATATCTATACTAATACTTTCCATCCCGACTGGTATAATAGATCCAACCATGGTATGCTATGGTACGAGATTCCCCAAGAAGATAGCTAGTCTTCCCGAGAATCGGTGTCTGTACATGTACAAGATAATCAATGAAACAATACTTGCACCATATACACCATATACCAAGAAATAATATCTTATGACGAGATTCGGATATACCAATCCCTGTAACCATAGTGTCAAGAGAACATGGATATCTACACTAGATACAATAAACATAGAGGATATCATAAATGAGAAACTATCAGAGAATGTACTCAGCTAAAGTCCAATGAATAGTCTCACAAATGTCTGACTCGGTGCCTCGAAGACGTAGATATGGAATACAACATCAATACAAGGTTCCGAAAAGAGAATAAGTTAAACTAATCAACTTCTAGGTCAATAAGTCAATTCTAAGTCAAAAGTCAACTATGGTCAACTCTAAGTCAACTATGGTCAAACCAAGGTCAACTATCTATTTCTAGGTTGCATAAGTCTAACACAAAAATCTTGGGTCAAGCTATAAAAATCTAAGTCATAAAAACTACATCTTAAAATATTAGGATACCGTATCTCCGGATACGTAAATTCCAAGGTAAACATCATAATACATATATATCAAACAATTATGTATGATAACATAGAATATCAATTACGACATCAAATAGGTACCGTAGTTTTGAACCAACTTGGTATCTCAACAAAAATTACAATCTTGATACCCAAATCCCGTATCTTGAGTATCCCACTTACCTTGGTTTCCACAAGGTAATACTCAATACCTTGATATACTAATACCCTCATATATAATATATAAATATATACTAATAATATACAAATAAGGAATATATCAATAATAATATGTTATCTCACTATTAATACATATATATACACATATATATAAATATATAAACAATATATAAAAATCTGCCAAACCGTCACTGAAAACTGTGTTGAAAAACACTAATTTTCAGATACACTGCCTTTAGTGACAGTTCTGGCTGTCACTGAAGCTGCCGTCATTGATGCCGTGGGATCATGCACTACTGCCGCTGCTTTGGTGACGGTTTGCAACCGTCACCATTCCAGTCGTCGCTGCTGCTACCATTTTCTACTGCTGCTGCTGCTATTAATGACAGCGACGGCTGTCATTAATTGCTGCCGCCACTGTTACAACAGCTGCTGCTGAACCCGCCTCCATTAATGACAGTGGCTGCTGTCATTAATGCCCTGTCGCTAAAAATATAATATATATATAACATATATATATATATATATATATATAAATACCCAATAACTATAAATACACCCCTTTTATAATAATGTACATATTAGGACATAGCCATATGCACACACAAACATAAATACATATAATTATACATCTATACATATATATAATTAATCCTATACCAAATCTAAATAATATAATTACCCAATTAATATACATATATATTTATAAAAACATATACATATATATATCCATACAATATACTATAACATATATATTAATGCATGTAGAAGAAAGCTACATATATATATATTCTATTAGTACATATATAGTACATAGATCTATGATACAATAAACACTATAATAAATACACTATAATACATATATAATATCTATATATATATACACAATTATAACTCAAGAATTAAAAGCATAATAATTAGATCTGCACATGAATACACAACATATGGAGAGTATCACACCATATTCCACTAGATCTAGGATACGCATGTGACACGAGTCCACCACACATCTAATTGCACCCTGAAGGACACACATAAGTCATATATAATATTTATGAAAAATACGAAGTGTCAAATATAGATCTACGTGTCCGTGTCAAAATATGACATGTACAAAGTCCCGTGTCGGAGGAAAAATCTCCAAAACAGTACGTATCACCAAATTATTGGGATACGACCTACACGTACCCAATTGTGGATACGACACTAGCCCCAAACACATAAACACATGCCAAATTAATCTATATGATCAATTGACACACACAACAAATGTCAATCTCGGAATTCCTCCGAAATTGACACAAAAAGTACCATAACTTTCTCAATAGGCCTCCTATGAACACAAAACCAAATCCTATGGGTAGTCTATGCATATGGGTTAATTTTCCATGATTAAATCTAAGATTTTAGAAGCTAATTTAAGGGAAAAAATTGAATTATACCTATTGGGATATGGATTTCCAATAAAACCTCCAATTGAGATAAAATTATCTCCAACTTGTAGATCCTTGCTCCTTTTTGTAGATCCTTGGTTTCTCCTTCTAGATCCTTACTTCTCAAGTCTCTAATGATAATTTGGGAAGGAATTGGAATAAAATTTGGTAGGGAAATGAAGTGGGAATGAAGAAAATTTAGTAGTAGGAAATTCTAGATCTAGATTTGGAATGAAAAGAGGAGAGAGAATTCCTCCCTCTATTTAAATAGGCCGGCCCCTATTTCCCGTCCCTCAAGTTATCATATAATATCTATTATACCCCTTGGGGCCTCTCATGAAGAAATAATTAAGGAAGGAAGCTTCTAGTCTAATGATTTAATTAATTTAATCCATCTCCTTAACAATGGGCTTTCTAAATGGGCTAAGTTTAACTAATTAATAATGTTGGTCCATGGGTCCAAACTAAACTAGTTAGGTCCACTAACACAAGTCTAAATTAAATAAATAACATCTAACAATAATTAAATAATACCATAAATAATTATTTATCAAGCACAATAATTAATTAATAAGAAATCACTAAAATACACTTTCCTAGAAAATATGGCAGTGACAAGTCTACCCTCCTTAAAATAATTTTGTCCTCGAAATTCAAAGACGAAAACTACCCCCAGAAAATAACATAACAAACTAAAGAATCATAACTAACTATGGAAGAACGTAACATAGCTAGGAAATAACATACCTCAAGGTACAAACAAATATGGATAACGCTCTTGCATTTCATCCTCTTTCTCCCAGGTAGACTCCCCCGGAGGGTGATGCCTCCATGCGACGTGCACCAAAGAAATAGTTTGGTTCCTCAGCTGTAAAACCCCCTTCCTAGAAAATCGTATATACCTTTTTATTTATTAATTATTAATTAAATTATAGTAATTAGGTCTAAATAGGAGAAATAGATTTTTAATAATTTTTATGTTAGGTGTTCGGGCACTTAGATGACTTATGGGACCATCAGAAATTTTTCGAAATTTATTCCATGTAGGAGACCCCTTGAGCAGTTGCTAGCCTAACGATGTGCATTACCCTAATCTATAAATTTTCTTATGTGTGAATATATATATATATATATATATATATATATATATATATATATACAAATATATATATGTATATATATATATGTTTTAAAAAAAAAGAATTATTTAATAAGAATCTATTAATAATAATATAATAATAATAATAATAAATAGCTACTTACTACTACTTAGAAACTTGCTGTAACTTAACTTTAGCAAATCCCCTTCAACAATATACAAACGTCCGCCCCTTTGTAATTCATTGCTCCTAAAGGGAACCTGCTGCAACTTAGAATTTAATTATACTTCAACCCAGGAACCCGACCCTTACTCCCATTCGGCCAAACCGCTCCACCCTCTTTCTTCTTATATATATATATAAATATATATATATATATAGTTATTTTATAAAAACTCTAACCTAAATTCTCAGACTTCCTCTTCCCATCTAGAGCCGTCACCGCAGCCAGAGAAGCCCCCAAGCCATCCAACCATCCCGTCGACTCCGACCTCGCGAACTGCAGTTTCCCACTCGAGATACCTTCGCTCCGGCGCGATTTCCCGTCGACTCGCTCGACCAAACGCTGTTCCGTTTTTATAGGTATGATCATCCCTTAACCCTCTCCAATATTCGTTTTATAGCCAACCTCGGAAAACATGTGCCCCTAGGTGAAAAATAGCGTCCAAAGTGGACGGACAGACATAATTCTGGAATCGCAAAATTTCAGAATGACCACCCATATTGCCGAGTTCGTATCTCCTACCACAGAGATCCGAATTCGGTGATTCTTTTTGATACCTGTAGAATACCTGACCTAGTTTAATTTCTGTTAAATAACCCTGTGCTATTAGTCGCTGTGGACATAGTTATATTCGTCACAAAACTGTGCACACCCACTTTTTCCGGTTTTCCAAAAGTTGGAAAACGGAGCGCGCCCCGCCAAACGGGACCGCCCCGTCGTGTGCCAAATGTACCGAATGGTGCACGCAGCATAACCGGACACGTGAAAATTTGTGGGAACTGATTCGGACGCGTGTGCGCGCCGGAATCAGGCCGTATCCGCGGACACATTTCGTGTCGCAACTTTTGTGGAACTCGCACGTATTTTGTGTACGCTTGTCAGATGTCGACGAAACTTGCGCCACTGGACTCGTGGTAACGCACTGGTCCTATGACCCAAATTTCACGTGATTCTGAGACGGTTGACCAAATCACCAATTGGCGGGCCCCACAGTTGACTTTTTGGACCAAATTTTGTTCGGCTCATCGGAATCCACATTTGGACATACCTTTGGGTTCGTATTGACATCTAGAGTTGTTTGACCTATAGTTTGTCCCATTTAGAGACTGTTACTCTTGGCACGCTTTTCGGTGCAAAGTGGGCCACACATGGACCCCACTTTTACCCGAAATTATCGTTTTGCCCCTGTGTCCAAATTGGATGAAAGGGATGTGCTTTTTAGCTATTTTGCTCATTCTGGAAACGTTGGTGATATTTATTTCAGCATCCGGAGACGTTTGTTCGGAGTCCTTAGTTCCAGGTTCAGTGTCCTTGACATTTGGGCGCGTACACTTTACAGATTTCTTGCCAGGCAAGTATACCTTGCCATTGTACTGTTTTTACATTCCATATGAGACATGTATATTTATTTTCTGTTTATTTAGTTCATTTATTTTAACTGCTATATAAACTGCGCGCCCAAGAAAACTTGGGTGTAACGACGGTGTCGTCGTACTATGTTTTTATTTATGTATATGCATTGGACCTACTTTATGAGGCTACCCCATTTTCATGAGGCATTTATGTTTTATTGGCCATGACACTATTCTTATACGAGTGTGAGTCACATGTAGGACACGGACTTGCGTACTCGGCTGGCCCCAGGTACGTATAGGTCGTGCGACGGATAGGGATAACTGCCAATAGAAACTTTGCATGCTAGTAGACCTGGCGGTTATTAGGGGTTTATCGTGTCATGGACATGACATGCTTAGAGCATTGGGTGGGGAGAACAACAAGTACCGCATTTGAGCTCCTTTGCACTTTTATCTATTGTGCGCCCGGATTCTCCGCCGGAGATACGGGTGGTGATGACCACTATATATTATATTATTATCAGGCGGGCCTCCGACGTTCAAAAGTCGTCGTGCCTTTGTAGGCCCCTGGATCTCCAATAGAGAACCATGCCAAATCCCAGTTTTTAGCCAGATAGCTCACTTGTGGGAAAAGGTGTTCTTAACTGCATTCACTTAGATGGTTAGGCGACCCCAATGGATGTTTATTTTCAGTACTTTATTGGCATGTACTTTTTGTATCTTGTTACGTCCCTCTGAGGACCTGGTCCCTTCTAGATATAGGTGAGCAGGAGTACCCGCAGGAGTATGGACCTGGACCTGATGCTACCTATCAGCCTGAGGAGATCTTACCTTCTGATTATATGTGATTCATTGCAGCTGTTTAGAGATTTTAGTTGCTATTCTTTTCTAGACATTTATTCTTATATTAGAGTTTATTCTCTTCTCTCTTTAGTAGTTTATTATAGTCGATTTGCAGTGGATTTGTCTCCACCCGACTATTGCACTTTGAGATTACTATTTGAGACTACTTCTTTGATATTCAGTTATTGATTTCCTTTATTCTATCATTTGTGCTGTGGATGAGATATAGAACTGCGTGTGACTTGTTGTGACATATATTTACCATTGTGGATTGGATATTCATGTACAGCGTACGTGTGTATATGGTTTCCATATATTGGAGTTCGTATACATACGGCTGGCGTGTTACGTATTTCTAGTCCTACGTATTTGGGACTGGGGCTTGACATGTTTTTGTGGTGGCCCATGCAGGTCAAGAGAATATTGTCTCGGTTACGTAACTGTACCGAACAAGCCTGCGTATAGGAATAGAGTATAAGGATCTCATCCACGCTTGATTGAAATTCATCCTTCCTATTTAATACTTGTATCCTGATTGATTCCTG
The DNA here is from genome assembly GCA_036927795.1 of Iris macrosiphon. Taxonomy (NCBI): domain Eukaryota; kingdom Viridiplantae; phylum Streptophyta; class Magnoliopsida; order Asparagales; family Iridaceae; genus Iris; species Iris macrosiphon. Next base: position 84,411,587 of record JAYESA010000009.1, on the reverse strand, counting down.
TACTTTTTCTAATCGTTTCGTACATCAACTGCAGAGAGATGGATTTGCAGAATGGATGTACTGCCGCCGATGGCGACGCAACTTCTGGAGTCAATGGTCAGACTCAAGGAGGGACCCCAACGATTCCTAGGCTTCCGGGGCCAGATGGACAGACTCACACCCCAGTTCCATCTGATCTTCCCGCTTTACCTATTGGGAACCTTCCACCTGCCTCAGTACCGCAAGATGGCTAAGCGCAGATGTTCCAATTCTTTCAGATGATGATACAAGAACAGAGGCAGCAGACAGCCGAGCAGAGGCAGCAGGCAGTCGAGCAGAGGCAAGAATTTTTGGCAGCACTGGAGAGGATGGCTGCACATGCTACTGTACCAGCCCAAACACTAGCTCCAGCACCATGAGCTAAGGTTGGATTAGTAAAGGATTTTGTTCAGATGGGTGCAAGGCAGTACAAGGGCACTGAGAGCCCGGAGGAGACTACCAGCTGGATCACTCACACACAGAAGCTACTGGAGGCATCGCAGTTACCTACGGACCTATGGATGACGGGTGTACGGACGCTTCTGGATGGTAATGCTCATCACTGGTGGAAATCCATGGAGCGCCAGTTGGGTACTTACCAGACTTGGGAGCAGTTCTTGGAGTACTTTGAGGGAAAGTACTTCCCGAACACTGTCAGGGACACCTTGTATGATCATTTCTTCACTTAGAGCAGGGGAACCGGACCGTGGACGAGTATGATGCCGAGTTTGGTCGACTCAGCAAATATGGCGCTGCATTGATACCAAATGACTTGGCTAAGGCTAAGAGATTTCATCGAGGACTGACCCAGGAGCTTCAACATTATACAAGCTCGCAGTCCCGAGTCTCTTATGCTGAACTACTAACAGAGGCCAGATTTCAGGAAACCATTAGCAGAGGAAGAGGAGGTCAGCTGAGGACACAACAAGGAACAACAAGGATACAGCAGGGACCAGCCAGGACACAACAGGGAGGACCTATCAGACGTCCTTTAGCACAACAGCATCAGCAACACCGAGCAGCACCGTACCAGAATCTGGGGAAGCCCTATTGCAATTATTGTGGGAGGAACGGACATATTTCGAGGGATTGTCGGACTCGCTTGGGTCAGTGTATGAGATGTGGCTCCGGACAACACATGGCGAGAGACTGCCCAATGCAGACATCGACACTCCCACCACCAGTTCAGAGACTAGCGCTTCCAGCACCAAAGCCAGCCCAGCAGATGACCGGACCGGGAGCACCTCGACCCCCAGCAGCAGGAGGATTTCAGAGAGGACCACCGCTACCCACTCAGGAGGAGCAGTATATGAGGACCGAACATGGACAGCCACAGCGGAACGGGCGAGCTTTTGCATTGGAGGTAGATGACATGGATCATGAGGTGGATGTCATAGCAGGTATTACCCTTGCTTTTACTTTTCCTGCGGTGACATTATTTGATACGGGAGCCACCCACTCATTCATATCATCTAGTTTTATTGCCAAACACAATATTGCTTCTACACTATTATCTAGTTGTGTTAGAATACTTACCGGAGGAGGAGTTGTACCAGTTAGTCGAGTTTGTAGAACGGGTCCTATAGTGATTCGTGGCAGGGAGATGAATGCCCAACTCTTAGTCCTTCCTATGCCGTCTTTTGATATTGTGCTTGAAATGGACTGGCTGAGCAAGAACCACGCTTTCTTCGATTGCTTTGGAGGAAGCATTCTTTTTAAGGTACCAGGCCAGCCTGAACTTGAGTTTGCCCGAGGATCCACAGAAATCCTTGATGGTATGCAGCTCGCAATGGACGATGTTGTCTATCACCCTATTATTTCAGAATTTCTAGACGTCTTTCCAGAGGATTTGCCAGGACTACCCCCAGACAGAGACGTAGAGTTTTCAATTGAACTAGCACCCGGAGCAGCACCTATAGCATCGCATGTTTACAGACTGGCGAAGAAGGAGATGGACGAGCTGAAGGCACAATTAAAAGAGCTAGAGGAGAAAGGTTTCATCCGACCGAGTGCATCACCCTGGGGAGCACCAGTGTTGTTTGTACCCAAGAAGGATGGGTCAGTGCGTATGTGCATTGACTACAGAGCCTTGAATGCAGTGACAGTGAAGAACAAATATCCATTGCCACGCATTGATGACCTGTTTGATCAACTCAGTGGAGCTAAGGTATTCTCGAAGATAGATCTGAGATCGGGTTATCACCAAGTGAAGGTACGGAAATAGGACATTCCGAAGACCGCATTCAGAACAAGATATGGACACTACGAGTTTTTGGTTATGCCATTTGGATTGACCAATGCTCCAGCGATCTTCATGGACTTGATGAATCGAGTCTTCCACCAGTACTTGGACCAGTTCGTGGTCGTCTTCATAGATGATATACTGGTCTATTCGAAGAGCCACGAGGAGCACGAGGAGCACCTGCGGATTGTTCTAGAGACTTTGAGGAAAGAGCAGTTATATGCTAAACTCAACAAATATGAGTTCTTCTTGGACAGAGTTTCATTTCTTGGACATGTTGTTACAGGAGATGGTATTTTTGTTGATCCAGAGAAGATCTCAGCAGTTGAGACATGGCCTGTTCCTAAATCAGCAGCCGAGGTGAGGAGTTTCTTTGGACTTGCGGGATATTACCGACGGTTCGTGGAAAACTTCTCAAGAATAGCGGCACCTATGACTCGTCTGACTTGTAAGGATCAAGAATTTATATGGACTGACGAGTGTCAAGCGGCCTTTAAAGAGTTGAAGAAGCGACTGACTACAGCACCAGTATTGACGATTCCGTCAGGATCAGGAGGATATGTGATCTACAGTGACGCATCAGGAAAAGGCTTATAATGTGTATTGATGCAGCATGGCAAGGTGATTGCATATGCATCTAGGCAGTTACGAGTACATGAGAAGAATTATCCGACTCATGACTTGGAACTTGCAGCCGTTGTATTTGCTCTGAAGCTATGGAGACATTACTTATATGGAGAACGAGTGGAAATCTATACAGACCACAAAAGCCTCAAGTACGTCTTCACGCAGAAGGAGTTAAATATGAGGCAACGTCGATGGCTCGAGTTGATGAAAGATTTCGAGATAGAGCTACATTATCATCCAGGCAAGGCTAACATGGTAGCAGACGTGTTAAGCCGGAAGCCAGCAGCTTACTTCTTGACAGCACAGAGGGAACTATTGGAGGACTTGCAAGAGCTTGGCATTGAAGTGATATTACCCGGAGCAGATGGGACACTAGCCAACTTGCAAGTACAATCATCATTGGTAGAGAGGATTAAGGCAGCTTTGCCCACAGATGCCAGATTCAGGAGACTGAAGGAAAGGACAGAGGCCGGAGAGCAGACAGGATTGCGCATTCATGAGGATGGGACATTACGATGTGGTGATCGTCTTTATGTTCCAAATGGAGAGATTCGACAGGAGCTGATGACAGAGGCTCATAGTTCGATCTATTCTATTCATCCTGGAGGCACCAAGATGTATCGTGACTTACGACAGCATTTTTGGTGGCATGGGATGAAGAGAGAGATAGCTCGCTTTGTAGCTAAATATCTGGTATGTCAACAAGTGAAGGCGGAGCACCAGAGGACAGCAGGATTATTGCAACCACTTCTGATTCTGGAGTGGAAGTGGGAGCACATCACTATGGACTTCGTCACGGATTTTTCCAAGAGTCCAAGTGGGAGAGATGCAGTGTGGGTAATAGTGGACCGACTCACCAAGTCAGCCCATTTTATACCTTTTAGAGTGGGTCAGTCGACAGAAGCTTTAGCTGATTTATATATGAGGCAGATTGTGAGATTGCACGGCATACCAGTCAGCATTGTATCGGACCGAGATTCGCACTTCACATCGCACTTTTGGAGGAGCATGCAAGAAAGTCTTGGTACTCGTCTGAAGTTCAGTACATCTTACCACCCGCAGACAGATGGGCAGTCGGAGCGTACTATTCAGACCTTGGAGGACATGTTGAGGGCTTGCATGTTAGACTTCGGAGGATCATGGGAGGACCACCTATATCTTGTAGAGTTTTCTTACAACAATAGCTATCAAGCGAGTATTCAGATGGCTCCGTTTGAAGTATTGTATGGAAGAAAATATAGGTCTCCTGTGTGTTGGAGTGACATGGGAGAACGTCAGATTCTGGGACCCGAGTTAGTGGTCAACACCGTAGAGACAGTCAAGAAGATTCAGGGACACTTGCGAGCAGCGCAAGACAGGCAGAAGCAGTGGGCAGACCTTCATCGTCGTCCCTTGGAGTTCAAAGAGGGCGATCACGTGTTCTTGAGGATATCACCGACCTGAGGCACCATCCGATTCGGAGGGCGCGGCAAGTTGAGTCCAAGGTATATTGGACCATTTGACGTGCTCGAGAGAGTTGGAGAGGTAGCATATCGACTTGCGCTACCACCTTCACTGGAGGGAGTACATGACGTATTCCATGTGTCGCAGCTCAGGCGATATGTGGCAGACAGCAGTCATGTTCTTGACCATTTAGAGATCACCATTGGGCCGAGCTTGTCATACCAAGAGAAACTCGTGGGAATTCTTGATCGTCGAGAGAAGGTATTGAGGAACCAGTCTATTCCCTTGGTTCGCGTAGCATGGAGGCATGGCGCGCCAGGAGAATCAACTTGGGAGCGCGAGGACGACATGCGCAAGCGTTTTTCGAACCTATTCGCAGACCAAGGTATGAATTTATATTGTTAAATTATATCTTATACCATCCTTGCATTCTATCGTGGCTTAATTTTAATTTCGAGGACGAAATTTTTACAAGTTGGGTAGAATATAAAACCCCCTTCCTAGAAAATCGTATATACCTTTTTATTTATTAATTATTAATTAAATTATAGTAATTAGGTCTAAATAGGAGAAATAGATTTTTAATAATTTTTATGTTAGGTGTTCGGGCACTTAGATGACTTATGGGACCATCAGAAATTTTTCGGAATTTATTCCATGTAGGAGACCCCTTGAGCAGTTGCTAGCCTAACGATGTGTATTACCCTAATCTATAAATTTTCTTATGTGTGAATATATATATATATATATATATATATATATATATATATATATATATATATACAAATATATATATGTATATATATATATATGTTTAAAAAAAAATTATTTAATAAGAATCTATTAATAATAATATAATAATAATAATAATAAATAGCTACTTACTACTACTTAGAAACTTGCTGTAACTTAACTTTAGCAAATCCCCTTCAACAATATACAAACGTCCGCCCCTTTGTAATTCATTGCTCCTAAAGGGAACCTGCTGCAACTTAGAATTTAATTATACTTCAACCCAGGAACCCGACCCTTACTCCCATTCGGCCAAACCGCTCCACCCTCTTTCTTCTTATATATATATAAATATATATATATAGTTATTTCACAAAAACCCTAACCTAAATTTTCAGACTTCCTCTTCCCATCTAGAGCCGTCACCGCAGCCAGAGAAGCCCCCAAGCCATCCAACCATCCCGTCGACTCCGACCTCGCGAACTGCAGTTTTCCACTCGAGGCACCTTCGCTCCGGCGCGATTTTCCGTCGACTCGCTTGACCAAACGCTGTTTCGTTTTCATAGGTATGATCATCCCTTAACCCTCTCCAATATTCGTTTTATAGCCAATCTCGGAAAACGTGTGCCCCTAGGTGAAAAATAGCGTCCAAAGTGGATGGACAGACAGAATTCTGGAATCGCAGAATTTCAGAATGACCACCCATATTGCCGAGTTCGTATCTCCCACCACAGAGATCCGAATTCGGTGATTCTTTTTGATACCTGTAGAATACCTGACCTAGTTTAATTTCTGTTAAATAACCCTGTGCTATTAGTCGCTGTGGACATAGTTATATTCGTCACAAAACTGTGCACACCCACTTTTTCTGGTTTTCCAAAAGTTAGAAAACGGAGCGCGTCCCGCCAAACGGGACCGCCCCGCCGTGTGCCAAGTGTACCGAATGATGCACGCAGCATAACCGGACACGTGAAAATTCGTGGGGACTGATTCGGACGCGTGTGCGCGCCGGAATCAGGCCGTATCCGCGGACACATTTCGTGTCATAACTTTTGTGGAACTCGCACGTATTTTGTGCACGTTTGTCAGATTGCGACGAAACTTGCGCCACTGGAATCGTGGTAATGCGCTGGTCCTGTGACCCAAATTTTACGCGATTCTGAGATGGTTGACCAAATCGCCAATTGGCGGGCCCCACAGTTGACTTTTTGGACCAAATTTTGTTCGGCTCATCGGAATTCATATTTGGACATACCGTTGGGTTTGTATTGACATCTAGAGTTGTTTGACCTATAGTTTGTCCTATTTAGAGACTGTTACTCTTGGCACGCTTTTCGGTACAAAGTGGGCCACACATGGACCCCACTTTTACCCGAAATTACCGTTTTGCCCCTGTGTCCAAATTGGACGAAAGGGATGTGCTTTTTAACTATTTTGTTCATTCCTAAAACGTTGGTGATATTTATTTCAGCATCCGGAGACGTTTGTTCGGAGTTCTTAGTTCCAGGTTCAGTGTCCTTGACATTTGGGCGCATACACTTTACAGATTTTTTGCCAGGCAAGTATACCTTGCCATTGTACTGTTTTTACATTCCATATGAGGCATGCATGTTTATTTTTTGTTTATTTAGTTCATTTATTTTAACTGCTATATAAACTGCGCGCCCAAGGAAACTTGGGTGCAACGACGGTGTCGTCGTACTATATTTTTATTTATGTATATGCATTGGACCTACTTTATGAGGCTACCCCATTTTTATGAGACATTTATGTTTCATTGGCCATGACACTATTCTTACACGAGTGTGAGTCACATGTAGGACACGGACTTGCGTACTCGGCTGGCCCCCGGTACGTATAGGTCGTGCGACGGATAGGGATAACTGCCAATAGAAACTTTGCATGCTAGTAGACCTGGCGGTTATTAGGGGTTTATCGTGTCATGGACATGACATGCTTAGATCATTGGGTGGGAAGAACAACAAGTACCGCATTTGAGCTCCTTTGCACTTTTATCTATTGTGCGCCCGGATTCTCCGCCGGAGATACGGGTGGTGATGACCACTATATATTATATTATTATCAGGCGGGCCTCCGACGTTCGAAAGTCATCGTGCCTTTGTAGGCCCCTGGATCTCCAATAGAGAACCATGCCAAATTCCAGTTTTCAGCCAGATAGCCCACTTGTGGGGAAAGGTGTTCTTAACTACATTCACTTAGATGGTTAGGCGACCCCAATGGATGTTTATTTTCAGTACTTTATTGGCATGTGATTTTTGTATCTTGTTACGTTCCTCTGAGGACCTGGTCCCTTCCAGATATAGGTGAGCAGGAGTACCCGCAGGAGTATGGACCTGGACCTGATGCTACCTATCAGCCTGAGGAGATCTTACCTTCTGATTATATGTGATTCATTGCAGCTGTTTAGAGATTTTAGTTGCTATTCTTTTCTAGACATTTATTCTTATATTAGAGTTTATTCTCTTCTCTCTTTAGTAGTTTATTATAGTCGATTTGCAGTGGATTTGTCTCCACCCGACTATTGCACTTTGAGATTACTATTTGAGACTACTTCTTTGATATTCAGTTATTGATTTCCTTTATTCTATCATTTGTGCTGTGGATGAGATATAGAACTGCGTGTGACTTGTTGTGACATATATTTACCACTTTGGATTGGATATTCATGTACAGCGTACGTGTGTATATGGTTTCCATATATTGGAGTTCGTATACATACGGCTGGCGTGTTACGTATTTCTAGTCCTACGTATTTGGGACTGGGGCGTGACATCAGCACCTTCTCTCTCCGATCCAGAATCTCAACTAGCTGCTCTGGATAGCTAAGAGTAGGGCCCACCTCTATCTCCGAGTGATCCAATACATGACTAGGATCTGCTATGTATTGTCTTAACTGTGACACGTAAAATACGTTGTGCACTCCCTCCAATACAGGTGGCAAGTCTAGTCTATAAGCAACTGCACCGACCCTCTCTAGAATAGTGAAAGGTCCGATGAATCGCGGACTAAGCTTTTCGCCTCCACCGAAGCGAATCGTGCCTCGTGTCGGAGAAATCCTCAGAAATCGTGTCGGAGAAATCCTCAGAAACACCAAACCACCTTCCTAGAACAAAATACCACCTTAAGAACTTAATCTATAACAACAACTAAGAACAAACACAAAACAAAATCTAAACTATACCTCGAACTCCAAAGGTCTCTGATGGCTATCGGCCCAATGCCGCTGTCTGTCCTGCGCCACTCGAAGTCTGTCTCTGATCAACTGAACCTTCTCTGCTGCATCCACAACCATCTCTGGCCCAAGCAAAACTCTATCTCCAATATCGTCCCATGACAAAGGAGTATGATACCTCCGACCGTATAGAGCTTCAAAATGTGACATCTCTATACTGGCCTGGTAATTGTTGTTGTAAGCAAACTCTACCAAATGGAGATGGTCCTCCCAAGAACCCCCGAAATCTAGTACACAAGTGCGCAACATATCCTTGAGAGTCTGAATAGTCCTCTATGACTGCCCATCTGTTTGGGGATGATATACAGTACTGAACCTGAGTTGAGTGCCCAAACTCTCCTGCAAACTCCTCCAGAAATAAGAAGTGAAACGACTATCCCGATCTGAGACTATGCTGACGGAAACTCCATGTATCCTAACGATCTGCCTCACATACATCTCTGCCAGCTTCTTCGTAGACAAACCCACTTTGAAAGGCAAAAAGTGGGCCGACTTGGTCAACCTATCAACGATGACCCAAATCGCGTCTTTTCCTCCTGGAGATTTGGGTGCAATATGCTTTCTGTATTACCTGATACATCTTGTTAGCACCTTGATGCAAGAAATACTGAGAGCGATATGCTTTCTGTATTACCTCCTCACGCAGCTCCCCACTAGGCACACATAATCTAACTTCATGCCTCAAAGATCCATCCTCAGCAATAGTAAAATCATCCTCCAATCCTGCTCTCACCTGAGCTCTGATACTCCTCAGAGATACATCCTCATACTGTGCTGTCATGATCCTGTCCGTCAAATCTGAATGTATCTGCAATCTCCATATCTGCATAGCACAACCAGGAACAATTATCTTAATTCCTAAGCTCTCCAAGTCCTCCAACAAATATCGATCCTACGTCAAGAACATAGCTACCGGATACCTGCTCAAAGCATCGACAACTACATTAGCTTTCCCAGGATGATATTGCAAAGAGATATCAAAATTCTTTATCAGTTCCAACCACCAACGCTGCCTCATGTTCAACTCCTTCTGCGTGAAAACGTACTTCAAGCTTTTGTGGTCTGTGAAGATCTTCACATGCTCTCCGTACAAATAATGTTTTCACAACTTCAGGGCGAATATAACTGCTGCCAACTCTAAATCATGGGTATGATAGTTCTTTTCATGAGGACGCAATTGCCTGGATGCATAGGCAATCACTTTCCCATGCTGCTGAAGAACACAACCCAAACCCTTCCCTGATGCATCTCTATAAATAGTGAAACCTCCGGACCCTGATGGCAACTTCAAAATAGGAGCAGGCGTCAACCTCTTCTTCAACTCCTCAAAAGCAACCTGGCAATCCTCCGTCCAAACAAACTCTACATCCTTCCTTGTGAGTCTAGTCATCGGCTCCGTAATTCTCAAAAAATCTTGCACAAACTTTCTATAATAGCCTGCCAATCCCAAGAAACTCCTGATCTCTGCTACCGAACTCAGAGTCTTCCAAGATTCCACTACTGAAATCTTCTTCGGATCTACTGAAATACCATCACCAGTCACAACATGCCCCAAGAATTCCACCTTGTCCAGGAAAAACTCACACTTGGATAATTTCCCATACAACTTCTCCTTCCTCAACACATCCAACACAATCCTCAAATACTCCTCATGCTCTTCCGATGTCCTCGAGTATGTGAGTATGTCCTCGATGAACACCACCATAAACTTGTCAAGGTACTGGTGGAATACCTTGTTCATCAAGTTCATAAATACCGCTGGTGCATTAGTCAAACCAAACGTCATCACCATAAACTCGTACTGACCATACCGAGTTCTAAAATCAATCTTCGGTATGTCCTCCGGCTTTACCTTCACCTGATGGTAGCCTGATCTCAAATCTATCTTAGAAAATACCTTCGCACCACTCAAATGATCAAACAGATCATCAATCCGTGGCAAAGGATACTTATTCTTGATAGTGAGATTATTCAAAGCCCTATAATCAATGCACATGCGCACCGATCCATCCTTCTTCAGTACAAACAATACCAGGGCTCCCCATGGTGAAGAACTAGATCTGATAAACCCCTTATCCTGCAATTCGTCCACCTGCTTCTTCAACTCGACCAGCTCGCTGTTGTTTACTCTATAGATATGCTGCAAAATTGGTTCTGTACCTGGCACCAAGTCTATAGAAAATTCAACATCTCGATCTGGTGGCAATCCTGACAATTCCTTAGGAAACACATCCAAGAACTCTGCTATCAATGGATGTGGCAACTCCTTGTCTTCCACCATAGCTCCATAAATAATGCCTTCTCCCTGCTCCGCAGCTCCTCTAGCAAACTCGAACTCTGGCTCTCCTGGCGGACCAAACAAAACTCTACCTTCTCTACAATCTATGCTATCACGGTGCTTACTCAACCAATCCATCCCGAGTACAATATCGTAGCTCGGAAGTGGCATTACAAGTAGACACGCACTCAACTCCTGGCCTCCCAGAGTATCTCTTCGATCCTTGAAAATATCATTAACCAGGATAATGCCTCCCCCAGTCATGATCTTGCAAGTCCTAAGCAAAGACTCAACTATCAAACCATGCTTCAGAGAAAAAAAAAATAGATACAAAACTATGGGAAGCACCACTATCAAACAAAGCTAAAGCTGGAATGGAATCAAGAAGAATATAACCAATATGACACAAGATGTAAGACACTCAAGGAAAGGACATTTTAAGAGATCAAGTATCAATATCAAAGGAGAATAGTCGAATCAAAAGAATTTTTCTAGGTGTGATTGAGTATCTCAGCCTATATCCTATATCCTATTGCAGGCTCGCAATAGTACAACTAAATTGTCGTACTACCCCGACATCACATACTTTGTGAAGCTTGACCTACATGGGCCAACACCAAAAATGTGTCACGACACGCACCCGATGTAAGAGTACAAGTCGAAAATAATGTCCAGCCTACGCCGCAGAATCGGTGGTAGAACGCTGTCTGAATAATCTATCTAACAATATAATAAACCACCAATAATGATAATATACTGAATCACAGAACTAAGATGGAAATGATCACGAATCAGATAAAAAAAAGAATAATCACAATACAACTCATGAGTCTAAAATAATACATCAATGAGTCTGAAGAAGTAACAAAATAAGCTGGAGACAAATCCAGTAAGAAAGAATACTACGAAGCTACAACTCCTGGGTCAGCTGTCTCAGTTGGGATAAGTCCCTCCTGAGCCATGGTCTCAGAATCTAAACCCACAATATCCTGGGGTCCATAATAGGTAGGGTACCACTCCTCAATGTCATCTGAAAAATTATATCCAGTCAGGAAAGGTGCAGAGTATATCTCTAACAACAGTTCTAATCAATGATAAAAACTATGTAACAGTAAATAGCTGTGGATAAACAAGATGCACAATAGTTACAAGAGATATATATATACAATAAAAAAATACTGGAAATAAATACAATAATGAACAATATGCCAATGAAACAAGAATACTAATGACTAAGTGTGTGAGTACTAGCTTAACATGTGATCGACTTGGGCAAGATGTAATGCGGCCTGGCTAATCATACGTACGGTGTATGATCAACACTATTCAATAATCAGTACTTGATACAATAGGGATATTGATCACATATCTATACTAATACTCCCAACCTCGACTGGTATAATAGATCCAACCATGGTATGCTATGGCACGAGATTCTCCAAGAAGATAGCTAGTCTTCTCGAGAATCGGTGTCTGTACATGTATAAGATAACCAATGAAATAATACTTGTACAATATACACCATATACCAAGGAATAACATCTCATGACGAGATCCGGATATACCAATCCGTGTAACCATAGTGTCAAGAGAACATGGATATCTACACTAGATACAATGAACATAGAGGATATCATAAATAAGAAACTATCAGAGAATGTACTCGCCTGAAGTCCAATGAATAGTCTCACAGATGTCTGACTCTGTGCCTCGAATACCTAGATATAGAATACAACATCAATACAAGGTTCCGAAAAGAGAATAAGTTAAACTAGTCAACTTCTAGGTCAATAAGTCAATTCTAAGTCAAAAATCAACTATGGTCAACTCTAAGTCAACTATGGTTAACTATGGTCAACTATGGTCAAACTAAGGTCAAATATCTATTTCTAGGTTGCAGAAGTCTAACACAAAAATCTTGGGTCAAGCTATAAAAATCTAAGTCATAAAAATTACATCTTAAAATATTAGGATACCGTATTTCCGGATACGTAAATTCCAAGATAAATATCACAATACATATATATTAAACAATTATGTCTGATAACATAGAATATCAATTACAACATCAAATATGTACCGTAGTTTTGAACTAACTTGGTATCTCAACAAAAATCATAATCTTGATACCCAAACCCCATATCTTGAGTATCCCACTTACCTTGGTTTCCACAAGGTAATACTCAATACCTTGATATACTAATACCCTCATATATAATATATAAATATATACTAATATTATACCAATAAGAAATATAGCAATAATAATATGTTATCTCACTATTAATATATAAATATATAAATATATAAATATATAAACAATTCTTATTTCGTACGCGCATCACGTGCGACCGCCCGTGGCAAAGAACGCCCCTGCGCGTGAAGCGCTCTTTTTGCTGGCTTACCTGGAGGGGAAGGTTCCCCCCCCCGGGACCCCCTTCCCTTATTAACCGCTCTGCCAAACCGTCACTGAAAACTGTGTTAAAAAATACTGATTTTCAGATACATTGCCTTTAGTGACAGTTCTGGCTGTCACTGAAGCTGCCGTCATTGATGTCGTAGGATCCTGCACTGCTGTCGCTGCTTTGGTGACGGTTTGCAACCGTCACCGCTCCAGCCGTCGCTGCTGCTACCATTTTCCGCTGCTGCTACTGCTATTAATGACAGCAACGGTTGTCATTAATTGCTGCCGCCACTGCTACAGCGGCTGCTGCTGAACCCGCCTCCATTAATGATAGCGGCTGCTGTCATTAATGCCCTGTCGCTAAAAATATAATATATATATATATATATATATATAACCCAAATAAATATATATATATATATACCCAATAACTATAAATACACTCCCTCTATAATAATGTACATATTAGGACATAGCCATATGCACACACAAACATAAATACATATAATTATACATCTATACATATATATAATTAATCCTATAACAAATCTAAATAATATAATTACCTAATTAACATACATATATATTTACAAAAATATATACATATATATATATATCCATATAATATACTATAACATATATATTAATGCATGTAGAAGAAAGCTACATATATATATATATATATATATATATATATATATATATATATATATATATATATATATATATATATATATATATATATATATATATATATATATATATATATTCTATTAGTACATATATAGTACATAGGTCTATGATACAATAAACACTATAATAAATACACTATAATACATATATACTATCTATATATATATACACAATTATAACTCAAGAATTAAAAGCACAATAATTAGATCTATACATGAATACACAACATATGGAGAGTATCACACTGTATCCCACTAGATATAGGATACGCATGTGACACGAGTCCACCACACATCTAATTGCACCCCAAAGGACACACACAAGTCATATATAATATTTATGAATAATACAAAGTGTCAAATATAGATCTACGTATTTGTGTCAAAATATGACATGTACAAAGTCCCGTGTCGGAGGAAAAACTCCCAAAACAACACGTATCACCAAATTGTTGGGATATGACCTACATGTACCCAATTGTTGACACGACACTAGCCCCAAACACATAAACACATGCCAAATTGATCTATAGGATCAATTGACACACACAATAAATGTCAATCTCTGAATTCTTCCAAAATTGACACAAAAGTACCATAACTTTCTCAATATGCCTCCTATGAACACAAAATCAAATCCTATGGGTAGTATATGCATATGGGTTGATTATTCATGATTAAATTTTAGATTTTAGAAGCTATTTTAAGAGGAAAAACTGAATTATACCTATTGGGAGATGGATTCCCAATGAAACCTCCAATTGAGATAAAATTCTTTCCAACTTGTAGATCCTTGCTCCTTTTTGTAGATCCTTGCTTCCTCCTTCTAGATCCTTACTTCTCAAGTCTCTAATGGTGATTTGGAAAGGAATTGGAATAAAATTTGGTAGGAAAATGAAGTGGGAATGAATGAAATTTGGTAGTGGGAAATTCTAGATCTAGATTTGGAATGAAAAGAGGAGAAAGAATTTCTCCCCTCTATTTAAATAGGCCAGCCCCTATTTCCCCTCCCTCAAGTTATCATGTAATATCCATTATACCCCTTGGGGCCTCTCATGAAGAAATAATTAAGGAAGGAAGCTTCTAGTCTGATAATTTAATTAATTTAATCTATCTCCTTAACAATGGGTTTTCTAAATGGGCTAAGTTTAACTAATTAATTCATGTTGGTCCATGGGTCCAAACTAAACTAGTTAGGTCCACTAACACAAGTCCAAATTAAATAAATAAAATTTAACAACAATTAAATAGTATCACAAATAATTATTTATCAAGCATAATAATTAATTAATAGGAAATTACTAAAATACCATTTCCTAGAAAATGTGGTAGTGACAAATCTTCTGCTTTATGTTATCCACTTCTAGTACAAAATCTTGTCCATTCCTCTGTGGAAGTCCATGACTGGCCCTCGTGAACTGATCCTCCTGAGTAGGTAGCGTTGGTCCTCGCTTAAATCCTTTGGTTGCTGGGGGTCGAGGCGCTCCTGATCTAGTCATCTGCTGAACTGGCTTCGGTGCTGGAAGTGCTAGCCTCTGTATTGGCGGTGGAAGCGCCAATGTCTGCTGTATTGGACAGTCTCTTACCATATGCTGTCCGGAACCATACCTCATACATTATCCTAAGCGGTTCCGACAGTCTCTCATAATATGTCCGCGTCTCCCACAATAATTATATTGGGGCTTCTCCGAAATCTGGTACAGTCCTGATATATGTTGTTGCTGTGCCAAAGGACGTCTGATAGGCCCTCCTTGCTGTGTCCTTGCTGTGTCCTTGCTGGTCCTTGTTGTGTCTTCAGTTGACCTCATTTTCCCTTGCTGATGGACTCTTGAAATCTTGCTTCTGTCAATAATTCGGCATAAGAGACCCGGGACTGTGCGCTAGTGTAGTGTTGGAGCTCCTGAGTCAGCCTGCGGTAGAATCTCTTAGCCTTCTCCAAGTCATTCGGTATCATGACAACGTCATATTTACTAAGGCGACTAAACTCAACATCACACTCATCAACTGTCTTGTTCCTCTGCTCCAGATGAAGGAACTGATCATACAACGCATCCCTTACAGTATCCGGTAAGTACTTCCTCTGAAAGTACTCCAAAAATTATTTTCAAGTCTGATACGTACCCAACTGGCGCTCCATTGATTCCTACCAGTGATGAGAGTTACCATCTAGCAGCGTCCTTACGCTTGTCATCCATAGAACTGTAGGCAACTGTGATGCTTCTAACAACTTTTGAGTATGGGTAATCCAGTTTGTAGTCTCCTCTGAACTTTCAGTGCCTTTATACGGCTTGGGACCCATCTGTATAAAGTCTTTGACTGAACCAACTCTAGCTTACGGTACTGGGGCTAGTGCCTGTGCTGGTACAGTTGTCTGTGCAGCCACCCTCTCAAGTGCTGCCAGAAATTCTTGCCTCTGCTCTGCCGCTTGCTGCCTCTGCTCTGCAGCTAGTACGACCGCCTGCTGTCTCTGTTCCTGCATCATCATTTGAAAGAATTGGAACAGCTGTGTCTGGCCATCCTGCGATGTCGATGATGCTGGAAGGGTCCCATTAAGTGATACAGAAAGGTCAGATGGAACTGGATTGTGTGTCTGTCCATCCGGCCCCGAAAGTCTAGGGGTCGTCGAGGTCTCCCCTCGAGTTTGGCCATTGACTCCTGAAGGTGTGTCGCCATTGGCGGCAGTACATCCACTACGCATATCCATCTCTCTGCAAGTGGTGGATGAAACGATTAGAAGAAGTACATGAATTAAACAAGATGCAAGCATTTAAATAGGATAGTTGAAATGGAAGATGAGTTTTAGTCAAGCGTGGATGAGATCCTATACTCTATTCCTATACGCAGGCTTGCTCGGTACAATAACATAACCGAGACAATATATTCTAGACCTGCATGGGCCACCACTAAAAATATGTCATGCCCCAGTCCCAAAATACGTAGGACTAGGAATACATAATATGCCAGCCGTATGTATACGAACTCCAATATATAGAAACCATACACACACGTATGTTGTACATGAATATCAAAATCCACAAGTGGTAATATACTGTCAACAAGTCACACGCAATATATATCTCATCCACAGCACAAATAAATAAATAAGAAATAAATAACTGAATCTCAAAGATGAAGTATCAAAGTATAATAGTCGGATGAAAACAAATCCACTATAAATCGACTATACTAAAACTACCAAATGAGAGAAGAGATCAACTCCAATATAAGATAAATGTCTATGAAAGAAATAACAACTAGAATATCCATCAGCTGCGATGAATCAAAGGTACTCCGAAGGTAAGACCTCCTCAGTCTGGTAAGACGCGTCAGGTCCGGGTCCGTACTCCTGTGGATACTCCTGCCCATCTATATCTGAAAAGGTACTAGGTCCTCAGAGGGACATGACAAGATACATATAAATATGTTAATAAAGTACTGAAAATAAATATCCGATGGGTCGCCTAACCATCTAGTGAATGCAGTTTGAGAACAACTTTCCAACAAGTGGGATATCTGGCTAAAATAGGATTATCATAATTCTCTTGGAGATTTAGGGGCCTACAAAGTATGTCATCAATTTGAACGCCAGAGGCCGCCAGTAATATATATGGGTCATCACCGCCACGTATCTCCGGCGGAGCGTACGGGTTACAGAAAAGAAAGTGCAAAGGAGCCCAAATGCCTTACTTGTTGTTCTTCCTACCCCATGCTCTAAGCATGTCACATCCATGACACGATGATACCTCTAAATAACTGCCAGGTCTACTAGCATGCAAAGTTTCTATCGGTAGTTATCCCTATCCGTCGCACGACCTATACGTACCAGTGGCCAGCCGAATATACAAGTCTGTGTCCTATATGAGACTCACACTCGTGTAATAATAGTGTCAAGGCCAATAAAACATAAAAATGCCTCATGATAATGGGGTGATCTCATAAACTAGGTCCTCATGCATATACATAATAAAAATAAAATACGACGTCACCGTCGTTGCACCCAAGTTTCCTTGGACGTGCAGTTTATATAGCAGTTTAAAATATATGAACTAAATAAACAGAAATAAGATGCATGCAATATATGAAATATAAATTACAGTACAATGGCAAGGTATACTTGCCTGGCAAGCAATCTGTAAAGTGTAAGCGTCCAGATATCAGGTACACAGGATCAGGAACTAAGGCCTCCGAATAAACGTCTCCGGATGATAAAATAGACAACACCAACTGTTTGATAATAAACGGAAGAAATAAAACTAGGTTTATACAAAACCCTTTCTTAGGTTTACAAACAAGAAGTATAATTAATCCTATACGAGGATGTCAAGTACAAATTTTAATCTGGGTAAATATTGCTATAGGAGTCTGATCTGCAGTAGATCACTTTGTCCCTTGGACCACACGATAATGAAGAAGTGCTATAGAAGAAGGAGATGCTTCAAAGATTGCAAGAGGGAGTGGATGCCCGATGCCAAAATCGTCGATCACTACTCTCTGTCTGAGCTTTTCTCTCTCTCTGTTCTTCGATTTCTTCGATCTTTTTTCGACCTTGGACCTCTGTCAATAGAGGTCTCTATTTATAGGATTTTTAGTGACAGTAACCGTCCAATCGGCGTAGAAGACGGATAGTGCTGAGTATGTCACTTTTTACGCAGCGGTTATAATAACTGCCACCCACGTATAAATGATCTTCTGAATAAGCGTGTGATGCATGTCCCATCATGAGATAATGCGTATAACTGCTGCGAAGATCACGGCATGCGAGCCACGTAGGTAACTGCCCCTTGCGTAGAAAAGGTTGGCGTAGAAGCCAATAACTGTCTCCATGGCGTAGAAGCCAAATAGTTGTCAGGTTGACGTAGAAGCCAAATAGGCGTAGAAGCCAAATAGTTGTCAGGTTGGCGTAGAAGCCTTGTAGGCGTAGAAGCCTTGTAAGCGTAGAAGCCTGATGCTACATGGATATGTAGCTAGCGTAAAAGATAGCCGATCCTCCTTCTTTGACTGAGGCCTTGAGCGTATTCTGGACTAAATAGCCTTATCACGCACAAATGCAAATATAGCCTGAGTTGGCGTATTTCAAGGAGATAGCATACAGCGTGCTCCTATAACTGAAAATAGCCTGATAGTGTAATATGCAGAGGTGATGATGTGGACGTATTAGCCATAATTATGGCCTGCCCAGTCTTTGGAGATATAACCAAATCTCGTGCATTAAATGCAGAGATCTGCCACCATTCTGAGCATTAAATGCAGAGACGTGCCTCGAGCTCTGTACGAAGAGCAGCTTTTGATGTGGCAGTTCGTTTTGTCTTCTGCTGAGCGTAAAAGCTCACATCTGCCTGTGTAAAACTTGGCAGCGTATTCCCTTGTATGCGTAAAAGCACTTTTGTATCAGGGAAACGTCACTAAATAATGGTTTGGGTCTCTGTGCCGCACCATCATTACAGCCGTCGTCTGGATAGCTGTGCAGTACTCGTTGTCAGGAGTTAGGTTCACTGCATGATCTGACATGTTTATTCGAAGAATACGAAGAGTTCTCCGTACGACTTCCCACTGCATTAAAAGCGAGTAGGTTTTACGCCAAAGTGGCGATGTAATGACCTTTTTACGCCGAAGCAGCCTGGAAATACTGTATTATGTGGGGTTGTCCTGGAGCTTATATTTTATGCTGTACTAGCGATGAAGCTCTGTTGTACGCCGATGGCTCTGAAGTCATATTTTACACCGCCCAGCACTGAAATACTGCGTATAACTTTACATCGTATTTTTCATGCTTCTACACCAACATTTCCAGAATTAGCGAGATAGCTAAAAAATACTACCCTTTCGTCCAATTTGGACACAGGGGCAAAACGGTAGTTTTGGGTCAAAGCGGGATCCACATGTGGTCCACTTTGCACCAAAAAGTATGCCAAGGGTAAAGGTCTCTAGATGGGACAAATCATAGGTCAAACAAATTCTAAACATCAGTACGAACTGAACGGTATGTCCAATTTTGGATTCCGGTGAGCCGAACACAAATTTGCCCAAAAAGTCAACTGTGGGCCCGCAAATAGGCGGCTTGGTCAACTGTCTCAGAATTGCGTAAAAATTGGGTCACAGGACCAGCGCGATACCACGAGTCCAATGGCACAAGTTTTGTCATATTCTGATGAGCATACACTAAATAGTGTAGTATTTTACATAAGTCACGATACATGGACTTTTTGCGGATACGAGTTGATTTTGACGCGCACACGCGGCCAAATCAGTTTTCGCGAAAGCCCATACGTCTGGACATACTATACGCGTCTTTCGGTGTAATTGGTATACGACGGGGCGGTCCCGTTTGGTGGAGCGCGCTTCGTATCGCAAATTTTGAATGTTTCAAAAACAATTTTTATAATTTTTAACCCTATTTAATTCTGCATACAACACCAAATAAATTAATCTAATTAACAGGAAATAATTTCGGTTATATGGTCTTCACATAGAAAGAAGAAAATCTAAGTTTGGATCTCTGTGGTGGAAGATACGAGTCCGTGAACATGGGTAGTTACAGCAGTTTTCTGAAATTAGAAGTTGTAGTTTTCTCCAACTTGGTCTTGGTTTTTGCCTTGGATTACGTGTTGATCGAAGAAAACTAATACACAGAGTTGGAAGAGGGATAGGTCATGAACATACCGGTGAAGACGGGGTCGAATTTGGTCAAGCGATGGAGCGGGAATCAACGCGTGAACAGGGGTTTGTTGCAGTCAATTTCTGCAGGCGTGCGCGCGGGATCTCGTACGGCGAGCGGCGATCGGCGTGCTCCGGGCGGCGACGGTCTGGAAAGGTGGTCGGCAGCGCAGGGTGGATGGTAAGGGCTAAGGGTTAGGGTTTTAATAGGTTATAATATATATATATATATATATATATATATATATATATATATATATAGAGAGAGAGAGAGAGAGAGAGAGAGAGAGAGAGAGATTGGATGAAAGCAGGGAGGGGGTGTATTTCCATGTGGGTGAGGGCTTCAGCTGTTGTTGGATTTACTAGCGGGCCGGGTAGGGTTTAGACGGGTTTAGAGTTTTGGTTTTATTTATTTCTTTTTCTTTCTTTTCTTTTCTTTTCTTTATTCATTCCTTTCTATTTCTATAATTCCATTATATATATATATATATATATATATATATATATATATATATATATATATATATATATATATATATATATATATATATTCCAGAAATTTATATTTGTACATAAAAATAATCTTTTATCCTTCTACAATAATTTCCTAAAATAAATAAATAAAAACAATAGCTTTGCTCCACAATATATAGCTAAATATTTTCCTAGTAATTAAGTCCAATAAATTCTATATTTTCTAATAACTAATAAATACTATAAATAAACTAAATAATTAAATTAAATAATTAATACGGTTTTTAAAAATTAGGGGTTTTACAAAAATCATGCAGGCCGCATAAGAGCTCATGTACCCCAAAATGAAAACAAGACGCATAGAGCCGCATGAGACCTATACTACCAGAACAACCGACCGCATAGGAGACCTTCATGCCCCCTGATCAATCTCAGAATACGGGGACTGTCACGCCCCGGTCCCGCCCAGGCCGCCGCTCCGCCCTGCCCCGCCCCGTGCGGCCGGGATTAACGAACCAGGCACGAATCACCGTACCCCGGCGCGCCGGACGCGAATCACCGCGCCCGTCCCGCGGGTGCGAGGGAGGAAGGGAGCTATACGAATGGCCCGTTCGAGCTTTCGGGGGACGTGATGCCGCACGGGCCTGGGGTTGCGCCCGTGCAAGGCCAATCGTTTAAGTTGATAGTTGGCTATCATCGCATCAATCGAGTAAGCAGCGGAAAGGGACTTGTTGCAATACAATGCATTAGCCAACTGAGTGTTCGGGACAATCAAGGCAACTTGGGTTTCCTTTAGCAAAGGCACACGTTCGTTCCATACATTATGCCCCCTTATACGATAGCATTCTCGGGGCAACAATCGAAACCAGGATTCCGGGTCTTAGGGACTGTGGCACGCCTATCGCTTTCTCGGACGATCCAGTACCTGCGAGCAAGTAAACTTTTGGTGGGTCAGCACTTTATACAAGTACTGGTGAGATAAATCAACTGAACAGAAACAAGCATTCACTCAAACGAGCACTAAGTAATCATGTTATAAAACATTACATTACTAGTGATCTTTCTAGTTTGACCTAGGTTCGTTTCATGCAGTTCGCTAGCAGAGTCATATTACATTATTTGAAAACATGTTTGGAAACAGAGTTTTATATTGAATATGCAAGCAAGCAAACCGTTTATGTTTCAGGGTGTGCGCAGCGTGTCTCGTGCGACTCGAGGGTCTGATGCAAAGCTAGACACACGATGCACAATCTTAGGGGCAGTCACTATCCAAGCCAACACAATAACTTAGCTATATGCAGGGCGGTCCCCGAGTAACTCAGGATCGGCAGCTGGTGGAACAGCGTACCAATGACTCATTCTCTGAAGCTAATGGCAGCTGTGACCCATGGTGGCTATGACGCATGTAGTTCAGCTCTCCACCAAAAGCCATTGTCCGACCGCGTGCGAATGCATGGAACACTATCAAATAAACTCTAGTATGCAGACGAGACGAACCATCAGAATACACTCATTGTTGCGAGGCAATCCGACTTATCACTTAAACACGTTCAGGCACAGTATGGTTCTCTCGAAGCATAGACGATAGTGAACATGTTCATGCACTCTAAGCAAGCGTTCAGGATTCTCGTTAAGCAGGCATTGATTCAAAGACAAGCTAGGTGAGTTCGTTCATTAACATGCAAGGCAGGTTCTATCATTCTCTTATGAAAATATTGCAAGCAAAAACTCAGGTTATTATTAAGGCGTGCAAGAATCAGAGAACGAAGTTCTGCCTACTCACCTTGATACATAACGCGGACGCGGAGCGGGGCGTTACATACTTACCAACCAACAAAAAGTTTTGTCCTCAAAACTTCAAGGATAAACTTCTCGATATCTCGAGTAGCGATAGTGCTGTCCCTCGCCGTACTCAATCGAAACAATCAAGCAATTCAAGTTCAGGAAACATTTTGCACTTTGAGAATATCTATGGATTTATTGTATGGAATGCTCTTTGCAATACCATATCGACTCCGAGTCATAGCAACGGTTTGGGCCAGAGAATCGATTCTGCTCTGATACCATTCTGTCACGCCCCGGTCCCGCCCGGGCCGTCGCTCCGCCTTGCCCCGCCCCGTGCGGCCGGGATTAACGAACCGGGCACGAATCACCGTGCCCCGGCGCGTCGGACGCGAATCACCGCGCCCGTCCCGCGGGTGCGAGGGAGGAAGGGAGCTATACGAATGGCCCGTTCGAGCTTTCGGGGGACGTGATGCCGCACGGGCCTGGGGTTGCGCCCGTGCAAGGCCAATCGTTTAAGTTGATAGTTGGATATCATCGCATCAATCGAGTAAGCAGCGGAAAGGGACTTGTTGCAATACAATGCATTAGCCAACTGAGTGTTCGGGACAATCGAGGCAACTTGGGTTTCCTTTAGCAAAGGCACACGTTCGTTCCATACATTATGCCCCCTTATACGATAGCATTCTCGGGACAACAATCGAAACCAGGATTCCGGGTCTTAGGGACTGTGGCACGCCTATCGCTTCCTCGGACGATCCAGTACCTGCGAGCAAGTAAACTGTTGGTGGGTCAGCACTTTATACAAGTACTGGTGAGATAAATCAACCGAACAGAAACAAGCATTCACTCAAACGAGCACTAAGTAATCATGTTATAAAATATTACATTACTAGTGATCTTTCTAGTTTGACCTAGGTTCGTTTCATGCAGTTCGCTAGTAGAGTCATATTACATTATTTGAAAACATGTTTGGAAACAGAGTTTCATATTGAATATGCAAGCAAGCAAACCGTTTATGTTTCAGGGTGTGCGCAGCGTGTCTCGTGCGACTCGAGGGTCTGATGCAAAGCTAGACACACAATGCACAATCTTAGGGGCAGTCACTATCCAAGCCAATACAATGCCTTAGCTATATGCAGGGCGGTCCCCGAGTAACTCAGGATCGGCAGCTGGTGGAACAGCGTACCAATGACTCATTCTCTGAAGCTAATGGCAGCTATGACCCATGGTGGCTATGACGCATGTAGTTCAGCTCTCCACCAAAAGCCATTGTCCGACCGCGTGCGAATGCATGGAACACTATCAAATAAACTCTAGTATGCAGACGAGACGAACCATCAGAATACACTCATTGTTGCGGGGCAATCCGACTTATCACTTAAACATGTTCAGGCACAGTATGGTTCTATCGAAGCATAGACGATAGTGAACATGTTCATGCACTCTAAGCAAGCGTTCAGGATTCTCGTTAAGCAGGCATTGATTCAAAGACAAGCTAGGTGAGTTCGTTCATTAACATGCAAGGCAGGTTCTATCATTCTCTTATGAAAACATTGCAAGCAAAAACTCAGGTTATTATTAAGGCGTGCAAGAATCAGAGAACGAAGTTCTGCCCACTCACCTTGATACATAACGCCGGCGCGGAGCGGGACGTTACAGGGACCGCATAAAAGAAATATTTTATTTTGCAAAATGGGGGGTTACAACATATAGCCATCAAGGCCCAAACAAAATAAAAAACCAGAGGAGGAAGACACGATCAGTCAAAAGAGCCGCAAGCCTCACGAAGCACATCAGCAACATCCAGGAGCGAACGTATGCCCGCACGATAAAACTGGCGGTGCACTCCTTCCCACCATTCCAACGTCTCCCTCTCCTCTGGAGTTACGGGCAGCAAGGCGAAGTTCAGAGTGGACTCTACAGGCCAAGCAAGAGCCTCCAAAGACAACCCCAACGAGGACAGAAAGATTTCAACAGCTGACAACTCACCCTCATCTCGTGCCCGCCGTCTAAGCGGAAATGCCATGACAACCGGCGGAGAACCGAAAGCTTTCCCCTCACGAGACCCTCCAAGTCCGGACCCTCCGATACCCTAGCATTGAGACGTAGCAGGGAGAAGACGATGAGGAAGCGAGGCGGGTGGCCAGGGTTCCCAACTAGAATCCCCCTTGGATGACATATTTTATAAAGTGGGACACGGCGGACCACGACAGTAGTATTTATAAAAGAAAGCGACGGTTCGCGTGACGACAATGATGAACCTAGAATCTTATGGTTTGGCCTAGACTAAATACTACTGCAATGATGAACCTAGAATACTTCTGAAAAGTCTAGGTTCATCATTGCAGTAGTATTTAACCGACGACTGCATCCAGACCAAGCCTTTTCTTGGGTACTTAACTGTTGGTTGCATGCAGACTAAATACTGCTTCAATGATGAACCTAGAACTTAACCGACGACAATGATGAACCTAGAATACTTTCGCATCGGATCATCCATGGAGTAAAGAGAGTTTCTATACTTCTTAGGTGTGCAGGCCAAGCAAAGACATGTTCATCGTAGCCAACCACTTGAACAAAGGCTTGCCTCGGCCAAGCGAGACTCCGAGTGAACCGCTGAAAACTCCAAGTCCAAGTGCTGATATGTCATTTGAGTTATCTTGCAGAACTAAGCGAAGTGGGCTATTACATAATGTATGCTTAAGTGTGTACCCGTCCGGATATTGCATACATAGTTGAGATGTTGGGCAGATATTTAAGAAACTCTGGTATGGATCAAAGGAAAGCAGGCAATCGGGTTAATTAAATAATTTAAAGAGAAAAAAGAATTACATGCCCTGTATGGGAGATCAGATAATTTGGAGATCATAAGGTATTCCGACTCCGATTTTGCTGGATGCCAAGATAACAGGAGATCCACGTCAGGTTATGCTTACATATTGGCTGGTGAAGATATATATATATATATATTTGGAAGAGTGTCAAACAGACACTCGTAGCATCTTCCACCATAGAAGCATAATTTTTAGCATGTAATGAAGCATCCAATCAGAGAATATGGTTACAATTTTTTTTGTCACAAGGCTGCATATACATGACGATGTTGAAAGACCACTATAATTATATTATGACAATAAATCAGCAGTACTATATTCCAATAACAACATGAGCTCATATAAGTTAAAGTATATTGACATGAATTTCTAATTGTGAAGGAAAGAATTCAGAATGTTCAAGTGTCCATATAGCACATTAGGACAAACTCCATGTTAGCGGATCCGCTCACAAAAGGTGTTACCACCCAAGGTCTTTCATGAGCATTGCTCATATATGTGTTATCTTATTTGAGGATATGGCAATATAGTGGAAGTTTGTATTTTATGTATTTTGGTGCTATATATTTGGATATGGACACATTTATGTATTTAAGTATTTTTGGATATTTTCTTGTTAGATATATGGAAATTCAGTTCATTCTGTTTTCATTATGTTAAAGTATTGATCTCACTAAAGTAAAGGAGGACCAGTTGGAAATAGACATGTGTTGATCTCATTGCGTATAATTTTTATGCTACGCATCCGTGATTGATCTATGTCGTTTAGCGATATTGGTATATGTGACCATTGATGGTTTAGTTACGTTAATCTGACGAATGCTAGTTTGATCCTATATTGATATGGTTAATGGACGAGATTGTCCGGATATACCCTAAGGTTAAGATAACAATTTTTGACCTCATAAAGTTAACACAATTGTAAGGTTACATATGTGGCCCAGTGAGAGATTATTGGAATAATCCAATAATTTGGGGCCACACATGTAAAATTAATTATGTTGTGCTATCTAAATAATTAAGCCAAATTAAAGTGGTCTATTTGGAAAAAGGCTTAAGGGTATAATTGTCAAAAAAATAATGTGTAGATACCATAAAGATAATTCTAATTTGATGATGGACCAAATTAGAATTATGTAAAACCTAGAATATATATATATATATATATATATATATATATATATATATATATATATAGGGGTTATGGTTGCCGACTTATACGGCCACAATTGAGATGATTTTTTCTTCTCTATTCTGCATCTCATCAACAGAGAGAGGGACAGATGTTTCATTTTTGTCATTAAGGATCGTATCAAGTTGGAAGATCGAATCCCATAAAGAGACATTCGCTACAAAATTCATCAAGTCAAGCAATGGATTCATGTACGCTTTCGTAATTAATTTATGTTCTTCATCTCATGAATAAACGGGTAAAGTTTTACACCATATACTAACCAATCCTAGGCCGAGGGTGGGTAGCCACTTCTCCTAAGTTTTTATGTTTTCACCTCTTTTATTCATTATATTATTTAGCTTATTTTCTTTAGAAATTCAACAATCAAATATTGCTGTGTATAGCCACATTAAGATTATTTTATAATAATATATTCCTAATAAAATGTATACATGGCCAATCAGAGGGTGGACTACCGTTCTAGACCTCTTAATAGACAAGGTCCCTAAACAGGAACCACAATTACTTACTAACATAGTCAGCTCTTGTAATTGGAATGTTCAGACAAGCTCTAAATTACTTAAGTAGTATGTCATAGTAATAACTTTAGTAGAAATGCAGCTCAAAGTGGACCTACACCCACTTATACATAATAAATTTTAGTAATCAAAATAACAATAACAAAATTTGAACCATAGATCAAGAAATACATTGAGAGAGCTAAGACCACGAGACCAACTAATTTACTTTTTTTTTCAAATATCTTTTACCATTCTAATAGTTGCTTTTTACTTTTGTCTCAAATGATCTTGTTTTTATTTGTCTTGTTTGACTTTTAGAAAAAAACGAAAGTAAGATTACTTAATTAGTTTTTTTTTTTTATTTTTTTTTATTTTTTTTTTTAGAAAATTTCTAATTAGTATAACTGGTATCCGTCAATAAAATTTATTTAGAAAAATCGAATATTTTTTATTTATCCATCCAATAGTCCTCCCTTTCAAATCCTGTCCTAGGTTCCCAAAGTTCTTGGACCGGTCATAAATTTATACAATATCCTCTTAAATTTAAGGTTTATGTATTTATGCTCTCCATATATAAGCTGTTGAGTTCATACATTTTCGCTCACAATATCGTTGTGGAGTTCTATGTTGCATGGACACAAACACATTTCCAAACTATTGTAAATTTGTAAATAGGATCAGATTTATGTGCATGAATCTAATTTCTAACGCACACAACATGCACTCAATATCATCATAGTTGTTCCTTGATCCATGTATAAGAGCATCTCCAACCCTGTTGTGAGTTTGGAAAAAATAGTTGCCAGATAGAAATCACATCTGTTTATTTCAAAATTATTTCTTCAATACAAATATGAAATAAATTATGAAGTTGACATGACAATGACATGTCAAAGACAATGTGAAGTTGGTTGTCTAGATCTAGACAATGGACTTCACAATGCTTTACTTCCACATCGTCAATTAGGAATACGAAATATTTATAATTTTTTTTTCTTTTGAAAAGTTGTCTTGGAAGTTAGAAAAATTAGTTTTTATTATATTCTTAATAATTTTACATTGGAGAATACTTTTCTATCACATTGTCTTAAATATAATAAAAAAAATATTATTTTATGTCTCATGTCATATAAGAATCACAACACTAAACAAGACAAAAGGGTTGGAGATGCTGTAATGTGCTAATAGTTACTCTATTATGTGAAAGTGATGTCGGTGACATTTCTCCCGCCAACGAACGAACGAACATTGAAGAGCATCTTGGCCTCTCTGTAGTCGGCTGCACGTAGAAAGCCCATCCTTTCCTCCATCAGTACCAGTGATGGCTGCTGGCACCCGACAGAACAAGCATAGTTGCTAGCCAAGGAATGCTGGCACGTGCAGCAGCAGCAAGTTGGTTGGCGTACACGTGCCTATATTCTCTCTCTAATTGCGAGCTAGCAGTGGATATCAGAGTCAGTGACAACTACCCCACCCATGCCATGCAAAGCCCTCCCTCCCTCCGTATATTCCCTCCCAAAATCAAATCTAACTAGGATTTGCTGTGATAGATGGATACTGTTATCTATGCCTCCCTTCCTTCAGTTACTTACTAGTGGCAATCATGAAGAATATATTGGGAACAGCCCCAGTTACCCCCTCCAAACATTTCAAAAGAACATCTATAAAAAGCAACAACAAAAAAAAAAAAAAAACTTCCCTCCCAAATAGGGTGGCAATGACATGGAATCTTTACTTTGTTTTCCATTGCTTGTTAACAAGAAATCTCACTCAGTGTTTTAAAAGCTGTACCGGTCCGGCCAGTTCAACCGGTTTACTCGTAAATCGATAACATTTTTTTTTTGTGGATCGAATCAGTATTGAACTACTCAATACTATTTTTTTTTTTTTCAAAAACTGGCTGTTGTAAATAATTTTATAAAAATCAGAAGTGATTGAACTTTGACAATTTAGACTAACCTAGTGGTTGAACCGGTTTGATTCGACCCGTATCTTATCTGGGTCGAACTCCGGTCCGGTTTTTAAAATGCTGACCTCACTTCTCTACTTCTCATATAGATTATTATTTTTTCGAATTGGGGTAGACTAGAATGGACCACGGTAACCAGACTCATATGAAGAAAAGAAAAAGAGAAAATTTAGGGTGTACTGAAGCCCAGCCCAGCCCTATGGGTTCCCGCCATAGTAGTGGTATAATAACACAATTTCAGAATATTTCATGTACTGTGGAATGCGATTTTATGAACATATATATTATCCCATGGTCCGAATCCATTTATCAGCCATGGAAATATTTAACACAATCCACACAACATAATTCTAGAGTTTTGGAGCACGGCAAACTCACATGTTTGAAGTTTGTATTTTAGACTAGCATAAGAATTAACCACGTACCAGGAATACACTGTTCGGTTTAGTTGGAGGTGCAAGCAACCAAATACTTATGCAGAACTTCACTATGCAGCATGTTAAACTTCATTATAGTAGCAACATAAACATATTCACCAATCTGCTTGTTTCTCTTTTTTTTGAATTAGTTAAATTGTGCACCAATGTTATCCATCTAACATTGGAGAAGATCTAGATGTATAATTTATCTGGACCACCAATCCTTTCTATTTCTTCAATCCTCTTTTTTTTTTTTTTTTTTTTTGGCGATGGTTGCTCGGCATATATAACACTCGGAACTTTGTGCATTGCATGTCTTTTGGACCCGCTGCTCCCAACTCTCACCATTATTTTTATAAAATGAATGAATAATACGCCTCCGTGGCTCGATCCACCGATCTTCTGCCACCCAGCAAGGACTTTTATTCCTCTCACCGGTAACCAAGCGTAACTCGAGTTTGGATCAATCTAATTATTACATACCAAAAACTCTCCCTATATGTCATTTACTACATGATTAATTGTCAAGTCCTAACTCACAGAAAATATATGTTAAAAAAAGATGAAATACAATATATAAACTGGTATGAAATATAAATTGTCATCAAAAATAAGAAAATTGTAAGAGCTTAAAGAAAGAGAATTCTACTTGTATGTCTTCTATGTCTGCTTACATGTTGAAAATGATAGAAGGTGACCGCACATTTGGTCAGGGATCTCAATACTTCATTTACTATATGATTGTCAAGTCATGACATAATTAGAAAGAAAATGAGGCCGATTGGTAAGAAAAATAGAGAAATAAGAAAAGACCAATTCATACAAATGATCATTTTATGATAATTTGATATGAACTCCACTTTCAAAGATGAGCAAGCACAAGACCAACAAATTAGGAACTTTCAAATCCAACTCTAAGATTCGAATAAAAATGGATCGATCATAACCCTTCCCTTGAAGAAATTTAACTAGAAAAGGTACAAATGCAAAATTCAATGTTTGGATAAACAAAATAATGTTCAATGTTTCTTCCAATTAATTATAAAGAGAAAATCAACACAAATCCATGATAAAAATTAAGAAAAAAAAACACTTGAGGGGAAAATTAGATGAGATTGGAGTAAATGTAGTGCTAAAGATACAAATGGCACTACCAAAAAATGAAGTAGAATTGTAATCATGCATTAGACATCCAACATTTATTATTCTTTCCAAACCCTTTGGTCACTATACCATGATCAAACCACCACACATAGAATTATAGAAATTAAGCTGCAAATGAAAAAAAAAAGAAAAAGAAAAAGAAAACTTAGCTTGACACAAGGGTTGAATCGAACAAGGATCGATCCAAATGCCCTTCACAAACACCACCATAGCAGTAGAACGTCACCCCCTCTATCCATCCATGCAACTACGATCGATCGATCGATCTATCCACACACTATCTACCTCCTCCTCCTTCCTCCTCTACATCAAAGAGCTGTTGATGAGTCCGTGCCAATAAGAACCGACACCGCCATTCCAGTAGCCCCTTGTAGATTCCACAGCAGCCACATTGCTCCCATGGTTAATCCAGGACCCCTCCACTGCTGTACTTGCCGCCACAGCGCTCATCGTGCCGTTGAAATCGTTAGCTCCTTCGTAAGGTGGCAGCATGTTGGTACAGGCATGATCGTCCGCATAGTACGATGTGTCGCTGTGGTATCCGTTTTGAAGCCCACCGGCTCTGAGAAAATCAAGAAACCCTGCAGCACTAGGGTTAGGGTTAGGGTTGGGGTTGGGGAAAGTAGTGGTGGTGTCAAGGTTATTGCTGGCGAAGGCGAGGGAGAGGTCGCTCGGGTCGTAGTTGAGAGCGGGGAGGAGCACCGGGTTGGAAGAGCTGTTGGCGGTGGCGAGGGGTTGAGGCTTGTTCTTGGAGGAGGAGGAGGAGGATCTCTTGTTCTTTCGGCATCCTCCGCCGACGGGGACGTTGCGGAGGGATCCCCCCTGGGTCCAGTACCTCCTGCAGCCCTTGCAGAAGTAGCGCGGCTGGGAGAGGCTGTAGTTGTTGTAGTAGCAGAACTTGGTGTTGCTCGACTCGCACCGCGGGCACTTGAGGGCCTGCTCCGGCGGGTTCGGAGGCCTCACCTTCTTCTCCTGCTGCTGCTGCTGCCGCTGCTGGTGGTGGTGGTGGGGGTCAAGAATGTTGTTCTTGGGACAGTTGAACCCAGCAATACCTTGTTCCAATTGGTGGGCAGCCATGGCCTGTGAATGAATGAATTGAGGAAAGCTGGGCAAAGTACTGAAAGCCTAGTTATTTATTGAATAATTTGTTGGTTATTATTCCATAGGCTAAATATGAGATCCAAAGTGTAAGACAGTAGTTGGTTGGTGGTGACTCTATGTCATGATTAATTTATATTTATATTTCTGCCTCATCTGATAGCGCAAGATTATATATATATATATATATATATATATATATATATATATTAGTAACTAAATCAATTTATTCGAGTGAAGATCTAGTCTACTAGTTGATAGCCTATTAGAAGTAGAAGCGACATTCTCCTGTCTTGTTATGAGAGATTTTTTATATGAAAAAAGAAAAAGAAAAAGAAAAAGAAAAAGATGAATTGGAAGTTTAAGATGATTGAACCAAGATCAGGGAAATTAATTAACTTGGATTGAGTATGAGTGAAGTAGCTAGTTAACTCCAATTTCAACTTTAGCCAGTTTTACTACACTATAGAGAAGAAAGCTAAGTTGGCAGTGGACATATATAGCTAGTTAGAAGTAAGCAAATAGTACCTGGTGGTGAGCTTTAGAAATCTCCATCCATAAACTCTTAGAACACTAGTGAAAGCCAAGTATATGTATATATGATCACTAGCTAGCTCGCTCTTCTTCTTCTTTCTCTCTTTTTCTCATGCAATTGCCAAAGGAAGAAGTGAGCTAGCTATTCCTCTCCTGAATAAATGAGAGAGAGAGAGAGAGAGAGAGAGAGAGAGGGGGAGAGGGAGAGAGGGGCTTAAAGATTGCTACTAGTGCTACTTTACTTGCTTTTCCGTACGTAACGATCGATGAGATTGGCTTGCACGCAGAGAAAGCATGAATGGTTCGAGTCCCCCCATTCTCCTCTCCTAACGGACTCTCATGAACCGCAACAGCCTGCGGGCCCGGGCAGGCCCCACCTTGGTTGGCGTGGAGCGCAACAAAAGCCCCGATGGATCCCCACACCCCCATTTCATCCATTTTAGAGAAGCTTTTATTTGAAACAGTCATTGTCACCCCTCCCCCAAACTACCCTCTCTCTCTCTCCAACCAAATCCAATCATCTCTCTCTCTCTCTCTCTCTCTCTCTCTCTCTCTCTCTCTCTCTCTTCAAAATCTTAAAGTTCTTTCTTCGCCATCTGCTCCAAAATTAATCTTCTTCATTCTAACTTAGATTGCATCCAAAACTTCTTCACAATCAAGGGACAAATCATTTTTTCAATTTTCTTCCTCCATATTCTCCATATCTAATTTTAGGGTTTGTATTTTTCATTTTATTTTCTTAAATCTTCTTTCCAATTCTTGTTAATTCCCAAAATATCATAGTCTAGTAATATAAAATAGGTTTATGATTAACTTTGGACGAATTTTTGAACTTTTGAACCCATTTTGAGTATTCGAAGTAATTAAATTTGCCACATCCGTGGCTGGTAAGATTCAGGTCTGTGGAGAATTTCTATAGTACTACTTGTTATTAGGAATGTAGAAATTTTCTGGAGTCCTAAATACTTCAAGGACTGTAGAAATTTTTTACAGTCCTGATATTATAAATATTTTTTTACATAGTCCTATACTTTTATTTTATTTTTAAAAATATTTATTTATTCTATTATTTTGGAGGAACTTGCAATGAAGTAAATTGGTCTGGAGCCATGGATACATGCGATTCAAAGGATGGAAGGATGCTTAGAACATCCTCATTCATTTCATCTGATACTTAGAACATCCAAAGGAAGGGAGGATGCAAGAGATTAATCATGTGTCAGTTCATGTCGGTCTTCACTTTTTCAGCTACTCCAAAGTGCAAGGACTGTCAAAACTTTTGACAGTCCTGCCATGGATACACTTTTTATTAGGACGGTCAAATTTTTTGACAACCATAATTTAGAGCTACTGGATTCTTAATTAGGACTGTCAAAACTTTTGACAATCATAATTAAAATCTACTAGATTCTTAGGATGATCAAAAAATTTTGACAGTCCTAGCAATAGTCTGGACTGTCAAAAATTTTGACAGTCATGTGATACTTTAATTTTTTAACCCCATGTTGCACTTTTCTTTGTGTTATAGGACTGTCAAAATTTTGACATTCCTACTTTTATACAGGACTATCAAATTTTTTAACAGTCCTAACATTATACAGGACCGTCAAAGATTTTGATAGAGCATCATCGTCCCTGTCGCGACTGTGCGCAAATTTTCGAAGTTCAACCCTAGAATGAGTTCGAAACTTCAGAAATCCACCCAAAATGAATCATATACCATATTTTTGTCCCTAGAAAATGAAATATGTGCATGAACATAGAACTCTAACATATTTGAAATTTGGGAGAAGAAAGAAGCAAAATATTAAAAAGAAAAAAAATTAAAAAGTTGGCTTTTATACAATGTAGTAGACTAGTCCTAAGTTTTCATGGTGGCAAACATGTAAATAAAAATAACTGTGTTTGGAATAGCCCCGAGTAAGAAATGAAGTGCCTTTATAAAAACTCTCGTCTTATTGCACATCAAAATGAAGATAATATTGTG
The DNA here is from genome assembly GCA_036927795.1 of Iris macrosiphon. Lineage (NCBI taxonomy): Eukaryota > Viridiplantae > Streptophyta > Magnoliopsida > Asparagales > Iridaceae > Iris > Iris macrosiphon. Next base: position 84,377,285 of record JAYESA010000009.1, on the reverse strand, counting down.
TATTTTTCTCATTACTTTATCTAAATATTCTTGGTATTTTATTTCTAATAGCGCAATGTATAGCTTTTTTTTTTTCTTTTACTCCATCCATATTTACGGATGGCTCCATAACTTGTTTTCATCTATACATGGTTGATTAATAGTAATAATTTAAGCATAAGAGGTGCTATTGTTAGTTTTATTTTTTTGCAAGACGAGTTTTTTGTATTTCTCATTTTAGGGCCAGCCTAGGGGATGGGTTATCCTAACCGGAGCTAAATTTGGATGTCCCTTGTCCTTGACTTCAAAAGAAGATATCAAACAATTAATGGTGAGTGAGGTTGGCAGCGACGTCGAAGTCTTCGGTTCTGACGTCATCGTGGAGTTCGAATTTCGAGTTCCTCTCCTTGAGTTACTTGAAGCCTTCCCACTGAAAACTCGAAATATGGGCCTACTAAATTGCTAGTTCACCTGAAAGAGAGGAGTTAGGATGGACCGTGGAGACTCTATTGACGGAGAGGTGCAGACTTAGTGATCTAGGGGATTTCCCTAACCGGGGGTTGTCCAAGCCCGATGGCTTGATCGAATTACCCTAGGGTCGGTCCTGATTACAGTTTCTCTTTTAGGGTTAAGAATGTTAAGTTGATTACATAACTGGTAATATGTCACGCCCCAGTCCCAAAATGTCAGGAACTAGGCCACGTGTCACTGGCCAGCTGACACGTCACTAAGGACTTAATCCATTTTGTATGGACCCAAAGGAACGTGCTACGCTGTCCTAAAATACTACATGTAAAACACATTCAAATCTATCTGTCATGACCCGCACCCAGAAATTCGGGCACGAGTGCGTGGGTACGTCCAGCCTACGCCGCAGAGTCGACGGTAGTACGCTGTCTAGGTCATATCCACAGTTAACTAATCTAGCTCATTCACAAATAACATAGGCAAGATAATAATGAGAAACAGATACTTAAGATTGCAATTGAAATAGATGCGACAACAGATTCAAATGTTTAGTACAGAAATTCAGAATGAAATCGGGGACAAACCCGATTACTAAGATAAAGAGCAAATAACTAAGATAACTACTGCTAACTACTCCGCAGGAGTAGCTTCCTGTGCGGGAACTGGCTCTGCAACTGTATCACCTGCTGCCTCATAGGGGCCATAAAAGGTGGGGGCAAGGTTCTCATCATCGCCTAAAACAACGGATCCAGTCAGGAAAGGAGCAAAGTACATAATGCACAACAAGATTAAACTAAATATTTATGACAATTAAATTGAGTATCATATTGAGAAAGATGCATAAAAGAACATCAATATCTCAGAGTTAATGCTGTAAACAGGAATATGAGAAAACAGGAATAAATGAGACAGGAAATGAAACTACAATAGTCAGCAAGAAATATATCAAGACCAGAAACTATCTGTGTGAACTTGTGTTTGTTTTAGAATACATAGTTGGCATGTAGGGGTTTATAAGGCTAATTCGGCCGTCATACACGGCTATTAAACAGGGAAAATAGAGATCCGGCTGAGGTACAGTCACGTACCAACAGCTATTAAACATGACAAAGGGAAGGGTAAACTACATGCCTTCTAGTATTCTCCCACCCGACATAAAAAATAAGACATGAACTTCAATATTCAAGACATGAAATCCAGCATTTCTAACACTAGGTGTAATCATCAAGGGTACTAGTAAAGCAGAGAATTAATAATCACAATATAAAGATTTAACTTGAAGTGCAGGTACTTGCCAGTTGTTTGGATCTGATTAAATGTTCTTGGGGAAAATTCCAGAGATGAGTCCAAAAGCTGAAATAGACATTACCATCACGCTCAGAAGATGTCAAATAGCTAGAAATGCCTGTCCTTGGGTCCAATTTGGAGACAAGGGCAAAAACGACAGTTTCGGGTCAAAACGGGGTCCGCCGGTGGGCTCGCTTTGCACCGAAAAACGTGTCTGGGTCAATGGTCTCCAAATTTATCAAACTTAGTGTCAACAGGTCAGGAACGCTGATACGAACCCAACGGAACTTCCAGATTTGGATTCCGATGAGCCGAACACAAAATCGCCCGTCGAGCGGGGCCTGTGGGGCCCACGACACGCGATTTTGTCAACGTTCTCAGAATCGGACCAAACTTGACCCACAGGACCAGCGTATCGCTACGAGTCCGCTGGCGCAAGTTTCGTCTCGATCTGACGAGTGTACAAGAAGTTAGGGCAAATTGCAAAAAAGTCGGATACGGGGCGATGTCCGCTGATACGCGTTGATTCCGGTGTGCACGCACACCCGAATCAGCTTCCGCGAAATCTCACACGTCCGTATCGACGACGCGCACGTATCTGTGAAGACCGCACGCGACCAAGTTGTCCCGTTTGGCGGGGCGCACTCAGTTCCGGGGTGAAACAGGGTCTATTTTTTTCCTGTTTTTGGGTCGCGGTGTGCGATCACCACAGGACGCGATGCCCCGAACGGTTTGTTCGGACACCGAGAGGGTCATACAGGCTTCACAACGCAATTTGCGGAATTAAAAACGGAGCTACGAACAAAAAGTTACACGCACCTGAAGGGGACCCGAAAATCAGGGTCGAGTCGTGTCCGACTCGTGTCGGACACAGGGAACCTAGGGTTAGGGTTTTGCGGATTCCGGCGAGGGGAGCTCGGCCGGAGGAGGGCGGAGCGGCGCTGCTGGGGCCGAGGGCGGTTCGCCGGGGCTGGGAGGAACCGGTGGTCGGCGGCGGCGGCGGCGACGCGCCGGAGAGGGGCTGCTCGAGGCTGCCGCTGCTGGTGCTGAGCTGCTGCCGGTCGACCGGAGGAAGGAGGAGGAGAGGGGAGGAGGTGCTGGCGGTGCAGGACGGAGATGGGCGAGGCGGTCGGCGAGGAGAGGGATGGCGGCGGCGAGGAGGGCGGAGCTCGGCTAGGGTTAGGTGGCTGGAGGATGAAGAAGAAGAGGGGGAGAGAGAGTTTATAAAGGGGAGGAGGCGGTTAGGGGGAGGCCGAGCACGGCGGGGAAAGGAGGAGGACGTGGCGCGGAGAGCGGGGCTAGGGCGCGGAACGCGCGGCGCTGCGCGCGAAGGCCGGCGCTGGACGCGGGCGGAGAGGGGCTGGGGGAGAAGGTCTCCGGGTCGGGTCGGGCGGCTAACGGGTCTGGGCAGACTCGCCCGACCCGCAAGGAAACGGGCTGGGGGGGCTGGCTGCTGGGCTCGGCCCACTGGGCCGGGCCGGGCCCAAAGGAAAAGAAAAAATAAAAATAATAAATAAATATTAATAAATATAATAATAAATAATCAGTTAATTAATTAATTAATTATAAAAATAGTTTTGAGGCCTTTAAAAATAGGTCTGAGGCCCAGAAAAATCCAGAAAAATTACCCTAAGTCCAGTTTTTCATTTTACACCCAAAAAATATTATTTCCATGATATTTTAATATTGTTTATTAATAATTAAAAATTATTTAATAATTAAAAGCCTTGATTTTAATTTCAAAAAATTCCCAGAAAATTCCTGAAAATTGGAAAAATCCAAGTTTTAATAATTTGAAAATTCAGGGGGTTTACAACCTACCCAACTTATAAAAATTTTGTCCTCGAAATTTAAATTATGGTAGGGTTCTCCCTGTCCAAACTCACTTGATTACGGTCTAACGGGTTTCTCTCAGGTGGACATTGCGGTCGCTACCCAACTTATAATTTTACCCATATATCCACTAAGGCTGTACAACTAGTAAGGCTGGGTCTCAACTTAATAAATCATGGTATTGAATCTTTAAGTCTGCAACACAAAACACAGCACCTAGGGTCTTGTCTTAGTCATAAAGGGTTATCATCAATTCGTCCGGTCTGAGGGGTATGTCTAGCACTACAAATCAACTTATACCAAACACGGGATTTTGTCTTTCCGAAATAAGGAAAGACGAGGATCAATAATAAAGAGTTTAAGGGCGAGGTGGTAGAACAGAGATGTAGGGATCAAGACGTTTAAGGAATTCTAATGGGAATTGTCAGGCGGTTATGGATTGAGATTTATTCTGGTAATCATTTTATTCGCATGCTCGTATTAGTACAGTTATGTAATTGATACGATATGCTCGAACGTATTTAGGGGCAAGTATACTAGTCAACTATATATCTCAATCCACGTAAAATAGTCGTGCGAAATGCGAATCAAAATGCACTAGGGTTGATCAGACCGTAGTACACTGATTCTGAGTAGATACTTGTATTAGTGGGGTTGATCAGGCCTCAATAATACAGGTGTCATAAACAAGCCCGATAAAGAGTAAGCTTACAAAAACTAGGCTATAAAATAGCAGCATCTGTCGAGTTCAGCAAAATTAAGTGCGCTAGATGATGATGAAAAGAGGTACAAATTTATTGAAGTTCACAGAATAACATACAATAAGCATAATAGCAAAAGTCTCTAAAATCTCTACAGTTATCAATTTTAAAAGCATACTAGGTTATTTAGCAAGTTCAAAATTACTAGGTTGGGGCTGAGGTCACGAGCCAATAGGCACAAAAACAATACTAGAAAAAGGTATCTACGAATCACTTACGCGCATTAGCTGCTTCCAGAGTTTGCGCGTTCTCCACGGTCATCACGTAAGCTTGTCCGCGTCCTGGAGCAGTGGGGAAGTCCCTCACTTGATGTTCTGTTGATCCACAATATAGACAGGCACCCAGTCTCTTCCTACAAACTTGCCAGGTGTGACCTTGTTTTTGGCAAAAGTTACAAGCAGCAGCTTGTTGGTTCTGTCCTTGAGTCTGGTGTTGGGGTGCTACAGCTCGAGGGAGAGGACGCTGGGTTTGCTGCGGGGACCTCTGCTGTGGTTGTTGTTGGAACGGGCGTTTGTGGGGTCCTGTACTTCCAGTATCTCTTTTCCATTTGAGTTTATGCCCCATGTCTCTCTCAACACCTTGTGCCACGCTCAGGATTTCTTCGTATGTGCGAGCTCGGCTGGTGGTGACAGCAAGACGAATATCCGGAGATAGCCCCTTCTTGAATCTACGGGCTCTGTCCTCCGGGGTACGAACCATGTACTCCGCAAAGTGGCTCAACCTGCTAAATTCAGCAGTATACTCATCAACAGATAGGTTACCTTGTTCCAGTCTCTCGAATTGGCTTTCGAGAGCTTCCCGAGCCACTTCGGGGTAGAATTTCTCCTTGAATAGCCTCTTGAAGTCCTCCCAGGTGAGGTCAGGAGCAGATAGTTGGGGTTCATCTCTGAACCAGGTTCGAGCTATGTCGAACAGTTGCAGGCTTGCGGACTCCACTTTGAGGTCATCAGGGACCCGAGCAGTCTTCAGGAGTCTCTCGACATTCTCTATCCACTCATCGGCATAGAGAATGCCCTCAGTTCCGTAAAATTCCAGGGGTCTAAGATTCTTGAAGTCTTTGGCACTCCCTGGCCTCTTGAGTGGCGACTCCTGGGACTTAAGAGCTTCTGAGAGGCTGGTTCGCAGAAGTACAGTCTGTTCTTTCTGGGATTCCACCAATCCCTGGAACACTCCAAGTAGCTGTGCCCCATCCAGAGTAACTGCCGGAACAGATGGAGGCGGCGGGAGTGCAAGAGTCTCGGGCACATTCTACTCAGCTGGTTCTGATGTGCCTCCTACTGTGTTCCTTGTCTGGACCATTCTGAAAGATTAAGGGATAGGAAGATCAGAATAGATTACTTGAAAATCAAAGGCGATAGGAAAATTGAGCAGAAATGATATCAAGAATTGAAATAAGGACCCTATACTGTGAATGAGCTTTTCCTAGAATCCTCAATATTATTCCATACCCTGTCCTAGGGTATTACCCTATTTAAGGATATGACCTGCATGGGCCACCATAAAAACGTGTCACGACCCGCACCCGGAAATTCGGGCACGAGTGCGTGGGTACGTCCAGCCTACGCCGCAGAGTCGGCGGTAGTACGCTGTCTAGGTCATATCCACAGTAAACTAATCTAGCTCATTCACAAATAACATAGACAAGATAATAATGAGAAACAGATACTTAAGATTGCAATTGAAATAGATGCGACAACAGATTCAAATGTTTAGTACAGAAATTTAGAATGAAATCGGGGACAAACCCGATTACTAAGATAAAGAGCAAATAACTAAGATAACTACTGCTAACTACTCCGCAGGAGTAGCTTCCTGTGCGGGAACTGGCTCTGCAACTGTATCACCTGCTGCCTCATAGGGGCCATAAAAGGTGGGGGCAAGGTTCTCATCATCGCCTAAAACAACGGATCCAGTCAGGAAAGGAGCAAAGTACACAATGCACAACAAGATTAAACTAAATATTTATGACAATTAAATTGAGTATCATATTGAGAAAGTTGCATAAAAGAACATCAATATCTCAGAGTTAATGCTGTAAATAGGAATATGAGAAAACAGAAATAAATGAGACAGGAAATGAAACTACAATAGTCAGCAAGAAATATATCAAGACCAGAAACTATCTGTGTGAACTTGTGTTTGTTTTAGAATACATAGTTGGCATGTAGGGGTTTATAAGGCTAATCCGGCCGTCATACACGGCTATTAAACAGAGAAAATCGAGATCCGGCTGAGGTACAGTCGCGTACCAACAGCTATTAAACATGACAAGGGGAAGGGTAAACTACATGCCTTCTAGTATTCTCCCACCCGACATGAAAAACAAGACATGAACTTCAATATTCAAGACATGAAATCCAGCATTTCTAACACTAGGTGTAATCATCAAGGGTACTAGTAAAGCAGGGAATTAATTATCACAATATAAAGATTTAACTTGAAGTGCAGGTACTTGTCTGTTGTTTGGATCTGATTAAATATTCTTGGGGAAAATTCCAAAGATGAGTCCAAAAGCTGAAATAGATATTACCATCATGCTCGGAAGATGTCAAATAGCTAGAAACATCTGTCCTTGGGTCCAATTTGGAGACAAGGACAAAAACGGCAGTTTTGGGTCAAAACGGGGTCCGCCGGTGGGCCCACTTTGCACCGAAAAATGTGTCCGAGTCAGTGGTCTCCAAATTCACCAAACTTAGTGTCAACAGGTCAGGAACGCTGATACGAACCCAACGGAACTTCCAGATTTGGATTCCGATGAGCCGAACACAAAATTGCCCGTCGAGCGGGGCCTGTGGGGTCCACGACACGCGATTTTGTCAACGTTCTCAGAATCGGACCAAACTTGACCCACAGGACCAGCGTATTGCTACGAGTCCGATGGCGTAAGTTTCGTCTCGATCTGACGAGTGTACAAGAAGTTAGGGCAAATTATAGAAAAGTCGAATACGGGGCGATGTCCGCGGATACGCGTTGATTCCGGTGTGCACGCACACCCGAATCAGCTTCCGCGAAATCTTACACGTCCGTATCGACGACGCGCACGTATCTGTGAAGACCGCACGCGACCAAGTAGTCCCGTTTTGCGGGGCGCACTCAGTTCCGGGGTGAAACAGGGTCTATTTTTTTCCTGTTTTTGGGTCGCGGTGTGCGATCACCACAGGACGCGATGCCCCGAACGGTTTGTTCGGGCACCGAGAGGGTCATACAGGCTTCACAACGTAATTTGCGGAATTGAAAACGGAGCTACGAACAAAAAGTTACACGCACCTGAAGGGGACCCGAAAATCAGGATCGAGTCGTGTCCGACTCGTGTCGGACACAGGGAACCTAGGGTTAGGGTTTTGCGGATTCCGGCGAGGGGAGCTCGGCCGGAGGAGGGCAGAGCGGCGCTGCTGGGGCCGAGGGCGGTTCGCCGGGGCTGGGCGGAGCCGGTGGTCGGCGGCGCGCGGCGGCGACGCGCCGGAGAGGGGCTGCTCGAGGCTGCCGCTGCTGGTGCTGAGTTGCTGCCGGTCGACCGGAGGAAGGAGGAGGAGAGGGGAGGAGGTGCTGGCGGTGCAGGACGGAGCTGGGCGAGGCGGTCGACGAGGAGAGGGATGGCGGCGGCGAGGAGGGCGGAGCTCGGCTAGGGTTAGGTGGCTGGAGGATGAAGAAGAAGAGGGGGAGAGAGAGTTTATAAAGGGGAGGAGGCGGTTAGGGGGAGGCCGAGCACGACGGGGAAAGGAGGAGGACGTGGCGTGGAGAGCGGGGCGAGGGCGCGGAACGCGCGGCGCTGCGCTGCGCGCGGAGGCCGGCGCTGGACGCGGGCGGAGAGGGGCTGGGGGAGAAGGTCTCCGGGTCGGGTCGGGCGGCTAACGGGTCTGGGCAGACCCGCCCGACCCGCAAGGAAAAGGGCTGGGGGGGCTGGCTGCTGGGCTCGGCCCACTGGGCCGGGCCGGGCCCAAAGGAAAAGAAAAAATAAAAATAATAAATAAATATTAATAAATATAATAATAAATAATCAGTTAATTAATTAATTAATTATAAAAATAGTTTTGAGGCCTTTAAAAATAGGTCTGAGGCCCAGAAAAATCCAAAAAAATTACCCTAAGTCCAGTTTTTCATTTTACACCCAAAAAATGTTATTTTCATGATATTTTAATATTGTTTATTTACAATTAAAAATTATTTAATAATTAAAAGCCTTGATTTTAATTTCAAAAAATTCCCAGAAAATTCCAGAAAATTGGAAAAATCCAAGTTTTAATAATTTGAAAATTCAGGGGCTTTACACTATCTCATCCACAAAAAAATGTCAGAAAAGCTAGTGCTGAACATATATATAACTGAGTCTGATACAGTACACAACTGGTGAGAATATAAGCCTACTACAAAAACTGATAATAGCGCAGAAAAATCAGATAGACTAAGCAGCGTCTATCAGAGAAAAACATCTCCATCTCCAGGTGGCAGGCCTCTAGGGTCAAGCATACTCTGAGGGTGTCTCCTCGAGCTCCTCCTCGGTAACACATCTAGCCTCCTGATCAGGGCCGTACACAGAGGGGTAGAAAGCCTCGTCTAGATCTGGCAGGGAACCAGGTCCTCAGTGGGACATAACAAGATACAGAAAATGACATGCCATGTATGTAAATACTGAATAAGAAAATAAATACAGAGTGCTAATCATTCTAAGTGAAATACAAGTAAAGACCTTGTAGTACGCATGGAAATGTGTAGGCTAGACATACGCTGACGTAATTCACCAATCGTGGTGACTGGCTAGTATATGTGTCGTATGCCCTCTGACTCAAGGGCACTCTGCAATCGACCATCACTGGTACGAAGGTATAAAACATTTATGGAGGGGGTGTCCCATACGTCTACTAGTTATCTTTCCCATCCCAATGAAACTAAATGCCAAGTCATACTATTCCTGAATTATTCTAATCCGTGATGCGGGTCACACGTACTGGTAGCTAATCAACTACGCAGCTCGCATCCCAACATGTATTGCAACCATGTTGCGTGTTCTCGTGATAGGGTCTAGGAGAATATCAGGATACTCTCACAGCAATTGGTGAGTCTATAAGACTAAGTTAATTATGCTAATGTCAACGTATCAGTTGACTGTACCCAAGGCAGTCTCAGGTAAACATTGTTATATGAAATTCAGGAACAAGTAGATATCAATAATTAAATCTAAACAGTAACTTGGCAAGGTATACTTGCCTACTCCCTGATAGTGTTGATAACCTGATCTCAAGTTTGGAGGTGCTCGTGACAGGGGGTCACTGGCTGTGCTGAAGTTGGTTTCTGTTAAAACAGACAGGGTTCGTGAATATCATGGTTGTAATATAAAGTATATGTATATATACTTATATACATTTATAATATAGTTATATATATAGTATGTATATATATATAGATATAATATAAATAGCAGTATATATAGCATATACAGAACAGAAAAATGCAGGTATATATTTAGCAATTATAATAGTAGCAGGGTATATCCACTGCCATATATATATAATAATATAATATTATCAGGGTATATCCACTGATGTATATATATAGATATAATGAATTGACAGGGCAGGAATGTAAATATAACTTACATAATATATATAGATAATATATATATATATATAATAAATTAAAGACAGTGCAAGAATTGTAAATGTACATAATATATATAGGCTGTAATATCCAGCACAATAATATATAATATTATGTAATAAATTGAAATGACATTGCAGGAAATTGAATATATATATATAATATATATAAGCTGTATTATCCAGCTGAATATTAATATATATATATACATATAGATAATATATATATATATAATAAGTGCAGGAAATAAATTAAGTGCAGGAAAAATGAAGGAAAAATATATAGTATATATATAATATATAACATGTAGTATACATATCATATATAACTATATATGTACACATATAGTTATATATACTATAGATATATATATATATATATATATATATATATATATATATATATATATAAACAGAATATAATGCATATATATATATATTAATAATTATTACATAATATATATAGTATATATACATAGATATATATATACATATATACAAATTACATATATAAATATATATGTATAAAATATAGAGATATATATGTATATAATATATATACAGTATAATATACTGTATAATAATAATATATAACATATATATATAAATATACATATATACATATTAATATACATATATATACATATATATATACATATAGTAATACATAAAGGATATGTATGTAAATACATATATATTAGGGTTTAGTAGTTTACCTACTGATAGGTGGGCCCTAGGGGTCGTCGACGGCAGGAGGACGGCTGCGGAGATGGCCGGAGATGGCCGGAGGAGCAGGAACAGCAGCAGTAGCAGCTAACAGCAGCAGCAGCAGCAGCTGAGTGCGGGGGCTGCCGGCGGCGGAGGAGTGGCGGAGGTGGCCGGGCAGGGTGCGGGATCGACGGAGGAAGGAGGGGTGGTCAGGATGGTGGTGGTGGCGGAGGTCCACGACGGGGGTGGTGGCGGCTAGGGGCGGCCGGAGTAGAGGGTGGCGGTTAAGGTTAGGGGAGTGGGGAGGAGCTGCGCGGGCTCTGGCCGGCGGAGGGAGGGTCGTGGGGCGGTGAGGGGTGGTGGTCCAGTGGAGGGGAGGGTGGCGAGTCGGGTGGTGGGGTTGGTGGCGGTGCACGGTGGCGGAGGGTGGCGCAGGGGGTGGCTCGGGTGGTGGTGGCTGTTGTGGGCAGTGAGGGAGTGGGGAGGTTGCGGGGGCTCTGGCCGACGGAGCAGGGTGGTGCAGGCGGTGGGGCTTGGCCGGAGGGGAGAGGGGGTCAGGGCGGAGGGTTGGCCGGAGTTGGGCGGTCGGCGATGGTCGGAGGGGAGAGCTGTGGAGTTTGAAAGGGGAGAGGGTTAGGGTTTATATAGGATTTGGGTGAATGGCATTTTCGTAAATATTGGGAAATTCAGGGTTATTTTGGTAATTCAGGTTTTTGGGATATTTCTCCTGGATTTTTCTGGGTGTTTTGGGTGGGTCCCATACACCTATTCACTAACCAATAGGATTATGCCACCTCACATGCATTTTTGCATAAATACCCTTGAACTTTCATAAATTGCATAAAAGTCACAAATTTGGTATTTTGCGTAATTTCGCAATTTACCTGTTTTAAATACTGATTTCCCAAAATTCTGAATTGTACAAAAATGAGGGAAACAGCTGGGGAAAATGTTTTGGACAGTGTGGGGTGAGTCTAGGCAGAGGCAGGGTCTGATTTCTGAGTGATACAGATCCTCGTTTTTATTATTTAATAAATACTGCGCACGGTGTTCACTAATTATTTTGAGGCAGTTACGGTCATAATTTTTCTACGGTGTCAATACGATAATTGTAATATAATTAGAGTAGAATATTATCGTTTTTTCTTTGGGCAAAACAGGTGCCTACTGGTCCTCAAATCTCTAGGGTACAGAGATGGATAAAGAGCAGAAATTTAAATAGGAAATAAATACGTACATCTGTAACGATATTTGTGCGACTAAAACGAAACACCAAACAAGGTTTCTGGAAGTTGCACAAAATACAGAAAAAGTAGTCTAACATGTCTAGGGCAGGTATGTGAACTTTGTTTAGGGTTAACAGCTAGTGTAATGCCCTAATTAATTGTGTAATGAACAGGTGCACAATCAATAAAATATATAATAAATAAATTTTTTAAAAAGTTACAATAATTCTAATTAGTCTAAACTAATCCTAAATTACTGAAATCTGGTCGAGGGAGTTTACAATCTACCCTCCTTAGAATATTTCTTCCTCGAAATAAAAACAACCATGTAATGAGTATGAAAGATTAATTAAGACATATGAGGCTTAATGAAAATTGAGTTTGAAATATTGGACATACCCTGGTTTGGAAATAGTTGGGGGTAACGCTGTCGAATATCCTCTTCTCGTTCCCAGGTGGATTCACCTGGTGTATGATGTCTCCATGCAACACGAACGAGAGGAATAGTCTGGCCTCGCAACACTTTCTCGCTACGGTCCAGGATCTCCACAGGCTCTTCCTGGTACGATAAACTCGGCCCGATGGTGATCTCTGAATAGTCCAGCACATGACTCGGGTCTGGAATGTACCTCCTCAGCTGAGATACATGGAAGACGTCATGTACTCCCTCCAAGGTCTGAGGTAGAGCTAGCCTGTAAGCAACTTCTCCGACGCGCTCTAGCACATCGAAGGGTCCAATGTACCTTGGACTCAGCTTTCCTCTTCCTTCAAATCTGATAGTTCCTCGGATAGGTGAGATCTTCAAGAACACATGCTCTCCCACTTGGAACTCTAGAGGTCATCGATGAATGTTGGCCCAGTGCTTCTGCCTGTCTTGTGCAGCTCGTAGGTGTCCCTGGATCTTCTTTACTTTCTCCACCGTACGAATAATTAATTCTGGCCCCAAGATCTGTCTCTCGCCAACATCGCTCCAGCATACTGGGGAACGACATTTCCTTCCATACAAAGCTTCAAAGGGAGCCATTTGGATGCTCGCTTGATAGCTGTTGTTGTAGGAAAATTCCACCAGGTGTAGATGATCTTCCCATGATCCGCTAAAGTCAAGCATGCAGGCTCTCAGCTTATCTTCTAAGGTCTGGATGGTGCGCTCTGACTGGCCATCTGTCTGCGGATGATACGAGGTGTTGAACTTGAGGCGGGTACCAAGACTTTCTTGCATACTTCGCCAAAAGTAGGATGTAAACCTCGTATCCCGGTCAGATATTATGCTGACTGGTACTCCGTGCAGACGCACGATCTCCTTCATGTACATGTCCGCCAAGACTTCTGTAGATTGTCCGACTCTGAAAGGTAGAAAATGAGCAGCCTTTGTGAGTCTATCTACGATTACCCATACAGCATTACGACCACTAGGACTTCTTGGAAAGCCCGTAACAAAGTCCATCGTAATGTGTTCCCATTTCCACTCAGGTATTGGGAGGGGTTGAAGTAAACCAGCAGACCTCTGATGCTCAGCCTTGACTTGCTGACACACCAGAAATTTAGCCACAAAGCGTTCTATCTCCCGCTTCATTCCATGCCACCAGTAATATTGTCGCAGATCTCTGTACATCTTTGTGCCTCCTGGATGTATAGAGTATGTTGAGCTATGAGCTTCTGACATCAGCTCATTACGAAGTTCTCCATTTGGAACATAAAGACGATCACCATATCTTAGAGTCCCATCTTCGTGTATGTGACATCCTGTCTGAATTCCAGCCTCTGTTCTTTGTCGAAGCCTCTGAAATCTTGCATCTGTTGGTAGAGCAGCTTTGATTCTTTCGACCAATGTTGATTGAAGCTGGTAGTTTGATAATTGGCCGTCAATTCCTGGCATAATGACCTCTATTCCCAACTTTTCAAGATCTCTCAGTAGACCTGGTTGGGTGATCATAAAGAATGCCGAGGGTCTTCTTCTTAGAGCATCAGCTACCACATTAGCTTTCCCAGGATGGTACTGCAGATCGATCTCGAAATCCGTCATCACTTCGAGCCATCGTCTTTGCCTCAGATTTAAGTCTTTCTGAGTATAGACATATTTTAGGCTTTTGTGATCGGTGAAAATCTCCACTTGTTCGCCGTATAAATAGTGTCTCCATAGCTTTAGGGCGAAGATGACTGCGGCAAGCTCCAGGTCATGAGTGGGGTAATTCTTCTCATGAGTCCTCAACTGTCTTGAGGCATAAGCTACAACCTTCTCATGTTGCATTAAGACACAACCAAATCCTTTCCCGGATGCATCGCTATAGATTACGAAACCTCCGGATCCAGATGGTATAGTCAAGATGGGGGCTGTAGTTAGACGCTTCTTCAATTCATCAAAAGCTTTCTGACATTCTTCAGTCCATATGAACTCCTGCTCCTTGCGGGTAAGACGAGTAATAGGCTCCGCGATTCTTGCAAAGTTTTCTACGAACCTCCGGTAATATCCGGCAAGTCCTAGAAAGCTTCTCACCTCTGAGACGTTGGTCGGTGTTGGCCATGTCTCCACAGATGAAATCTTTGCTGGATCCACTGAGATGCCTTCCCCTGTGATCACGTGTCCAAGAAAAATGACACGATCAAGGAAGAATTCACACTTGCTTATCTTAGCATAAAGGCTCTCTCGTCTCAGCGTCTCTAGCACCAGTCTCAAGTGCTCTTCATGCTCCTTGTGGCTCTTCGAATACACCAGAATGTCGTCGATGAAGACTACCACGAACTGGTCCAGATATTGGTGAAAGACTCGGTTCATCAGATTCATGAATACGGCAGGTGCATTAGTCAGTCCAAACGGCATCACCAGAAACTCGTAATGACCATAACGAGTTCTGAATGCTATCTTTGGAATATCTTCTCTCCGTACCTTGACCTGATGATAGCCTGATCTCAAGTCTATCTTCGAGAATACCACGGCTCCTGTTAGTTGATCGAACAGGTCATCAATTCTCGTCAAGGGGTACTTGTTTTTTATTGTCAGAGCGTTGAGGGCTCTGTAATCAATGCACATGCGATATGTTCCGTCCTTCTTTGGTACAAACATCACTGGTGCTCCCCAGGGTGATGTACTAGGACGAACAAATCCTTTGATCTAAAGTTCCTCCAGTTGAAGCTTCAGCTCGTCAAGCTCCTTCTTCGCCAGTCGGTACACATTGGAGGATACTGGTGCAGCTTCGGTTATCAGCTCAATAATGAACTCTACTTCTCTGTCAGGCGGTAGGCCTGGCAATTCTTCTGAAAATACGTCCTCGAACTCTGCTACAATTGAGGGGAGTGCTGTCTCCATAGCCATGTAAGCTCTAGGAGTCTGGCCTACTCCTTGTTCGATGGTGCCTCGAACGTATTCGAACTCCGGGTGATCTGGAGGTCTAAAGATAACACTTCCCTTTCGGCAGTCTAGGACAGCATTATTCTGGCTTAGCCAGTCCATGCCTAAAACCACGTCGAAATTTGGCATTGGAAGTACCAAAAATCGTGCTCTTAGTCCTCTACTACAAACGACTACCGGGCATGTTTCAATAATGTTGGTAACTGGAACAATGCCTCCTCCAGTAAGTATCTTCCAACACTTAGGTAGTGGGGAAGTGGATAGTTTGTGCATGGTTACGAAGTTACTAGATATGAAAGACAAAGTAGCCCCGGAATCAAATAATGCGGTTGCAGGTAATGATGCAACTAAAATGATACCTGTAATGGTTTCTCCTTCTGGCTCTTCTGCAACTGCAGCTAAAGTAAAGGCCTGCTCGTGCCTTTGCCCTCCAGATTGTTGTCTGGCCTTGAACTGGGCCTCCTGGGTAGGTAAAGGTGCTCCTCTCTGATATCTCCCAGATGTTGAGGGTAGCATCTTCTGGCCTTGTGCTCCTGGCTTCTGCCCTTGCTGAGGTGCTGCATCTCTGCGTTGTGGGCAGTCTTGGGCCATATAATTTTTAGCTCCACATAGCAAGCATAATCCTAGCTTCTTTCTGCAGTCATTGGCAAAATGTCCCTTCTTGCCACAAAAGTGACAAGTCTGGAGCTCCTTCTTCTGATAGGGTCCCGTCATCTGTTGCGTCTGATATTGTGGACGACGGATAGGTCCTCCTGCTCCTTGCTGGTTTTTGGCCAGGAAGATTGGATTCGGGCGTCTTGTTCCACGACCAATTGCTTCTTGCACCCTTGCTTCTGTAAGAGCCTCCTCGTAGGAGATCCTTGACTGCGCCGTCGTATATCTCTGGAGCTCTGGGGTGAGGCCACGGTGGAATCTCTTGGCCTTCTTCAGCTCGTTCGGTATCAGCATATCACCGAATCGACTCAGTCGGCAGAACTCTGTATCGTAGGCATCGACAGACATATTCCCTTGATCCAGGTGTAGGAACTGAGAATATAGGACATCTTGGACTGTTGCGGGGAAGTACTTGGCATTGAAGTGCTCCAAGAATTGTTCCCAAGTCTGGTCTTTGCCGACACTACGCTCAATAGATTCCCACCAGTGATGGGCGTTGCCGAGAAGTTGGGCCCTC
Organism: Iris macrosiphon; assembly: GCA_036927795.1. Lineage (NCBI taxonomy): Eukaryota > Viridiplantae > Streptophyta > Magnoliopsida > Asparagales > Iridaceae > Iris > Iris macrosiphon. The sequence goes on along the minus strand of JAYESA010000009.1, from coordinate 84,360,912 downwards.
ACGGCAGTCATCCATAGGTCGGGGGTGAGTTCTGAGCCTCCTAACAGCATTTCGGTGTTGGAGATCCAGTCAAAAATCTCCTCTGGGGTTTCGCTGCCTTTAAAGGTCCTCGGGCTCATCTGGTGGAAACCTTTGATTATGCCCACTGGTTGGACAGGTGCTGGTGCCGGGGCAGTGGTTCTCTCCAAGGCCGTCATCAAAGTCTGTCGCAGAGCTTCAGTCTGTTGCCACTGAGACTGTCTCAGGGCTTCAGTCTGTTGCCATTGGGTCTGCAACATAGTTTGGAGGAACTGGAACATTTGAGACTGTCCCTCAGGTTGTGGCATCAGAGCAGGAAAGGCTGGAGGTGGAGGTAAAGGTGTCTCCGCCTGTGGTGTTGGTGTTATCTCCTGGCTAGAATTTTGGTGATTGTACGGGGTTCCTTGGACACTTGGCGAAGGGTCTGTTGCTTGGTCAGCCCTATTATTTGCAGGTTTCCCGGGTATGTCCATATTTCTGAAGAAAATTAAATAATTAGAAAACACAAAGGTGATAATGAATGATAATCAAGCAAGATGCAATCAAAAAAATATTTAAGGATGGTGTCAGTGTGGATGAGACCTAGTGTTTCTATCCTATTGCAGGCTTGCTGGGCATGTCATCATACCACTAGCAATGAAAACTAGACCTGCATGGGCCACCACTAAAACCATGTCACGCCCCAGTCCCAAAATATCAGGAACTAGGCCACGTGTCACTGGCCAGCTGACACGTCACTAAGGGCTTAATCTATTTTGTATGGACCCAAAGGAACGTGCTACGCTGTCCTAAAATACTACATGTAAAACACAGTCAAATCTATCTCATCCACAACAAAATGTCAGAAAAGCAAGTACTGAACATATATATAACTGAGTCTGATACAATACACAACTGGTGAGAATATAAGCCTACTACAAAAACTGATAATAGCGCAGAAAAATCAGATAGACTAAGCAGCGTCTATCTGAGAAAAATATCTCCATCTCCAGGTGGCAGGCCTCTAGGGTCAAGCATACTCTGAGGGTGTCTCCTCGAGCTCCTCCTCGGTAGCACATCTAGCCTCCTGATCAGGGCCGTACACAGTGGGGTAGAAAGCCTCGTCTAGATCTGGCAGGGAACCAGGTCCTCAGTGGGACATAACAAGATACAGAAAATGATATGCCATGCATGTAAATACTGAATAAGAAAATAAATACAGAGTGCTAATCATTCTAAGTGAAATGCAAGTAAAGACCTTGTAGTACGCATGGGAATGTGTAGGCTAGACATACGCTGACATAATTTACCAATCGTAGTGACTGGCTAGTATATGTGTCGTATGCCCCCTGACTCAAGGGCACTCTGCAATCGACCATCACTGGTACGAAGGTATAAAACATTTATGGAAGGGGTGTCCCATACGTCTACTAGTTATCTTTCCCATCCCAATGAAACTAAATGCCAAGTCATACTATTCCTGAATTATTCTAATCCGTGATGCGGGTCACACGTACTGGTAGCTAATCAACTACGCAGCTCGCATCCCAACATGTATTGCAACCATGTTGCGTGTTCTCGTGATAGGGTCTAGGAGAATATCAGGATACTCTCACAGCAATTGGTGAGTCTATAAGACTAAGTTAATTATGCTAATGTCAACGTATCAGTTGACTGTACCCAAGGCAGTCTCAGGTAAACATTGTTATATGAAATTCAGGAACAAGTAGATATCAATAATTAAATTTAAACAGTAACTTGGCAAGGTATACTTGTCTACTCCCTGATAGTGTTGATAACCTGATCTCAGGTTTGGAGGTGCTTGTGACAGGGGGTCACTGGCTGTGCTGAAGTTGGTTTCTGTTAAAACAGACTGGGTTCGTGAATATCATGGTTGTAATATAAAGTATATGTATATATACTTATATACATTTATAATATAGTTATATATATAGTATGTATATATATATATAGATATAATATAAATAGCAGTATATATAGCATATACAGAACAGAAAAATGTAGGTATATATATAACAATTATAATAGTAGCAGGGTATATCCACTGCCATATATATATAATAATATAATATTATCAGGGTATATCCACTGATGTATATATATAGATATAATGAATTGACAGGGCAGGAATGTAAATATCATAATATATATATATATATATATATATATATATATATATATATATATATATATATATATATATATATATATATATATATAATAAATTAAAGACAGTGCAAGAATTGTAAATGTACATAATATATATAGGCTGTAATATCCAGCACAATAATATATAATATTATGTAATAAATTGAAATGACATTGCAGGAAATTGAAAAAATATATATATAATATATATAACTTTATTATCCAGCTGAATATTAATATATATATATACATATAGATAATATATATATATAATAAGTGCAGGAAATAAATTAAGTGCAGGAAAAATGAAGGAAAAATATATAGTATATATATAATATATAACATGTAGTATACATATCATATATAACTATATATGTACACATATAGTTATATATATATATATATATATATATATATATATATATATATATATATATATATATATATATATATATATATATATATATATATATAAACAGAATATAATGCATATATATATATTAATAATTATTACATAATATATATAGTATATATACATAGATATATATATATATATATACATATATACAAATTTACATATATAAATATATATGTATAAAATATTGAGATATATATGTATATAATATATATACAGTATAATATACTGTATAATAATATATAACATATATATATAAATATACATATATACATATTAATATACATATATATACATATATATATACATATAGTAATACATAAAGGATATGTATGTAAATACATATATATTAGGGTTTAGTAGTTTACCTACTGATAGGTGGGCCCTAGGGGTCGTCGACGGCAGGAGGACGGCGGCGGAGATGGCCGGAGACGGCCGGAGGAGCAGGAACAGCAGCAGTAGCAGCTAACAGCAGCAGCAGCAGCAGCTGAGTGCGGGGGCTGCCGGCGGCGGAGGAGTGGCGGAGGTGGCCGGGCAGGGTGCGGGATCGACGGAGGAAGGAGGGGTGGTCAGGATGGTGGTGGTGGCGGAGGTCCACGACGGGGGTGGTGGCGGCTAGGGGCGGCCGGAGTAGAGGGTGGCGGTTAAGGTTAGGGGAGTGGGGAGGAGCTGCGCGGGCTCTGGCCGGCGGAGGGAGGGTCGTGGGGCGGTGAGGGGTGGTGGTCCAGTGGAGGGGAGGGTGGCGAGTCGGGTGGTGGGGTTGGTGGCGGTGCACGGTGGCGGAGGGTGGCGCAGGGGGTGGCTCGGGTGGTGGTGGCTGCTGTGGGCAGTGAGGGAGTGGGGAGGTTGCGGGGGCTCTGGCCGGCGGAGCAGGGTGGTGCAGGCGGTGGGGCTTGGCCGGAGGGGAGAGGGGGTCAGGGCGGAGGGTTGGCCGGAGTTGGGCGGTCGGCGATGGTCGGAGGGGAGAGCTGTGGAGTTTGAAAGGGGAGAGGGTTAGGGTTTATATAGGATTTGGGTGAATGGCATTTTCGTAAATATTGGGAAATTCAGGGTTATTTTGGTAATTCAGGTTTTTGGGATATTTCTCCTGGATTTTTCTGGGTGTTTTGGGTGGGTCCCATACACCTATTCACTAACCAATAGGATTATGCCACCTCACATGCATTTTTGCATAAATACCCTTGAACTTTCATAAATTGCATAAAAGTCCCAAATTTGGTATTTTGCGTAAGTTCGCAATTTACCTGTTTTAAAATACTGATTTTCCAAAATTCTGAATTGTACAAAAATGAGGAAAACAGCTGGGGAAAATGTTTTGGACAGTGTGGGGTGAGTCTAGGCAGAGGCAGGGTCTGATTTCTGAGTGATACAGATCCTCGTTTTTATTATTTAATAAATACTGCGCACGGTGTTCACTAATTATTTTGAGGCAGTTAGGGTCATAATTTTTCTACGGTGTCAATACGATAATTTTAATATAATTAGAGTAGAATATTATCGTATTTTTCTTTGGGCAAAACAGGTGCCTACTGGTCCTCAAATCTCTAGGGTACAGAGATGGGTAAAGAGCAGAAATTTAAATAGGAAATAAATACGTACATCTGTAACGATATTTGTGCGACTAAAACGAAATACCAAACAAGGTTTCTGGAAGTTGCACAAAATACAGAAAAAGTAGTCTAACATGTCTAGGGCAGGTATGTGAACTTTGTTTAGGGTTAACAGCTAGTGTAATGCCTAATTAATTGTGTAATAAACATGTGCACAATCAATAGAATATATAATAAATAAATTTTTTAAAAAGTTGCAATAATTCTAATTAGTCTAAACTAATCCTAAATTACTGAAATCTGGTCGAGGGAGTTTACATAATATATAACATCTACCGGTTACTTCATACATTTATCAAACTTACAACCATTTCATCTAACATGTGATCTTGATACCTATTGTGACTTCTCTACTTCACGCATGACTTTGGTAACAAACTTTTGATATTGTTATGTGACTTATGACCTTTTCATATAAACCGTGATAATGGTAAAAGAAATTATGATCAACGTAAGTGACATGTGAACTTGGTATTTATAATATTGATATTTAACTTATGATATTGATACGTTGTATGTGATATTGATGTGTAACATGTTAATTACCATTGTAAAGTGTTATAAATAAAATGTACAGCTACCAAGGGACCCTCATGGTTGTTATTGCTCTTAATGTTAGTTATGAGTTTATGATTCGGTGGACAATAATAAATAGGAGTGGTTTTGGAAAATGTTAATGTTGTTGGCACGAGTCAGATCGCCAAATAGAGGCTAAGAGGTCGGATCCAAATTAACTAATCGGTCTAAGATGAGTTCGTAGACATGGATCTCGTCTCGAACGAGCTCAGTGACACAAACAATTGAAAATCGGGACAAAAAATAAAGTCAATAATTTGACCTTAGTTATAAATAAAAAGTAAATTATATCAAAATAAAGTGAAAGAAATTTTAAGACTATTGACGTGAATCATGTCAAAAATAAAGTTTGAAAATGAGATCGGCGTCAAAAACGAGTTCAACATGTTGGGTCATATCTGTTATGTACAAATTTATAGTGGGCTCAAGGGGAACCGCATGTCAGCTACTGTTGATATTGTCATGTTGGGTCATATTTGTTATGTACAAATAAATAGATGATGTCTTATAGATCGTCATCATTATTATTGTATTGGTAAAATAGAAAAATAAGATAGTAAAAAATGTAGCAATCATCGAACTCAACAGACTCTTGTCACTACCAAAAAATGATGAAATAGCGATATTTTTAGTGACGTCGTCTGTTAACGTCACTAATTTTAAAGAATTTAGCGATGTGGTGCTCCGTTCCCTCTTTTTGGGGAGCGCGGCTAAAAAATACTTTCAATATCGTTCGATCGGGATAGATTGAATCAAGATCTTTTTCTCGTTATGGATTTTCTTCTTCGGAATCGATTCCCATATTTAGTGGACCGTTCCCCAAGGATAGACTTAGCGGCAGAGTTAAGAGGGACCTCTCTGCTACAAGTTTTCTTGCCTAGTTTTTGCAGTCGTCTTGTTGCTTTCGTGCTTTTGAGTTGGTTTTCAGATTTGCATTTTCTTGAACGGTTTCGATGGATTTCATTGCTTTCGTCCATTGAACTGCATTTTTATTCCGAGCTTAGAAAGAGTAGAAGATGTATTGATCATCTGTTTGTGGCAATGCAGGTGATCGTGTAGTAGACATCGCGCGAGCGGAGTCTTGAAGCACATCTTTTCTTTTCTCACCCACCAACTTGTGAGTGGCTATAATTCGATTTAGTTGACCCTTCTTCCAAGTCTTCAAGTCTGAAATCTTTCCTTCTTGATAGTTTCGATCAAACGATACCATAATAACTAAAGATGTCAAGATAAAATAAAATAGACTTGGATTACTTTTGGTTGTCAATCAACTTGTGAACGGTTACCTTGTTGCATGCTAGTTCGTTTAGAATGTTCTTTCATCATGTTTCAATTCTAGTTCGAATATATATACTTCTTCTATTATTGAGATATGTATAGAACATACATTGCTATGCAATAAACTGAACATGAAGACTATGAAAAACTGATCATGCCATGTTACTTGTCTCGTGCTTGTGTTGCCTTAAACTGCCTCGACTGATAACTTAGCAGACTTCGCTTGGTTACAGACAACTTGTGCACAAGGTCTTAGTTCCTGCGGACGGTCGCTGGAGCACTGATATCGATCCGATCCGGACTGAACATCATATTTAGTCGTATGCTTCGGGCAGGAATGGATGTATCACCCCACGTCCCTTGCGTTGTACACCATTCCTGTCCAGGGCAGGATGGCATGTAACGATACCTGCACCTCCATCATCTTCGTCCCGAGACTATTACTCGTCTATTATGGCATCATGCCAATGAGCCCCTCGTATATTTAAACAGTGAAAGCTAACTATGTCTTCAGGGCAGGGAAGGTCATGGTAAGTATTGTGCAGGTGGTTCAGACGGACAGGTAAAAGTCACTGAACGGTGACATATTTATTTCAGTAAATTTTTATATCTATTGTAAACCCCCTCGACCAGATTCCAGTATTTTAGGAATATTTTTCACAATTTAGGATTTATGGCAATATTTTAATTTATTTTGCCTACATATCCTATTGACTTGTGCACCTGTCCATCACCGAATTATTTGGAGCTTTATCCTGACTGTTATTCCCAAATAAAGTTCACATACCTGTCCTAGACATGTCGGACTATTTTCCTGAATTTTGTGCAACTCTCAGATGCTTTATTATGAGCCTCGTTTGAGACGCACAAGTATCGTTACAAAAGTCCGTATTTATTTCCTATTTTAATTCTTGCCCTTTACCCATCTCTGTACCCTTAGAGATTTGAGGCCCAACATGCACCTGTTTTGTCCAAACAAAAATACGTTAATATTCTACACTGAGTATACTACATTTAGTATATTGACACCGTAGAAAAATTATGACCCTACCTGCCTCTAAATAATTAGAGAACACCGTGCACAATATTTATTAATTAATTAAATACGATGGCCCGTATCACTCCAAAACCAGGACCAGTCCCTGCCCAGACTCACCCCCACCCCCTCAGGACCCTCACACAGTTTTTCCCTTCAATCCTGTGAATTTTAGTATTTTCGGAATCAGGTGTTTTCCCAAACAATTTCGTAATTGTGCAATTTCCCAAAAATAGGACAATTCTGCAATTTATGAAACTACAGGGACTTTCCTGCAATTTGCAGCGCGAGGTGCCACCCCCTCATTGGCCGGTGAACCTGCACCGTCCATTTGGAGACGGGACCCACCCGAAAAGATCCCGAAAATATCTCGGAAATATCCCAAAAATATCTCTAGATATTTTTCTTATTTAATTAATAAAATTCTTTATAAAAGAAAATAAAAAGAAAAAGAAAAATCAAAACCCAACCCCAAACCCGATTTCCCCCAGGCCGCAGCCGAAACCCCCCTCCGCCGGAGCCGACCACCGTCCCCTGGCCGGAGCCGAGCCCCCCCAACCCCGCTGGCCCCCGACCCTCTCTCTCCTTCTCCTCAGCTCCCTCTTCCTCTCCTCCATCCTCCCCCGGCCGGAGCCAACCCCGCGGCGAGCCGACTTCTCCCCCGCCGGCCGCTTCTTCCTCCGCCTGACGACCCCCACAACTCTGCGACCACCGCCTCCCTCTCTCCTCAGCTCCCTCTCCCCCTCCCAGCCTCTTCCCTCCACCGCCACAACCACCATCTGTCACCACCACCACCACCATCATCATCACCACCATCGACGCCATCTCCGTCGCTGCCCTCCGCCACCCAACCCCGCTGGCCTCGACAGCAGCCACCCGACCCCCCCTCTGTGCACAGCCACCCTCTCCCCGAGCCCTCTCCCCTCCGCCAGCGACTTCCCTGACTTCCTCCTCCGACACTCGTCGCCATGCCCTGCCCGGCAGTCCCGCTGACCGACGAGCTCCACCTGAGCGCCTCCGGCGAAGCCCCGGCGAGCCTCCACTGGACTCAGAACAGACACAGCAGTCGGACACAGCCCGGACACGTCCAGGACACAAATCCTGTGTCTAAACGACACACGGACACGTGAAATTCAGATTTCACGGAGCCCTGTTCAGGTAACGATTTCTCTCACCTCGTAATTCTGATTTCAATTCCGTCAGTTGCGTCGTGTAGACTGTGTAACCATCTCGGTGCCCGTACAACCCGCTCGGAGCATCGCGTCCTGTGGCGATCGCGAACCGCGATCCAAATACAGGAAAAACAATGACACGATTCACCCCGGAACTGGGTACGCCCCACCAAACGGGATGACTTGGTCGCACTCGGTCTTTACCGAAACGTGCGCGACGTTGATACGGACGTGTAGGAATTCGGAGAAGTTGATTCGGATGTGCGTGCACACCGGAATCAACGCGTATCCGCCGACACCGTCCCGTATTCGCCTGTTCTGGAATACGCTGCAACTTTGTGTACACACGTCGGATTGAGACAAAACTTGCGCCATCGGACTCGTAGCAATACGCTGGTCCTGTGACCCAAGTTTGGTTCGATTCTGAGAACGTTGGCAAAATCCCGTTTCGTGGGCCCCACAGGCTCCACCTGACGGACGATTTTGTGACCGGCTCATCGGAATCCAATTCTGGAAGTTCCGTTGGGTTCGTATCGACGTTCTGGACTTGTTGATACTAAGTTTGGCGAATTTGAAGACCTTTGACCCTGACACGTTTTTCGGTGCAAAGCGGCCCACATGTGGACCCTACTTTGACCAGAAACTGTCATTTTTGCCCCTGTGTCCAAATTGGACTTAAGGACAGGCGTTTCTAGCTATTTGATATTTTTTGAGACTGTTAGTGATGTTTATTTCAGCATCCGGAGACTTTTATTCTGAGGCCATAGTTTCTGACACTTGGTATTTGACATCTGGATATTCCATTTACAGCTCTCTTGCCAGGCAAGTATATCTTGCCTTGTTGTACTGTTTAAATTCAGTTATTATTAGTTACATGTTTATTTATTTTAATATTATATAAATGTGCGCGTCCGAGCAGACTCGGGTGCAGTCAACGATGGCGTTGACGTTAGGACTTGTGTCTGACCTAGTGTCTAGTAGACCCACCTAAAAGTTGTGAAGTTATTGATATAACTTCCCAGGCCTTGACACGTATCATTACACGTTACAGAGTGAGTACATGTAGGGACGCGTGCCTCATGCGCGACTGGCCATCAGTGTGAGCAACACGTGTAGCGATATTTAGCTCAGTTGTTTATTTTATTGAGACTTGCATCATAGTAGGAGGTGTCAAAGTCATTTTCACGACTTGTACATCTGTATTGGGCGGAAAAGATACTAGTAGACGTATGGGACACCCCCTCCTTATATATTCCTATTGCCTGATACCATACTCTTCGGAGATGGGGTATTCCTGTTGCCTGATACCATACTCTTCGGAGATGGGGTATTCCTGTTGCCTGATACCATGCTGCTCGGAGATGGGGTATTGGTTTTCTTGTTTCCGTTACCATGCTCCGAGGAGGACGGGGTACTGCTTGTGCCCTTGCGACGGGGGCATATGTGGCATATACTAGCCAGTCATGACGATTGGTGAATTACGTCAGCATATGTCTAGCCGACACATTCCCATGCGTACTACCAGGTCTTTAAATTGCATTCACTTAGATGGTTAGCACACCCCATTTACTTATTCAGTATTTACATTATGGCATGTCATTTTTCTGTATCTTGCTATGTCCCTCTGAGGACCTGGTCCCCTGCCAGGTGTATATGTTCTTGAGTATTCGCAGGAGCACAGATCCGGACAGGCTACTTATTTTCCGAGGAGATCATCTCTTCGAGCCTCATGATTGTCAGATGTTGTTCTTTATGGTGTGTATTCTGGTTCCTTTTATATTCTATTTCGGCAGTGGATTTGTTTCCATCCGACTGTCGTTCTTTAGGTACTTTATTTTGAGATCTAGTTACCTGGTTTTTGTTTATTCATATTTGACTTCTGTGGATGAGATTTAGATATTACCCTGTATCTTGTGATTAATTATACCACTGGTGAATTATTGTTCATTATACAGCGTACGCACGTATATATGGTTTCCATATATTGGAATTGCCATATATACGGGCGGCTGGCATAGTTACGTATCCTAGTCCTACGTATTTTGGGACTGGGGCGTGACATATTTTTAGTGGTGGCCCATGCAGGTCAGAGCATATTGTCTCGGTTACGTTATTGTACCGAGCAAGCCTGCACCTAGGATTAGAATATAGAATCTCATCCATATTTGACTATGACTTATCTTCCTTCCAGTCTATCCTACTTACATAATTGCATCCTGCTTGAATCATCTCCCTCCCTAATATTCTTTAAGTATAAGCCCCTGCTAGAATATAGGAATCCCTGTTGATAAAAGGATACTTAGGGTAATATTCCTACTTAGAATACAACCAGAGCTTTAACACATCCCTAAGTTTAGGATACCAAATGAACCCAGTCTTCCATAGTACTTAATAAACCCAAGCCTCACTACCAATGGCGGAGTTGGGCAGGGGCGGTGCGGCGAGGGTGGCTGGGGGAGGAAGGGTGTCGTCGGCGGGGGATTGGGGTTAGGGTTTTATAGGGAGAGAGGGAGAGGGGACGGGGCCGAGCAAGGCGGAGCGGGGAGGCGGGTCGTTGGCCGGGCAGCGCGGAGGGGGCGGCGACGTGGCCGGACGTGGCGGAGGGCGACGGAAACGTCGCCGAAAATCGCGGGGGTGAACGGGTAGTGGGGGGTTAGGGACAGCGGGTTCGTTTCCCTATAAATGAAAGTTATGCACTTTCCAGAGTAAAAATCTAGTTAAGGCAAGAGAACTGTAACTTTTTAGAAAAAACCAGGTTATTATTAACAAGTTGCAAATTACTAGGTTGGGGCTGAGGTCACGAACCAATAGGCACGAGCTACAACAATACTAGAAATAGATAACTACGAATCACTTACGCGCATTAGCTACTCCACGAGTCTGCACGTTCTCCACGGTCATCGCGAAAGCTTGTTCGTGCCCTTGCAGTCGATTCTTCTACTGCTGAGCCTGCTGGAAGAGTAGTGCTTGGGGTATCAAAGGTGGCCTCGGCTGATACCCTCCTGGAGCTGGTGGTAGGACTTCTTGAACTCCCGTTTGCGGTGCTCCCAATGCTGGATGGGTTGGCCTCGGTTCTGGTAACGCTTGTTGTTTACCCTTTGGTGCTCTTTCTCGGCGCTCAGGGCATTCCCTCAATGGATGTTGACTGGATCCGCAAGCTAAACATACTTTCCTTTTTCGTCTCCACTCGTCCTCAATATGGCCTCGCTTGCGACAATATTGACAGATAGGTAGTGCCTGTGGAGATGCTCCTGATGGCTGGTGCATGTGAGGTCTCTTTGTAGCTTCTTCTTGTGGTGCTCCGGCTGGTGCTGATGTGGATGGCCGCTTCAGACTGGTCTCTCTCCTGATGACACGCTCCATGCGTCGTGCTGCAGCAAGGACGCCCGGGTAAGATGTAGGTGCAACGGATCCAATTAGTTTCTGTAGCTCAATGTTTAGTCTGTCGAAGAACTTCTCGGCCTTCTCTTCTTCTGTCGAGATCAATGTTGGGGCGAAGCGACTTAGACGAATGAACTCAGCGTTGTACTCTTCCACCGTCTTAGCATCCTGAGTGAGGTGATTAAACTTGTCCCGAAGTTCTGATCGAGCGATAGCTGAAATGTACATCTCCTGGAAGAGTCTAGAGAACTCTTCCCAAGTGACTCGGTCTGGTTCGAGCCGTGTCTCCTCGGATAGCCACCAGTGATGTGCATTCTCCGTCAACTGCATCCTGACGGCAGTCATCCAACGTTCCCTTGGAACCTCAGCTGCTTCTAATTGATGTTGAGTGTTGGTGAGCCACTCATGAACTTCAGTGGCCTCCTCCTTGCCTGAGAAGGTACGGGGCTTCAGCTGCCGAAAATCGGTGTTAGAGTCCGTCGTTGGCCGTCGTCTGGGTAGATCTGCCTTCTCTAGTGCGGTTACTAGGCTGCGACTGAAAGCCTCTTGTTGAGCTTGCGTTATTGCATAGATTATTTGAAATATCTCCTGTCCGTCCATGGCCTGCCCTGGTGGAATTACGGGCATTGGTGGAGTAAATTGCGTCGATGGTGGAATGTCATCGTACTGGACTCTCGAGGCATGTTGTTGAGCTGATTGTCCTCCCTCCACTAGTGTTACTTCATCTTCGTTGGTAACCACAGCATCTCGTGGTGATTCTAGGGGAGTCTCGTCGTTCGCTCGTGAATCCATAACCCTGCAACCAAAATAAACAATAAGAGGCGCACAGGAATCAAGGCAGGATGCAAGTCAAGAATTTAATTCGAATCCGATATAGATATCAAGAATGTTTCAAGCAAGTGGATGAGATCCTAGAACTTATCCTATCTTATTGCAGGCCTGTTCGGTCCCTAAGTTGAAATCGAACAATTTAGTCGTTGACCTGCATGGGCCACCACAAAAACCATGTCACGCCCCAGTCCCAAAATGCCGAGGGACTGGACACGTGGCAATGGCCAGCAGCACGCACCGATGGACAACCCAATTTAATGGATCCATCAGGGCATGCTTAAGCTGTAGTCTAACAGTAAATAGAACAAATGTTACAAGTCCCAGGTTATTCTAATCTCATCCACAACAGATAATCACAGATTAAATGCCAGAAATAATGCAAATAGAGTAACTAACAAATCTCAATAAAGTTTCTCGGGGAACAATCCGATAGTATGTCTGATACATCAATGCAAATAGACAGGAAATAAAGGAACTGAAAATAGAAATAACTGACTATATACAGCCAATGCTCAGGAGAAGTCCTCTGGTACGATCTCGTCCTCAGGTCCTGGTACAGATCCTGGAAGTGCTCCTGTACGGTGTATCTCTGGATGGATCTCTTCGGCTATACCTGGGGACATAGTCCATTCCAGGTCCTCAGGGGACATAACAAGGTACAGAAAATATAAGCCAAAATAAATGCAGTACAGCAGAGAATAAAATAAATAGGGTAAATATGTAACCATCTATGTGCAATGCAGGTGAGAACATCACCAGTACTCAGGCTGAGACTACTACAAGCTCTGTGTAGGGGAGCCGGTAGCAGCGATATCATGTAGTTGTCTAGCTCGGAGAGAGACTGAGACGTCGGCATAATATAGTCAACCTGTAGCCTGTGTGTCTCTCCAGCAATAAATGAAATAATAGGGGAACACTAAATAACCAGCTAAGTGATATGCAAGATGAGAGCAGCACTAGAACTCAGGCTGAAACCACTACAAGCTCGATGTCGGGGAGCCGGGTAGCAGTGATATCATGTGATTGTCTAGCTCGGAGAGAGACTGAGACACCGGCATAATATAAAATCAACCTGTAGCCTGTGTGTCTCTCCCCACCCAATATAATCATACATCTCATGTCCATGTGGCCCCATGTCCATGTCACGTAAGATCATATCTAATGCAACAAGTCATATAGTATCTAGGAACATAATGTCAATGTCAAGTCCTGTATCCTATACAGAATCACCACAAATATCTCAAGAAGATCCTGTCCATGAATTGTGTCAAGTGTCATGGGTTATGATGTACTTGATAAGACAAGTACGAGAATATATAGGGTCTCGATATCCATGTCTATGTGACGTTACACAACTCCACGTACGGGGTTGGCACCCGACTAGTAATCGGACGCTAAGTAAAGTCACTCGGTCCTGGGTTGAACAGTTAAACAAGTTATATATATTTTACACAAGAACTCAGGCAAGTACTATAACAAGAATTACTACGAGTTGGTAAAGTATAATTGCCCACTGATGTATAAATAAGTTAAAAAAATAAATAGCAAGCTGCAGGGTTTGGCAAGGTACACTTGCCTGTGGTTTCGGGTCCAATTGCGGCTCTGACTTCAGCGGGAATTGCAAGCGGTACTCCGATTGTTAAAATAAATATCACCATCAGATCCAGAAAATATCAATCAGCTAGAAACGTCTGTCCTTGAGTTCAATTTGAAGACAAGGGCAAAAATGGCAATTTTGGGTCAAAACGGGGTCCACATGTGGGCCCGCTTTGCACCAAAAAATGTGTCAGGATCAAAGGTCTCCAAATTCACCAAACTTAGTGTCAACAGGTCAGGAACGATGATACGAACCCAACGGAACTTCCAGAATTAGATTTCGATGAGCCGATCACAAAATCGCCCGTCGAGTAGAGCCTGTGGGGCCCACGACACGCGATTTCGTCAACGTTCTCAGAATCGAACCAAACTTGGGTCACAGGACCAGCGTATCGCTACGAGTCCGATGGCACAAGTTTTGTTTCAATCCGACGTGTGTACACAAAGTTAGGGCGCGATTCAGAAAAGTCGGATACGAGACGGTGTCCGCGGATACGCGTTGATCCCGGTGTGCACGCACATCCGAATCAGCTTCTGCGAAATCCCGCACATCCGTATCAACGACATGCACGTATCTGTGAAGACCGTGCGCGACCAAGTCTTCCCGTTTGGCGGTGCGTACCCAGTTCTGGGGTGAATCAGGGCGTTATTTTTCCTGTTTTTGGATCGCGGTTCGCGATCGCCACAGGACGCGATGCCCCGAGCGGGTTGCACGGGCACCGAGAGGGTCACGCAGGCTTCGCGATGCAAAAGACGGAATCGAAATCAGAGCTACGAGGAGGAAGATATGAGTACCTGAACTGGGCTTCAGGAAACTAGGGTTTCTCGTGTCCTGTGTCCTGGACACTGTGTCCGACACGCCTAGGGTTAGGGTTTAGGGGTGTTCTCTGAGCTCCGGCGGCGCTGCGGCGGGGGAGGCTGGCCGGAGGGGCCTGGGGCGGCTCCGACGAGGCTGGGCGGAGGCGGCGCTGCGGGCACGGCGGCCGGAGGCGGACGGCGACGTGGCCGGGCCGGAGTTGGGGGCTCGGGGTCGTCAGACAACGGCGGAGGAGAGGGCTGGCTGAGGGAGAGAGGGGAGGTGCTTGAGGGAGGAGGGGGAGTAGCCGACGGAGGCACGGGCGGTTCAGGCGGGCGGAGTTGGGCAGGGGCGGTGCGGCGAGGGTGGCTGGGGGAGGAAGGGTGTCGTCGGCGGGGGATTGGGGTTAGGGTTTTATAGGGAGAGAGGGAGAGGGGACGGGGCCGAGCAAGGCGGAGCGGGGAGGCGGGTCGTGGGCCGGGCAGCGCGGAGGGGGCGGCGACGTGGCCGGACGTGGCGGAGGGCGGCGGGAACGTGGCCGGAAATCGCGGGGGTGAACGGGTCGTGGGGGGTGAGGGACAGCGGGTTCGGGTCGGGAGGGTTCGGTCGGGCGGACCCGTCCCGACCCGATAGCCCAATCGGCCTGGGCCTAGGGTTGGGCTGGGCCTTGGGCTTGGGTTCAAATTTTAAATAAAATTAATTAAATAAATAAATAATAATAGAAATATAGTTTTTAGGTGATATAAAATAGGTCCGGGGCTCAATAAATTCCCAGAAAATTACCCTAAGTCCAGTTTTTCATTTTACACCCAAAAATATTATTTTTATAATATTTTAATATAATTTATTATAATTTAAAAATCATTTAATAATTAAAACCCCTGAATTTAATTACAGAAAAATCCCAGAAAATTCCAAAAAATTGTGAAAAATCCAAATTTAAAATTCTTGAAAAATCAGGGGTTTACAGTGTTCCATACAGTGAGTCCATAATACATTATGATCCTGATACAAGTTACTTTCTTTTAAATGAATGACTCAAGCGCAAGCATCAGCGCTAGCACATTGAGAGGTTCAAGCCCAGGAAAGTAGTTTCAGCACATCGGGAAGTTCCAGAAGCCAGCGAGCCTCCCCTTTCGACCCAATTGAGTGAATGATGTAGATGCTTGAAGCAAGCCAACAGAGGGACGAGGCTCGTCATGAGGGAGCCGAGAAGCGGGCGGAAGAGCGATATAGCAAGTTCGAAGGCAATCTAGAAGCCCGATTTGCAGTCCAACATAAGTAGGTAGATGTCCTACAGCAGATCGTTCAGATCTTAGCCTCCAACCATTTTGTAACGATAGAAGCGGCACCGGTGGAGGGACCCACACCTAAAGTCAAAATGCCTCAGACTCCAAAAGAAGAAGGATGTGACTACCTTCGACTTTGCCGGCATCAAGAAGGTCTGTAACACGTCTTTCAAAAGGACTGAAGTTCCAATAGTGGCTTTAGATTAGCTGGCAGAGCTTGAGGATCACTTCAAATTGCTAGATGTACCTGAGGAAAAGCGAGTTTTGTGTGCCCAATTACAGCTACGCTTGAACGCGCACGATTGATGAGACGTGCATCGAAGATCTCTCTCCGTAGACATAGAAAATGAGACTATCGCATTGGCTACCTTCCGTAACGTGTTTGAGGAGGAGTTCATACCCCCTTCCGTACGTCGGTAAAAGTAGAACGAGTTCGTACAGTTCCGCTAAGACAATATGACAGTGAAGAAGTACTCCGTTGAATTCAATCGGCTCACCAAATTTGTAAGTTCCTACCTACCTGATGCAGTGAGTCATGCAAGAGATTTGAAGGAGTCCTGCGACCTGCCATCCATGTGCACGTAGTCGTTCCCCAATACCTTACTATGTGGGAAGTTCTCAATCATGTCCTTTTCCACGAACCACCGTAACCTTCGGTTGTTGTCGGCAATGTGCATACTTCCAATCATAAGCGCCCTAGAAACGTAGAAGGAAACAACGCTTCCACGCGCCCAAACAACGGCGCTCACCAGGGTCCCAATCCAGGGCCACGTTGTACTCATTATAGAAGGACTGGGTAAACTGCAAATGACTATCGCCGAAATGATGGATTATGCCTCATTTGCGCTGATCCTAACCATGGAATTTGTGACTGTCCGTGCCTCTCTGATCGTTACCCTCAACATCCAAATTCTGCCACATCACCTCAAGCCAACCGATCTGTGCCGCAGCAAGAGCGTCATCAAGATCAAGTGGGAAGAGGCCCTAAGATCGGACATCATTGTGTCAAGTATATTACTTTTTAATAACATACCTGCTCGCGTGCTATTTGATTCTGGTGCTAGCATAGCTTTATATCCACGAATTTTGTCGTAAAAAATAAGATAGAAATGACATCATTATATCTAGACCTTAGTGTTAGCACCTCATTGGGCACGAAGATACCTATTCATTCAGTATGTCGGGCGGTCATGTCTATATATTGGGGGGAAAAAACTCTCGCTCGATGTGTTAGTCCTAGATGTTCAGGATTACGATATCATCATAGGGATGGATTGGCTGGGCGCTTACTCGATAACTATCGAATGTTCATAGAAACAGGTCATCTTTCGTCTACCTGAAGAGGCCGAATTCTGCTACACGAGTGGTTCAACAGTTGAAGCGTAGAAGACCTATATGATAATTTCTGTGATGTCAGCTCGGCGGATGCTACACTTTGGTTGCGAGGGATACTTAGTGTCAGTTCGGGACACACACCAGAATTATGCAAACGTTGATTCTTCTTCCATTATGGTATAATTTCCTGATGTATTTTCGAGCGAACTACCTAGCATGCCACCCGACCGAGAAATTGAGTTCACTATCGATACATTCCCAAATACCCAACCGATTTCCAAAGCCCAGTACCGAATGCCCCCTGGTGAACTAAAGGAGTTAAAGTGCCAAGTAAAATAATTGCTTGACCATGGATATATTCGTCTGAGCGTGTCTCCTTAGGGCGTGCATGTACTTTTTGTGAAGAAGAAAGATGGGACATTACGACACTGCATAGACTATCAGGAGCTAAATAAGGTCACTATCCGAAACAAGTATCCCCTGCCCAGGATGGATGAACTCTTTGATCAGCTGCAAGGTGCGTTGGTATTTTTGAAGATAGACCTTCGCTCTGGCTACCACCAATTAAAAATCAAGCCAGAGGACATGCGAAGTCAGCATTTTGTACCCGCTATGGCCGCTAGTAGTTTTCTGTCATACCATTCAGACTGATGGATGCTCTTGCCGAATTCATGGATTTGATGAACCGTATGTTCCGACCATTCCTTGATAATTTTATGGTGGTATTCATAGATGACATCTTAGTGTACTCGAAAAATAAGGTTGAACACGTAGGACACCTGCGGATGGTGCTTCAAACTCTTCAAGATAATAAGTTATTCGCGAAGCTAAGTAAGTGCGAGTTCTGGTTGGACAACATATCTTTACTCAAGCACATCATTTTCACGGAGGGCATCTCAGTCGATCTAAAGAAAGTTGAAGCCATTTTGGAGTGAAAGAGACCTGAGTCGGCTAGCGACATTCGAAGCTTTCTTGGTCTAGCAGGCTACTACAGAAGATTCATAAAAGAATTTTCAAGGATCGCTTCACCTCTGACTCATCTCACTCGGAAAGGAGTAATGTTCGCGTGGTTGGACGACTGTGAAGCTTCATTTATGGAATTAAAGCAACGACTCATCTCAACACCGATTCATACTCTTCCGGAAGGGCCCGATGATTTTAAGACTTATAGCGTCGCTACAGAAAAAGTTTTGAGATGTGTCCTTATGTAGAGGGGCAAAGTGATAGCCTTTGCGTCGAGGAAGTTAAAGCCTCACGAAAGGAACTATCCAACGCACAATCTGGAACCGGCAGCGGTAGTGTTCGCGTTGAAGTTATGGCGGCATTACCTCTATGGCGTACAGTATAAAATCTTTACTAATCACAAAAGCTTCAATTACCTCTATACTCAAAAGGATCTAAATTTATGGCAACGACGTTGTCTTAAACTCATTCGCAACTTTGACTTGATGATCAGATATACACCGGGCAAGGGCAACGTTGTCTGAGTCGAATGTTTATTGGGAGCTTAGCTATCGATGACATGCTGCAAAGAGATCTGGAAAGTTTGGACATTATACTCAGAATCAGATACAAAACGGGGGCGCATACGGCTCAGTTGCGCCTTAAACCAGACCTATTGGAGAAAGTTAAGTCCGCTCAAAAGGATGACCTGTTCCTAGAGAAGATGCGTAATCTTATCTCAGCAGAAAATGCAACCGACTTTGCGGTGAGTATGGATGGAATGATGCGGGTGAAGGAAATATTGTGTGTTCCTAACGATGCAAATCTTATAAAAGAGATACTCACTGAATCCCACTATGCGAGTTATATTTCATGTCCAGGAAGCACGAAGATGTATCGAGACCTCCGCAAGATATTTTGGTGGCACGACATGAAGAGGGATGTGGCACCTCGTAATGCATAGCTTGTCAGCGAGTAAAGGACGAGCACCAGAAGCCGGGTAGAGAGATGCAGAACCTTGCTATACCGGAGTAAAAATGGGAACATAAAACGATGGATTTTATTGTTGGTTTGCCAAAGACGCAACGGAAAAATAATCTCATCTGGATCATCGTCGATCGACTCACCAAGTCATCTCACTTTCTGCATATCAAAGTTACTTTGAGTGCCGACCGTCTGGCACAGATCTACCTCAATGAGATCGTTCGAATCCATAGTGTGCCCGTATTCATTGTCTCCGATCGAGATGGACGATTCTTATCACGCTTCTGGGAGAGTCTTCAGTCAGCAATAGGGACAAAGTTAAAGTTTAGCTCCGCCTACCATTCTCAGACAGACGGTCAAACAGAGCGGGTAAACCAAATCCTCGAAGACATGCTACGGCTCTACACCTTGGACTTGAAGTCAAGTTGGGACATGCATCTACCGTTAGCCAAATTTTCATACAATAATAACTATCAATCCAGCATTCAAATGGCGCTATATGAGGTATTGTATGGGCGAAAGTATAGATCCCCTATCTGTTGGGATGAAGTTAGTGAACGACAAATTTTTGGCCCGGAGCTCGCAGAACAAACCGTCCAAAAGATTCGTTTGATCCGTGAACGGCTGAAGGTGGCACAAAGCCGTCAGAAGAGTTACTCAGAAGTGCACCGTCGACCTCTTGAGTTCTTAGAAGGCAATCATGTATTTCTCAAAGTCTCACCCATGTGAGAAGTTACCAGATTTGGAGCAAAAGGGAAGTTAAGCCCAAGATTCGTCAGTCCATTCGAAATACTTAAGCGAGTCACCTCAGTCGCATATCAGATTGTCCTGCCACCGTCATTATCTGAAGTGCACGATATCTTCCACGTTTTACAGCTTAGAAAGTATGTGTACGATCCAAGTCATGTGGTGGATCTGATCAACTGGACTTAAAGGCGGACTTGATGTATATTGAACTCCCTGTATATATCTTGGATCGAAAGGAGAAGCTGCTTCAAAGTTGTTCAGTTCCTTTTGTACGCGTGCTTTAGAGAAATCATTCGGTCAAAGAGTCGACATAGGAGCTTGAGTCTGAGATGGAGAAAACATTTTCTTTATTATTTCTTAGTGGTAGGTTATATTCCTAAGTTTTGAGGACAAAACTTCCTATTAGTTGGTTAGGATGTGGTGCCCCGTTCCCCCTTTTCGGGGAGTGCGGCTAAGAAATACTTTCGGTATCGTTCGATCGGGATAGATTGAATCAAGTTCTTTTCCTCGTTATGGATTTACTAATCAGAATCGATTCTCATATTCAGTGGACAGTGCCCCAAGGATGGACTTAGCGGCGTAGTCAAGAGGGACCTCTTCGCTGCAAGTTTTCTTGCCTAGTTTTCGCTGTCGCCTTGTTGCTTTCGTGCTTTTGAGTTAGTTTTCAGATTTTCTTTTCTGGAATAGTTTCGATGGAATTTATTTCTTTCATTCTTTGAACTGTATTTTTATTTCTAGCTTGGAAAGAGTAGAAGATGTATTGATCATCTGTTTGTGGCAATGCAAGTGATCGTATAGTAGACATCGCGCGAGCGGAGTCTTGAAGCACCTCTTTCCTTTCTTCTCCCCACCAACTTGTAAGTGGTTATAATTCAATTTAATTGACCCTTCTTCCAAGTCTTTACATCTGGAACTTGCCTTCTTGATTGTTCCGATCAAACGATACCATAATAACTAAAATATGTCAAGATAAAATAAAATAGACTTCGATTACGTTTTCTTGTCAATCAACTTGTGAACGGTTATATTATTGCATGCTAGTTCATTTAGAATATTCTTTCATCATGTTTCAATTCTAGTTAGAATATATATACTTCTTCTATTATTGAGCTATGTGTAGAACACACCTTGCTATGCTATAAACTGATCAGGGAGACTATGCAAAACTGATCATGCCCTGTTACTTGTCTCGTTCTTGTGTTGTCTAAACTGTCTTAATTGATAACTTAGTATACTTCGCTTGGTCACGGACAACTTGTACATAAGGTATTAGTTCCTGTGAACGGTCGCTAGGGCACTGGCACCGCTCCAATCTGGATGAAACATCATGTTTAGTCGCATGCTTCGGACAGGAATGGGTGTATCGCCCTAAGTCCCTTGCGTTGCTCACCATTCCTGTCCAGGGCGGGATGGCATGTAGCAATACATGTACCTCCATCATATTTGTCCCAAAACTATAACTCGTCCACTATGACATCATGCCAGTGACCCCCTCATATATTTAAATTGTGCAAGCTAACTATATCTTCATGGCAGGGAAGGTCATGGTAAGTATTGTGCAGGTGGTTCAGACGGGCAGGTAAAAGTCACCGAACAGTGACATGTTTATTTTAGTAAATTTCCATATCTATTGCTTGCTTATAAAATTAAACTAAGACAAGATAGAAAGACCACATAATAACTTGCATGCCTCACATAAATAACGTATTGATTGGTATAGTTGGGTTAGCTCCCATTCACTAGTGCATTTCGATGTACTAACCCTCGTTGCAACAGGTTTCCCGTACCAAGAAGATCCTGCAAGAAGCTAGAGCGACTTTCTAATCCAGTCCACCTATCGACATGTCTTGATCGTGCCTTCAAAGAGACGTTTTGAAGTTCTAGGAGCTCTTGCACATACCTTATGCAGCTACAGCGGCAACTATCGACATTTTTGTTGTCAGCTACCATGAAATACGCGACACTGTAAAAATGTCGTTAATTACGTCGCTAAATTATTTTAGCGACGTTAGTTTACTTATTAGCGACGTTTTTAGGCGTCGCTAATATGTGTTCTTCTGGTAGTGTATGGTCAGTGAGAAGAGGTATAACTTTTCTGGCTAAACAGACGGTCTCGGGATCAAACTGCGGAGAAAGCGTGGGACAATGGGCCCAAATAGCATACAATACAGCGTGCACAAAGTCCCGTGTGTATGGTCGGACATCTCAAAAAAATGTAGCAATCAGATTAGGACAAGTGTTCAAGGATATTTTTAAAAAAAATTCTCCCACACAAATGGGCATCATAGTGGAAAAAAAAAAACTTACATACGGTATGTATGAAAATAGGAATTATATGGATCTATATCAAAATCAGTTTGGAAAAGAAATTAAAAGTTGAAGAGGAACCTTCACCATAGTGTCACGAAGTAGAGGAGTGCCTACCTAATTTCCCCATCCAACTTTTAAATCAGTTTTGAATTGTATTTAAGGGAAGAGAACTTCATGGCATTGAAATATGTGAAAGATTATATAACATTTCTTGGTATTAAAGGGATTGTGGATGGACAATTTTGGACTTTAAATGCAAAAGATAATAAAAAAGAAAGAAAAACCCATTTAAGTTTCAACATTGCCTGATAGCTCTCTGGAATACTAGACTCTAATAACTAGAGCAAAAGAAGAGTACTTAAATAGGATGAAATAGTATACAAAATGACAATTTATATGTACTAACATGCAATCAAAAAAATATTGAGAGGAATCACACACGCACACACACACACAAAAGTAAGAGCCAGTACAATAATCATTACCGAAAAAAGTAAGACCCTGCAGAAGCATAATCATAATCTAGAGATGATATATTGCTTAATGCATAGGAAGACAACAGTGGTCCTAAAATGCCCTAACTTCCTCCTCATATCAATGTTCCTTCTCCCACTTCTCATCTTTCTTACTCAACTTTTCCTTTCTATCTCAGCTGCATGTATTTAATTAATTACATGATTATTTTGGCTAGACAAGTAGTGCGCCTTGATGCCGACTGGTCAAACTTTAGTCGCTGTCGGTCAAAGCTGGGATTTGAAGTATCAAAGCATGACAGGTGGGAGGAGCTCCCCCTTTCGCTTTCTAAAACTGCTGCTGAGACCGAACTTTACTGAGCATGCTCAAATACCACAAGAGTTTCAAGAATATGGTAAGTTATGATACGTATGTAAGTAGTAATATGATGAAAGTGTAGTCCAATTAATTTGGTTCGCTTAGGAGGTCCTATTCTATTTTGATTTCGACAGCCACCAATAGCTTTCTTTGCATATTCCTCTTATTGTCTCTTCTAACCTTCTCGTTAGCTATCTTATTATACTTTTTAAATTTATAATTTTGTTTTTTATCTTCCAAAATATTTGAACTATGTCATCTCATATTATATGACATATAACATGACAATTTTTAATCCTAAAAATTAATTATTCAAATTTTTTAATATTAATATTAATATTAATATTAATGTTAAAATTTGTTATATTATCTGCATGTCAGCTGTTAAATAATGGAAGATAACATCATCAAAAAATAAAATTCTGACAAATAGCATTTTTGATCTATAAAATGGACATGAATTACAACATTTTTTCAAAGGAAATGGGAATATACCATACAGTGGAAAGAGATTTTAACAATTAGTAAATGAAAGAAAAATCTTCATTATGAAAGGGCCTAAGAGATTTAAATATGAATTGCTTCAATAAAATTTAAGCGTAATGATATTCATTGTTCTAAACTGTTCCTCCAAACCATCTCTTCTTATGTGACGGTTGACATGACATGTTAAATAACACAATTTTTGTTATTTGTCTTCAAAAAAAATTGGATGACGTCATCTTCCATTATGTGGCCTCTGACATGGCAGCTGAGATAATAGTTTTCTTAACCCAAAAAGTTAATTATCCAAATTTTTTATTATTATTTTAGTTTTAATTTTAATTTTAATTTTAATTTTAATTTTAGTATTAATGTTAATTTTAATTTTAATTTTAATATTAATATTTATTTTATTGTTAGTTTTAATTTTTATGTTAAATTTTTTATGTTATCTATCATGTCAGTTTTCACATAATGAGAGATTACATCACCCAAAAATTTTGGGTGATAAATAGTATTTTCGTAAATAATATTATGTGGTATCTAAGATTGCAACGACATGGCAAATTTAACCCAAAATTTAATCATCCAATATTTTCTAATATTAATATTAATATTAATATTAATTTTATTGTTAATTTTAATTTTAAAATTTATCGTTTCATCTGTCATATTAACCGTCACGTCTGCTGTCACGAAAAATTATTTGAAGGAATGAATAGCATTATTCAAAATCTAACAGTGTCCCGGGAGATTTAATTCCGGATCGCTTAGATCCCTGCATCGAAACTCTATTATCGTCGGAGAGTGATGAACTTGTATATTTACCACACAAACTTGAATTTGTGGTTACACTCTTGATATTTATATATTATTCTACATTCTTCCTTTAACAAACTCTTGGTTGAAAGAGAAAAGGATTAATTAAGCAAATATATAACTACTCGACCTCCAAATAGGGATCTAGAAAAAGTCGATGGTTGGAGTTGGAATCTTCGATATTACTCCTGATATGCACATAACATAAGGAAGCGTGAGAACTTGGATGAATATCTATCCATGTGTATATGTGTCTTTTCTTACGTACTAAGTCATGTTGCTGTAGTAAGCAGCCAAGCTAGCCAGTCATCAACAAGAAATAGGGAGCCGAAGGAAGGAAGGAAGGAACAGCTAGCTAGGAGAGGGAAAGTGTTAGTAGTTATGTCCATCTCCAAAATGTGGTGCCCACACCTTCACCCTCACCACCAACCAAACCAAGCAGCCTTCTGTCGGCCGATGGGCCATGATCCTCTTCTCCTGCGGAGGAAGCAAAGAATAATCCATGCATGCATGCATGCATGGCCGGCCCAGGGATTAGGTTATGCTAATCAGAAATAAATTTGGTTGTTCCTTATTTTTGACTTATAAGAAAATGATGGCGAGTGAGAATCGCAGCGGCGTCGAAGTCTTCGGTTCAGACGTGGAGATCTGATTCCGAGTTCCTCTTCTTGAGGTACTTGAGAATTTTCCAGTGGGCACTGACGAAACATAAGCTGGACTGGTCCGGACTGTAGTTCGGACTTAAACAAATAAAAAAAATTTCACTAGAAACTAAGTAGCAGTCTTATCTCAATTAGTAGAGTTGTTCGATGTTGAATGGAAGATCCATGGTTCAATTCTTGTGCAGGTTGTGTAAATATTTATATATATATATATATTTTATATATTTTTTGAGTTTATCATAAATTTATTTTCATAGTTGTTTTCAGCCTCCGCTAAATTTTTTTTCTGGCTCTGTTTTTGCCGGTGGAAATTCAAAATATATATAGTAGATTGCTTGTAAAACTGACAGATCTAGAAGAGTTGGAATGGAACGCGAAGACTCTATCAGAGAAGAGATAGAAACTTAGGGATCTGAAAATTTATTCTAACTAGAAGGTTGTCCAAATACGATAATTTGTCAGACTTATTCTAAGATCGAGCCTGATGCATACATGCAGTCACACACTAGACCACCCCCCTGCTGGAGAGCAACGTGAAGGGAAAAACAGTGGGTCCCATAGCAGAAGCAGAGGATGAACCGACTAATATTTACACACTTATCCAAATCCCCACAAATATTCTCATTCTTATCGATCTAATTAATCAATAAATAATCAACTGATGGTGGTGTAACGTACGAGGAACATGCAGTGGTTGCTGCTATAGTGCGCTCTCTCTCTCTTCTTTGGGGGCATAGAGCCGTTTCCTTTACTTTCACGAGGATCATAGCAGCATCGATCGACACACCAACCAAACCAAACCAAGGCATGGCATGCCAAGCTCATGTTCTGCTGCCAAGGGATAAAAGGCTGCGGTTTGTTAGGCCAAGTTTGAACGATGCTTGAGCCAGCATTGGCTTCAGACTTAATCTTGCTGTTGGTGTTAATACTTTTGGACTAAAAAAATAGTCTCATATTGACTACATTATCAAATGGATATTTCAATATAATGTTTTGTTTGTATTTATTTGTGTGCATGAGATATGGTGGAGCACAAGTGGGTACCATATGGAAATATTTTTCTATTAGGACATGATTAAGTCCTAAAAGAAAATATTTATGTTTTTTGACATTCTCATCCAGAACAACAAGCCCCAAAGCGACTCGGACTCGGACTCAAGGGTACAAAGTTGTCCCAGAAAAAATGATTAACTCCTCAAAGAAAATATTTATGCTCTTTATCATTCTCATAAAAAATTCTCTAAGGAGCTAAGCCCCAAAGCGACTCCGACTCGGACTCAAGAGCGCAAAGTGGCCCCAACTGATTGCGGGATTTAAAATGTTATGGAAAGATTGTGCTGTTATTTCAGATCCGACTCGGACTCGAACTTGGGCTCAATGGCGCAAAGTGGCGCCAACTGATTGCGGGATTTAAAATGTTATGGAAAGATTGGGCTGTTATTTCAGATCTGTTTTTTGTGAGATTTTAGTTTAATTCATTCATACCTTTTCGTAAACAATTGGCGGCCAGGATTAGGGTTCTTTTAGAACCTTACATTGAAAAATGAGTGACGAAGAGAGTTGCTGCTGCTACCACCATTGGAGTTCAGGGAGTTCGTGCAAGTCCAGAAAGGAGGTGATAACGAGCGTTCCAGAAGTTCTTCGTGAACTTGCTGGTTTCTGGAAGCAAATCGTGTGGGATGAATATTGCTATGAGCAATGGTGAACTTCATCACCCCAACAAGCAGAGATCCATCATCTCTTTCCTCTTCTCTCTCTTTGTAATTTGTTCTGTCCGTGTGCAACTGCGTTTGCAAGGAAGAACAATAGTTTTCTGATTATTGTATTTTCGGTAGCAAGTTGTAATCCGAATTATTTTATAGTTGTTCGTTTAATCAAGAAATCAGAGGGTAAACGTGTTTACTAGAACTTCTGAGTCTCAACTACAACTTCAGGATCAAACAGAGGGTAGACTGTAAAGTTTGCTTGAACTTCTGTTCCTGGCCCATTCTACCATCTTTTGATTAAGTCTCAGGACTAACAATCTCAAAACAAGATCCAATTAAGATCGAGAACAACCGTGCAAATCTTCTCGACACAAGTTTTAATAAACTTGAGAAGTTTGACGAGGAGCATTACAACGTCTAGAAGAGAAATTTCAGTCTTAATCTTCAACTCGTAAGCGTGGACTATGTGTTGACAAATCCTCAGCTTGTTGTTCTGGATGGTGATGTTGCTACTGTTCTGACGATTGCTAATGCAACTGCTGCACAAAACAAGTGGAGGAAAGACAACAACCTCTACAAGCAGCTGATTCTGAACTCCAGGAAAGATACTCTGGCGGAGTCATACAACAAGACATACCATGCAAAGGTCATCTGGGAGCCACTGGAAAATTATTACAAGGCGGATGAGAACCGCAAGTAGATCCATGTGAATGAAAAGGTCTGAAAGATACGATTTGAGGACGACAAAACGATGTTGCCTCAAGTCAAAAAATTACTCAAGCTTTGTCAAAAACTTTATTCAAGGTCTTGAGTACATATGGAAGTCAATTACATTTTAAGAATTTTCATTAATAATCAAGATCATGGGTACATTTGAAAAGAAGGAGACTCCTTTGTGCTGTTTCTAGTACCAACGCGTGTAAAGTCGGCAGCTCAACGCGTTTTGGGTTATTACTTTCGTCAAACTCCTCAGTGCAAGCCACAATACATGAAAAAGAATCTATACCGATGGATAACAAGGGAGCTTGCAACATAGAGATAAGCCTACAGACCCAACTCTGCTGTGTGAAAGGACGCGACTAAAAATCTCGGTTGGGGTAACAAAGGACGCGACTAAAAATCTCGGTTGGGGTAACTAGCCCCATTTCTACCATATAGAGGCGCCGCCAGGACCCGACCCCAGATCCAGCCATCACATCTTAGTTAGGTATGGGGAATAGCTATTGTAAGATAGGTTGGAAAATTGCGGACAATCCTCCACGTAACGTGCTTGTTCATCACAAAAAATGGTAACTGTGATATCCTTCCATCAGGACTCAAGCAATCCAAGGCAGCCCCTACACGACGAGCACACAAAAAGTCAAAATATGTAAAAGAAGATAAATATCAGAAGCGCACATTCACAAGATCATGTGCCACTCATCAATTCATGGAAATCTAGCCATCTATGCGCTCGAAAGAGATGAACATAAGCGTCAAGACCAGTGTATATACATGTAACCATCACAACACAGAGACGAATGCACCCATGCAGCATGGTAACGCATAGCTTCTCAGCGCATGCCTCAAATGAGTGTTCGGAGACAACATCACCCATGCTACCGAGAGAGAACTCTCGCCAACAGCGCATCTTTAGGACGAAGTCCTTCGGTAACGACCATGCCGTCAAGCCGAGAAGAAGTTCCTGCGCATGAACGGGCAATTTTTTGCCCATGCAAGCAGACAGTGCCGATGTTTCCGAGTGATCTAGGAACAAAAAGGCATAAGATTTTCTCCTTACCTCCACCGACGGCAATTGGATGGTCAACCATTAAAGGGAGGGGATCTATAAACCGCTCAACCGATCTCTCCATACCCGACTCCCATAGAGACATTGGGCGAAAGAGAAAAATACTATTCTCTCTCTCCCCTAGCCCTCTATTTATAGCAAAAGAGCCATTAATGGACCTAAAATTTAATGGATGAATCTCTACCTAGGGAATAGCCAGTCAAAATGCCAACTCAATGGCCTGTCAACAACAAGACTACATCCGATGCTCCAAACACCTATATGTGCTTATTTCCTCTATGTTTCTGTTCAAAGTATTCCAAACTTAAAACTTATAAAGTTTAAGTTCAGAAACTTTGAAGGGGGTCTTCTAGAAGCATGAAAAATCTACACCATGAGCCAAAGTGATCTAGAACCATGCGCCAAAGAGATCCAAAGCCATGTGACAGAGAAGTCCAGAGCCATGCACCGTCAACAACCTGATTAGTGTTTCCATGTGCCAATAGCGCCATGCACCGTCAACAACCCGAGTAGTGATCTCCATGCGCCAAGCGACAGTGTTCCCAAGGTACAATCAGAACCATTAAAATTAGGGCATGACGCGTGTCACGAGTATTATGGGAATCAGCAACCCTAGATCTCGACTTGCCATGTGGCAGCCTTAACATAGCATGCGCCCACATGCAATATGCGTACATACATGCATACATGGAGCCTTCTCAAGACTATAAATAGTGGGGTTTTCCCACATGCAAAAGAGAGGACAGATAAAAAAAAGGAGAAGAAGATAGAAGCGCCGACCGAAGCCTCATCAACCTCCTTGGTCCCAGATCGTCAATTGAGTAAAGAAGCCCCTGCAGTGCTCGATCTCCACCATCACACTTTTCTGAATTTTTTTTATTGTACTGACTCTACGTATTAAAGACTATTTTTTACTATTTGTCAATTCTCAATCAATATAAAAGTTCGTTAATCTTTTACCATATTTTTTGTGCGATGTCGACAACTATCAATGATGAGTATGACTCAATAACCTCCAACAATACTTGGGTGTTGGTTGATCTGCCCGAAGGAGCTAAACCAATCGGTTGCAAGTGGATCTTCAAGAAGAAGATGAAGTCCGATGAAACTATTGACAAGTTCAAGGCTAGGCTGGTAGCCAAGGAGTTTTCTCAGAAGCAGGTGATCGACTACTTCAATACATATGCTCCAGTAGCGCGGATGACAACCATCATGATGTTGATTAATCTAAATACAATTCACAAGCTAGTTATTCACCAGATGGATCTTAAAATAGCATTCCTGGATGGAGAATTGACCGAAGAGATTTAACAGCCAGAAGATTTTTCGTCAAA
This sequence comes from Iris macrosiphon, assembly GCA_036927795.1. Classification (NCBI taxonomy): domain Eukaryota; kingdom Viridiplantae; phylum Streptophyta; class Magnoliopsida; order Asparagales; family Iridaceae; genus Iris; species Iris macrosiphon. Next base: position 84,330,824 of record JAYESA010000009.1, on the reverse strand, counting down.
GGGCTTGAAGACAAAGTCTGTAAGTTGGTAAAATTATTATACGGTCTGAAGTAAGCTCCTAAGATATGGCATGAGAAGTTTGATAAATTCATAAGATCAAACGGATATAGAGTCATTGAGACGAAAAAATATGTTTAAACAAAGTTCGATGATGGGAGAGGAGTTATTGTTTGTTTGTACGTGGATGAGATACTGATCCTGTATACGAATCTATCACGTGTCATTGAGACAAAGAAGTTCCTCTCATACAAGTTTAGTAATAAGGACTTGGGGGAAGCTGATGTTATCTTGGGGATAAAGATCATCCGGACGGATAGTGGAGTGGCGTTGTCACAGTCATATTATATTGAGAATATGCTCATATACTACGGATATCAGAATCTTCCAGGGATTGATACTCCATACATGTGTGACAAGAAGATGAAGCCAAATCCAAGAAAAAATGTGGAAGCTAGAGTATTCAAGCGTCATCGGGAATTTGATGTATGCAATAACTGCCACAAGGCCTGACATATCTTTCATCATAGGGATGCTAAGTCGGTTCATAAGAAATCTAGTTGTGGAGCACTAGAAAGCTATGAAGAGAGTGATGTGATATCTCAAGAGTACTCAGAAGTATGCACTACTCTACAACGATTATCCAACAGTAGTGGAATACTTCAGTGATGCAAGCTGGTGCTAAGAAGTAGAGAGCGAAAGATCCACATGAGGGTACATGTTCTTCATGGTTGGAGCTACTATATCGTGAAAGTCAAAGAAGCAGACAATGCTCTCTCTTTCCTCAATAAAATATGAGTTCTATGCACTATCGGTTGCAGTGAATAAAGTAGAATAGCTTCAGGAGCTCATGTATGATATTTTATTAGTTGGTACGAAGATTTTGGCGGTACCGATATACTGCGACAACCAAGCAACTGCAGCGGTGGCATCAAATAATCTTTTCAATGGTAAGAAGAAGGCTCTGTGACTCAGGCACAAGGAAGAGAATGATCTTATCAAGGCTGGAGTCATTATCGTGATAGATGTTCGGAGCTAGGAGAATCTGATAGATCCGTTCACCAAAGGTCTCAAGCGTCAGCTGGTCGAGGATACAGCAATAAAAATGGGCTTGAAGGCATTATTATATTGTGTCTTTAAAATTCTACCATAAAATTTTATACTATTAGTTCAAAGATAAATCTACTAAGCATCTAGCTTTTTGTTCAAAGAAGGGTCATTGACTAGGAGAATATCTGGAACAATGGGTAGTCCTTTGAGTCATTGAGGGGTTATGGACCCAGAACCATTGTTGTCTACTATTTGTTATTTGTGTAGAACTAGTCATGTGGGAGGATGGCTTAGACGTCTTAATGAGTTCTCGGGCATTTTGAATGTCCTAAGTGCTCTATAGGAAGCTCGGGTAGCTCAGCACTACAAAAAAGCTTAAGGACTCTATGCTACAGTGGGGTGACACCACGATGAGGTACCTCAGTAGGGTAATGCCTGACCTTCGTGATCCGTCACAGCGGAGTAGCATGACACATAGGCAGGTAGCCTAATGTTGTAGAATGAAGAGCGATATGCAGCACTAAAAAGAGGCGGTGACCACATGTTACAGTGGTGTGACACCACGAATAGGTAAAAGATTTAAAGCCTCGGCTACGCAAGCCATGTCATAGCGGCGTAACACCGCAAGGAAGCGCAATGCTTAATGCTAGGTAGTATTGAACTAAAAAGAGGCTGGGACCTCAAGCTACAGTGGAATGACACCACGATGAGGCGTAGCCTCGGCTTTGGGCCATGTCATAGTGGCATAGTACCGTAAGGAAGCGCAAGGCTTCATGTCATGACTCTTTAAAATAACTCACCTAGAGTGTATGGGAAGAGATACATGTCGTCTCTTGAGGATAAATTTGTAGACATCCAATATATATACATCGAAACCAGGCATGCATAGGGCCTTTAATGTGCAACCGGAAGCACAGCTGATATCATTGTGTGAGTGGAAAAAAAATATAACTATGGTGCAGAATCAAGACTTAGTCCATTCTTGTATCATACTTTATTTGACCCATGCGGGAAGATTCAAGTCGAAGAGACATCTATCCTAATACATGATGACAGTCACCGTGGGGAACGCTCAACCCATATATTGAGATATATGGGGAATTATTGGTATTAATGCCTTTGGACTAGAAGAATAGTCCCACGTTGGCTACACCACCAAGTGAGTATCTTAATATAATACTTTTCTTGTGTTGAGGTGTGCACATGGGGTATGGTGGAGCACATGTGGGTGCCATGTGGGGGTATTTTTCTAGGAGAAAAAATGATTAACTCCTCAAAGAAATCATTTATGATTTTTGTCATTCTCATAGAAAAATTCTCTAAGGAGTTAGGACTCGGACTTGGGCTTAAGGGGTCAAAGTGGCATTTTGTTGGCGTATGATCCCACTGATTGTGAGATTTAAACTGTTATGGAAAGATTGGAATTTTATTTTAGATCCATTTTTTATAGGATTTGAATTTAATTCATTCCTATCTCTTCGTAAACAGTTGGCGGCCAGGATTAGGGTTAGGGTTTTCTCCCTCCTCTATAAATACTCTTTTCGTTTCTCTTTTAGAACTTAATTCGAAAAATGAGAGATGAAGAGTGTTCCTACTGCTGCCACCATTGTAGTCCAAGGAGTTCGTGCGAGTCCAGAAATGAGGTGACAGCGAGCATTCCAGAAGTTCTTCGAGAACTTGCTCATTCCTGGAAGCAGATTGTGTGGGAAGAATTTTGCTTTGAGCAACGGCGATCTTTATCACCCCAACAAGAAGAGAGCCATCCTTTATTTTCTTTTCTCTTTCTTTGTAATCTATTATTTCCGTGTGCAACTTCGTTTGCAAGGAAGAATAATAGTTTTTTTATTATTGTATTTTTGGTAGCAAGTTATAATCCGAATTATTTTATAGTTGTTCATTGGAATCAAGAAATCAGAGGGAAAATGTGTTTGCTATAACTTCTGAGTCTCGAGTACAACTTCATGATCAAAATAGGGTAGATGGTAAAGTTTGCTTGAACCTTTGTTCTTGGCTTGTTCTACCATCGTTTGATTAAGCCTCGTGACTAACACTTCCTATAGCGAAGGTTGCATATACGATCTTTCGCCACTTGGACCAAGTTACAATCTTTACCATGAACTCTTATTTGGGACCACCTGACTCATGAGATTAGGTGCCATACTTTCAAAATGGCGGATAGGATCTAAAGCCACTTGATACAATTAAATAGGACATGGAATGAAAAAGGATAGGATATTGGACATGAAACTTGTATCTACTAGTCACTCCCGAACTTGACAGATATTAGGTCTATGTCGATGACATTCTCATTAATTACTATGACATTCTCATTACTAACAATGTTAGCTGACTTGTAAAATTCATTGCTGTTGATCGGGCTTATATGTTGTTTTCCTTTTCTTGGTGGGATCAGTTTCGGGGCCGAGGATCTTGACCAATGTCGAGGTTTGGAGTCTCATCAATATATAAAAATAGGGGAAACAATATTGATATACTCCCTCTTCTCTATGCATTCCTATTCTTTCCATCTATCAAGAGATCATACAATCTATCAATCGATTTGAAAAGTATATCTCGCTCTCGTTCATTTTCGCCAGGCTATAATGATTATTCTGACCATATTTCCAATAATCCACATCCCAACTAGCTTAGCCCAAACTTATACAAGTATAGTCCAACTCTTATCTCGGTCTAGGCCAACTATCCAACCCACGTGCAACATCCATTGCTCCAAAATTCATATATATATATATATATATATATATATATATATATGGAAAAGTAATTTTACTACTATTGAATCAAATTATATCTCATACATCTTAGGTTCCCCTTAGCAACCCCACACAAGCTGCATCATGCTCGATATTGTGAACCACCCAAATGGTAATAGTACTCATCCCCTTAAATATATATTTGTTTCACTCACTCTAAACATGCCACACTATTGTCGCCAATCTAAGACATGCTTCGCGATACCATCTTCCCCCTCTTTGCTTAGATGGTTTTATATCCCAAACAACCATAGTTATATCCTTGATAGCTCGACTATGCAACCGCAGCTTCTCCCCCCACTACCAGAAAAAGTTAAATTAGCGACGTAAAAAAATGTCGGTAAATGACAAAAAATGTCGCTAATCACTTTTAGCGACGTAATTAGCGACATTTTACAGAAGTCGGAACTCAACACGTCGCTGAAAGGAAAAATGTCGCTAAACGTCGCTATAACGACATTTTTTAGCGACTTAAATGTGTCACTAAATTAGCGACGTTTAGCGATGCAACGTCACTAATTAGCGACGCAACGTCACTAATTAGCGACGTGATCAAACGTCGCTAAACGTTGCTAATTAGCGACTTATATAGCAACGTTACAACGACGTCTTTAATGATCTGGCAATACTGCCATATCAGTAATTTACGACGTACAGCGACATTTTTAGCGATATTTTTAACGACGTCATTAGCGACGTGTAGTAACGTCGCTAATTACCTACGTATTTAGCGACGTGTATAAACGTCGCTAAAAACGTCGCTAATTGTACAGAAAAAATAAAAAAATGAATACTAAATTGTTTCCAAACTATTATTCTTACAGTTTTTTAAATCATAATCTGTACTAATAGACCCGGAGCAACCCTCCGTTGAATTTTTGGGTTTGCCAACCCCTTTGGGTTGAACACTCAACACCGGTAAATTAACATATTTAATATGAATAATATAATAAAATTTGAAGAAAAGAAAGCATCCAGCAAATATCATCGTAAAGAATACAACAAATATATATCCATACAATGAGTCTCATCCTAAATAATACAAATACAAATATCCAGCAACTATACTACTGCGGATCTACAGGAGGATGACCACCGACGCGCATGAAGGATAAGAACAGCTCATACTGCTCCTGTAAAATCGACACCGATGTCGATGGAGAAGGCAGTGACGTCGGTGGAGTCTGTATCGATATAGGCGCACTAGGAGGTTGTATCCGCTCCAAGTCTGCGAGTCGCTGGTTGTAAGAATCTATGGTAGATAACAGCCTCATACTGCTATGAACCATTGAATCCTGCATCATCGTCAGCCTCTCGCCTATGGATAGTTGTGATGCCTGCAGCTCCGTGATATTGCGGTCTGTCGAGGCTCTAAGATTATTTGTAAATCCCGGAGCTCCGTGATGCTGCGGTCGAGCATATCGAATCATGCGATGAGCGTCGGATCGTCCGCCTGCGGTTGTGACCGGGGCTGCTCCTCCATCCTTCGCAGCAACTCGTCACGGAGAGACGCAATCTGACGTTCAACGGCCTCCTGGACTCTGGTCGACGACTGCGAGGGCTGTGGGGAATGCACAATTGTCGGGGAGGCCCTAGATGACTGCGTCTCAACCAGGGCGCCATAGAATCCCGTACCGTAGTACGTACCCCTCTGGAGACCACCAGCTGCGGTCACCCACAGGTCATCCACCGACGGAGATGGAGCGGGCTACGAGGAAGTACCAGCCTCTCCAGCAGTAGGTGCACTAGCAGTCGCCCGCTCATGCAGCCTAAGATACTCGGCCTAGAAAAGTTTGGAAACTCGATAATTGTCTAAGTTATATTAAAATTAACACAAAGTAAACTAATACTTACATAAGTCTGCGAGGCCCTCTCATCAATGAGATTTCCATCCTTGCGATGGGTGGCCAATAAAATGGTCACCATGTTTGCATCCTCACCCCTCTGTAACTGTTAAAAATATATTATTTAGTACTACCATTTTATCGTACTTATATTAAAATTAGAGGATTTATTTAAAAAAAATACCAAACGACGGAAATGTTCCGTCATCGGAATTGAGCCACCACACCACTTGGCAGCATTCCGCCTAGCCGCTTTGGCCTTCCCAGACCTTTCTTTGTAGCTCGGATTGTCGAATCTAGCCCTCATCACAGTCCACTGCTCAGGCGTGATCCAACCTTAGATCGGTTTTCTAGCACGATCATGAGCCTTCTGGTCATCCAGAGCATCACGGATAAGCTTGGCGGCAACGGTAGGAAACAGCCGCTCAATCAACTCGGCCCGGTGCGGAGGATATAAATACGTTTGCTACAATAAATAATTTAGTAAGTGAGCATCATGGATAAGTTATATAATATGCATAAATTAGAGGATTTATATAATATACTTTTACCTGGAAGTGCGCAAACCAGAATGCCTTCCTCTCCTCCGGAGCTTCAAAGTAGTTGATCTAAGGGCCACCGTAGTTGTTCCTTAAAAATAGGCCCAGGCGTCTCTGAACCGACGATGGACGATATCTATACAGAGATAATTATTTTGATCAAAAAAGTCAATATATGATGAATAAAGAAATACACGATATATATGATGCTAAACTATCTAATTGACTTACTTTCTACCGTCGGCCCAAATCTCTGTCTTCGTCTCCTCCGGAGGTGCGCATGGAGGATCTTGTTGATGCTGGGACAACGTCGGCACGACCTCCTCTACATACTCATCTTTCTCTATGGTTCCATCAGCAGAAGGAACGCTGGATGAGGGAGTACTATCACGCCTGGAACTACTCATCCCAAGAGTGATGCCACGTAACGTCATCGTAGTCGGAGATGTGGCTGATCGATACTGGAGTACTGGGCAACGACGATCCGGAACCAACAGTAGGCAGTACCGGAGGAGCACTCTGTCTACCCCGGGACCTGTCGAATCCTCCGTATCGTCCTGTCATACCTGATAACAACATATGATGAATATAAAAAAACACAAATATATAGTACATTCTACAGTCAAAATATGATGCATATATTCTACAGTCAAAATGTAGAATATACTATATATAATACATTCTACAGTCAAAATGTGATGAATATAGAAAAACATAAATATATAGTACATTCTACATTCTCACAGCATTCTACAGTCAAAATATAATACATATATTCGTTAAAATAGTACATTCTACAATCAAAATATAGTTACATTCTATAGGCAAAATATTTTATTTTCAATCATCTTCAGAAAATTTATCTTGTTCGCCTTCCTCGTCCTCTTCTTCTTCTTCTTCCTCCTCCTCATCTTCACTTTCATCTACTACGTCTTCGTCTTCGTCTTTCTCTTTGGATAATTCTATATCTTCTATATTATTACTTGTGTAATGAGTAACTTTCATTGAGTCCACATCTACAATATTTGTTACAAGAGGTAGATCGTCCTCCTGATAAGCTATTTCGTCAATGTCAAATGTATTTCTAGCTTTAGTCTTGTATACTGCCCACCAATCTGACCTCGCTATGCCCCGTCTAGGATAAGTTGTGAAGTACACGAGCTGAGCCTGACTTAATAGGACAAATAATTCGTAGCCTTGATATCTACTCTTGTAGTTTATATCCACAAGGCCATGCTTGTCAATTTTCTAACCTTGACCTTGAATCGGATCGAACCATTCACACTTGAAGAGCACGATATTAGTAGGTTCTGTGCCATAATTATATGTTAACTCCACAATCTCTCATAAGATGTCAAAGAAATCATTGCCTGGATCGACGTCTTTGTAGTTCGAAGATTTGATACACAAACAACTATTTTTCGTGGAATCAAGATCCAAAAAGCTGTCTCTGATAGGAGCATTTGTTGACTTGAACCTAAAGCCATTCATACAGAAACTTGGCCATATTTTAACGGCAGTAATTGGTCTCTTGGCTAGAGTTCTAATAGATTCAGTCTCGGGTGTTACTAGACGATCGACCTAAATACCAAAGTAGCGATAGTAAGTTATTTGTGGTGCAAGTGCAGGGATAAAAAGTAATTACCAAATACCTTACATATGCGCTCAACCAAGAAGGAAAATGGCATCTCAATTCTTGTTCTACTTCTTCGTCTATTATGTAGGGTCTAACCGACCTCAACTCATCATTATATGTGCTAAAAAATAATGAAACAACTGCTGATTAGTAGCATAATAGTAGCTTATACTATTATATTGAGATAATGTAAACGTGGACGTATTAATTACTTACCCCTCTAGCTTCTCCACTTCATCCTCATTGCAATTGAGTAATATATACAAATGAGCAGCCCTTAGCTCGTCGTCATTCAAATATCTCTTCTTCATTTTTCCTGAAGGCTTTCCGGACACATTGAATACTTTGACTATTGCATCATTAGATTCCTGATATCCGTCGTCGTTTCTCGGAGCTTTCATTCTATTAGTAGTAATATGCGGTTTGAAATACGTCGAGCAAAAGTTTGTAATCTCCTCGAGAACATAAGCTTCACAAATAGAGCCCTCAACACATGCCTTGTTTTTCACCTTTCTCTTTAGGTGATTCAGATGCCGCTCGAAGGGGTACATCCACTGATAACCGACAGGACCACCAACACGTGCCTCATAGGAAAGATGAATTGGCAAATGCTCCATAGAGTCGAAGAATCCAGGAGGAAACACCTTCTCGAGCTTACATAGTGTTACCACAATATCCTTCTCTTGCTTTTCTAGACGATCGACGAGCAACTTAGTACAACAAAGATCTCTGAAGAATATGCTGAGCTTTGTCATTGGATCTCAAATGACCTGCGGTAAGAATTCTCGAAATGCAATTGGAAATAACCTCTCCATGAATACGTGACAATCGTGACTCTTCATACCCGTCAGTTTGTTCTCCTTGAGGTCGATGCATCTTCTCAAGTTCGACACGTACCCGTCTGGAAACTTTAGACCCTGAATCCACCTACAAAGTCTTCCTTTATCCTCTTTCTCCAGTGAGAAAACTGACTTAGGTTGCTTTAACTTTCCATTCCCCTCCTCTACCAAATGCAATGCAGGACGTCTACATATTTCTTCTAAGTCCAACCTGGCCTTCGGATTATCTTGCGTCTTCCCCTTTACCTCCATTACAGTATTAATTATGTTATCAAACACATTCTTCTCGATATGCATGACATCAAGGTTATGTCTGATCAGATTGATGCTCCAATATGGCATATCCCAGAATATACAACTCTTCATCCAGTTATGGGTGCGACCAAATCCGTCAAACTTGTACCCCTTAGCAGGCTCTTCGATGGCACTTGGTAAATCTTTTACCTCTTTCCATATCGTGTATCCGGGCCGCCTTGACGGTGGATTGGCCTTCTCCACAACGTCCGCACGAAAACATTATTGTTCCTCCAGTACGGATGATCCTTCGACAGAAATTGTCGATGACAATCGAAGAAGCACGATTTGCCTCCGTGTTTCAAACGGAAAGCCTTAGTACGGTCCATGCAATACGGACATGAGAGACGACCATGGGTGCTCCATCCCGATAACATTCCATAGGCCAGAAAATTGTTGATGGTCCACATAAGTGCTGCCCTCATCTGAAAATTCTGCTTTCTAGAAATATCGTACGTGTTGGCACCTACTTCCCAGAGTTGATTCAACTCATCTATCAAAGGCTGTAAATACACATCGATGTTCCTCTACGAATTATTTGGACCCGGGATAATAACAGTTAGGAACATATACGGAGTCTTCATGCACATCCAAGGCAGTAGATTGTACGGAGTGACGATCACAGGCTAACATGAATACTGGGAGCCCAAAAGTCTGAATGGGGTAAAACCATCAGAGGAGAGCCCCAATCTGACATTATGCGGATCCGAAGCAAAATCTGGATACTCTCGATCAAAGTGCTTCCATGCTTCTCCATCGGATGGATGATCCAATACTCCTTCAATCTGTTTCCGCCTGTGCCAACTCATATTTTCTACACTCTCCTTAACCATAAACAACCACTGCAACCGCGGCGTCAAAGACAAGTAGTGCATCAAATTGGTAGGCTTCCTTGCACCAACAGACTTTCCTCTAACAGTAGCCTTGTAGCGATCAGCACCACAAAATCTGCACGCATCTTCATCCTTGTCGTCTTTGTAGTACAACATGCACCCATTGCGACATGCATCGATTTTCTCGTATCCCATCCAGAGCGATCTCACCATCCTCTTAGATCGATAGAAGTCTTAAGGCAACTTTGCACCCTCGGGCAAGATCTCTATAATCAAATCGGTCAGTCGATTATAGCATTCTTGCGACATGTTAAAATCGGACTTGATGCTCAATAATCTTATAACCACCTCCAACGGTGAATGATCCTCACAACCAGGATATAGTGGAGTCCTTGCATTCTCTAGAAACTCTATAAACTTTGCAGTATCGGCATTCGGTGCCTCCTCAGCTGCATCATAATCATCCGGATTGAAACTAGGTCCTGCCGTATCATAATTGTCTGGATTGAAACTAGGTCCCGCCGTATCAAAAACCATGTTCACCAAGCCGTCGTTGTAAGCATCGTGGTCGTGGACATCCATATACGGCTCCACATAAGGCTCCGACTCCGATGCTAGAGACACAAGTTCTCCGTACGCGGTCCACTGATAGTAATTCGGCATGAAGCCCTTCGAGTACAAATGATATGTAACTTCCACTTCTGGATGATATTTCCTGTTGGAATATCTCACACACGGACACTTAATTTTTGTACCATCCATGTACTGAGGGAACGCCTTGGCGAACTACAGGAATTGTTGTACACCCTCAATGAATTCATTCCGCATACCGCACATGTCATCAGGATGACGGTTGTACATCTACGAACGATGACACATATAGTAATTCATATCCATTTCTAGATACTTCTGCAAAAATGACAGTATGTATCCTATAAATCATTACATACAGGAATGAGGGTGTGTATGTGTGTTCGAGTTTGTTACGGACACACGGACATAGACACGGAAATGAGGGTGTGTATGTGTGTTCGATTTTCTTACAAACCCAAACGAGTGAGCTTCACTTCCAGTAGCAATATCGAAGTATATGCAGTGCAGTGACAAAGTGCAGAGGTTTCAAGAAAAGCAATGTAATACAATATATATATCATTGTTAGAGTTCTGTTTCCAAATCTCATGGAGAGATTGTGTAAATACCAAATCAATTTGGCGTTATATAGCACACGAAGCCTGAATTTGATCAAATTGAATATCAATTCATAATTGAATATTGGTCACAAGTGTCCATAGGGACACTCCTTTATCAGCTGATGACATCCTCCATAAAGTTTTGAAGGGTTTTATAACAAACTAAAACTCAAAGTCGGGAGTAGATTGCTCTTGAAAAGTTAGGGGAGCCATAAATATGACTTCTCTTGTCCTAACTTTGGTGAGCTTGGAGGCTAAGAATGAATTAACTGAGACTTGTTTAGCAAGAAAGAATTTTCTTAGGGTTTGCTAAGGGACCGTAGAGATTTCAAATTCTTTGAAGCAAGGTAAACGGTGTTGTTTTGTTTAGAAATGATTAAACAGATGACACATATGTTAGAATTGGGGGAGAGATCAATTCTTCCACCGCAAATGTGTATGGCAGAGAATGAAGTCAAATGAAATGTAGAAGATAGTGTGGTTGAGTTCCGAGTAGCAACCTAACTCTTTTGCTCCCATCACTATCCTTCCAAAAGGTTACACTGACTGAACCCTAACTCCTCAATTTCTGATAACCTACCACCCTACCATTTTTGTTTCTATAAACCTTCTCATAATTATTTGGGAAAAATAAAATCAACATTTAGACCTATAACACTATCAGGTCTCTGCACAGTGAACCGTTATTGAGAGCCAATAAATAAAATTGAAGGGCATTGAATTTGGGGACACTCCAAGCTAAAATCAGCAGCAGAGAGTTAGGATTAGTGTCGTGTCATATCGTGTCATGTCGTGTCTTGTTAGAGAGAGAGAGACAGAGACAGAGAAAGGAGACAAAGAGAGGAGCTCACCGAGGAGGGGAGCCGGAGGAAGAAAGTGAGCCAGAGGAAGGAGGGGACACGGCCGGAGGCGTGAGGACGCGGCCGGAGGGGGGTCGCCGAAAGGGAGGAGTGGACACCAGGAGGGAGGAGGGGGCGCCTGAGGGAGAAGGGGAGCCGGAGGGGAAGGACGCGGCCGAGGGGGGCCGCCAGAGGGAGGAAGGAGGAGCCGGAGAGGGGTCGCCGGAGAGGGTTTAAAATTTGGGAGAGGGAGAGATCGAAGGAAATGGGGGAGAATCAGCCCTAAGTAAAAAAATTTAACGATATTTTAGCAACGCCATTAACTACGTCGCTAAGTTAGCAACGTCTTAAACGTCGCTAATGACGTCGCTAAATGTCCAAAGGATATACGTCGCTAAAAACGTCGCTAAATAAAATATATTAGCGACGTTTAGCGACCTAAATTGAACTTATAGCGACTAATCTTTTAAAAACTGAATAAAAGTCGCTAAACATCGCTAAATGTCTCCAATTAGATACGTCTAGCGACATTTTTACATGGAGTCGCTAAATTAGCGACGTTTTTCTGTGATGTCGCTAAAAATTATCGCTAATCCCGCTTATTCTAGTAGTGCCCTGAGCCTGCCAAATAGGCCATGCAGTCGAGCATTTGAAGAAAATATTCTCCATACTCCCATCAGCGTATCCACACATAACACACATTGTTGACTCCCAGTTTGAATGTCAAACCGTGCAAGCGGATCCTACATAAGTAGATCTCCATCAGCAACTGATATAGGCAAAGTTGCATCTTTTTATGGATACCCTTTATCCAAGTTATCTCCGTATGCCGCCAATTCTCGTGCATCGTCGGCCTGGCTTGGTTGTACACTACCTTACATTCAAACCCACCACTCCTGGACCCATCCCACATCCAAGTATGCCGTTGTAGCAAGCTATCAATCTTTACTTTACGAATTTGAGCACCATATAGCCGTGTAAAATTGTGATCCTCCACCCGCCACCGACCTTTACGGACCATAGTCACAATCGTTTCTCCCCTGAATGCCTCCCCAACTTCGTGTGTCCCCACCCAATATAGCAGGGCCCTATGTTGAATCCAAGGATCCAACCAAATATTCGTCTCACACCCTTCTTTGAGTACCCGGTAATACAATTCTGAACCAGACCCCTATACTTGAGTAATTATTTGAAGGTGACTGACTAATTATTGTTGGAGAAATAACCATAGAAGTTAGCATCCTTCAAGTATCGATTTCGCATCCAGAGTGCCCACAAGGAGTCCCCTTGAAGAAATTGCCACACCAACTTCATTCTTGCCACCTTCCTCATCATCTGAACGGATCAAAAGTCGACTCCCCCTTTATCTCGTGGTCGACATAAATCTTTCCATGCAATAGCGTGCACACCTCTCTTCCAAATATATCATCACACATCGTCTCCATCCGTCTAGTGGTAGCCAGAGGTAGCATAATCGATTGAAACCAAAAGCCAGTAATAGACATGAGTACATATCTTACTAGCTCAATCCTGTCCCCAAAGGACAGACGTTGTGCCTGCCAGCCTTCCACTCTCCGCTTAGCGAACTCTACCATCGTCCGACACTCGATATCTATGACATAGTTAACAGATAGTGGGAGTCCCAAGTACTTGACAGGAAGTTTCCTTCGGGCTATGCCTTTCACCGCTGGTCGCTCCTCTTTATCTATGCACCATTTCCTAAAGAATACCGTACTCTTGTCTTTATTGAGTCTCAGAACAGACAACGTCCCGAACTTCTCTATAACATCTGACATAGCTGCAAGGCCTGATAGCGATGGCACCAAGAAAACCATCAAGTCGTTAGCATAAATCAGATGGAAAATAAGTGGTTGTACATGTCTAAACAGCAAAACAATCCTCCCACTACTCATATATATATATATATATATATATATATATATATATATATATTGGAAGAGGTAATTGTGTTACAGACTGCTGGCCCGAAGGCCTACAAACTGGGCTCGAAGGTCCCACATATCTTGGCCCGAAGGCTCACACCTGCACCACATCTGCAACGTACCCGTACCTCACCACAAATCGCATTAATTTCCTGTAAGGAATTAATATGCTTCTTCCGTTGCTCGAACCTGCAATCTCTTGGATGGATATGTCTTACTCTAACCACTTGAGCTAGCTCCTTGGCATATATATATTTTAGCCGGCCAATGCGGCTCGAAATCTGATTTCCCCTAGCTTGGTATGTATTGTTATTCGGTTGTGTTGGGTGAGACGACTTGAGACTATATGATATCCAAAATGTTATTTGCCACCCAAAAACTTTGGATGATGCCACCTATTATGTGACAACTGACATGACAAATTTTAACATTAAAATTAACATTAACATTAACATTAAAATTAATATTAACATTAAAATTAATAATAAGATTAAATTTATATTAATATTAACATTAATATTAACATTAACATTAATATTAAATTAATATTAATATTAAAAAAATTAGACGATTAATTTTTTGGATCAAAAAATATTATGTCAGATATCACATAATGAAAGATGACATCATCCAAATTTTTTTGGAAGATAAATAGCAAATTTCATATGATATGCTTTTCTGAGATTCATATAGGACATGTTTGGCAAGTTGGAAGAAAAGCTAAGTTAAAAAACTATTCTCTTTGGAGTTTCTATAAACTAGATAATAAAAAATTAAATCATCATTTTGGATGGAAACTGAAACAAACTCTAGTTTCCACTGTTAGCTAAATAACACTAAGCTTATTAACTCAGCCAATAACCAAACACCAAATCACATGAAAACTAGACAAACATTTTTGCGTCAACTAGTTTTCATGTTAGTTTCGATTGTTAGACGTGGCCATAGGGACCATGACAAGTGGGCTAAGATAATTGTGTATCCGCACGTATCATGGCTCGCATGTAGGGATGACAACTGGATGGGTAGAGCCGGAGGCTATACTTTTCATTTCCATCTTCGATTAGTGTTTGAATTTTCGTCTCTGTCTTCATTTCTGTTTGGGTTCACTATTTTATTTCCATTCTCGTCCCCGTTAAAAATGTACTCTTCGTACCCATTCCAGTCTTCGTTACAATGCACTTATCATCCTCTTCCCCGTTCCGTTAATACTTTCAAGGTCAGGTTTTCTTGTCTTCGTTCCCTGTCTTGTTAACAATTTTTTTGTATATTATAACTTTCAAAATTTTATTTTTATTCCAAATGAAAATATACAAGACACGTTAATAAAATTTTGTTTCCATAAAAAAAAATATACTACTATATAGAGAAAATGATACAATACAATAAAAAATATTAATTCAACAAAAATACACAAGTACTAAATATAAGTTTACCATAAAAAAACAACAAATAGAGAATGTTAAATCCATAAAAATATATTCCGAATAAAGATCTATAGTTCCATACAATTTGTGCGTATAAGTAATCGGGATCGAAAATTTATCGAAACGGAAAGAGCTATATCAATACCCGGTCCCGAATTTGATCGAATTTTTTTTTAATATCCATTTCCGTCTCCGTGTTCGTTTTTAAATTTTTAAATCCGTTTTTGTCGGAAAAAGAATTCGGAAATTGCTATCCCTACTTACATGCAATTAATGAGTTGGGATACAAAGGGGCGATTATGCTGGTCACTTCTGAAAAATTGGATTTAGGTAGTTAGATTTGATATGAATAAAGACTAGAGTAGACTTGACTAGATATGATTGAACAAGTAGTTGTAATCTTTTAAGTACGTACTCATCTTTATTATGTTAGGGTTATATAAGGCTATATAAATTATGAACATAATATATTTTAGTGGTGGAGAAGAAGGGTTGTAGGATGGTTATTCAGTCATTTTTTTTCTCGATTTGCTAACTTGTAAATCTGTAATAGTATTCATCCCTCTAAATTGTTCTTTCGAACCATTCCTTCTTATGTAAAAGTTAACATGACATATTAAATAGTATTATGTAGAATCTAACATGACAGATAACATGACAAATTTTAATTCAAAAAATTAACCATCCAATTTTTTTTAATGTTAATATTAAATTAATATTAATTTTAATGTTAATATTAATTTTGATGTTAACGTTAATGTTAATATTAATATTAACTTTAATTTTAATGTCTATGTTAATTTTAATACTAATTTTAATCTTAATCTTAATATTAATCTTAATCTTAATTTAATGTTAATTTTAATTTTAAATTTGTCATGTCAGCTGTCACATTTGGGAGATTCAATTATTTACACTAAGGAAAAACTAGCTCAATCTTACGTAAAGTGCATGATTAGCTAGTAGCCAATGATTTACACTACTTGTCGATAGTTATAGATCACATATCTAGCTAGTACTTCAAAACACTTAGTATAGTTGGAGTTCTTCATATTCAGTTCATAGATTACATTGCATTGTATTTGATATTGTAGTTCATTTTTCTTTCATTTCATATATGCAATGGCTATACCTTATTGCTTACATTGACTGTCTCTCTTTATTATTTTCATTGCACCAGATTATTGTTTTTCATTGTATATAGCATTCTCTATTTTACTGTTTTGTAGTCTTTGTCAATTAATTGGAACTAATATTGGGTTGTATTTCGCTCCAATCATGACTGGATATATTTTTCAGACGATTACTTAGAGGACTGGTGTCCTACGAGATTGCACCAATAGTACATGAGGAGTTAGTACCATATATTGATAAGACTCAGCTAGCTATTGCCGAGACTTAGCTATTATTTCTATATTTGTACTGGATTTGTCTTCAACTTTTAGAATTTAGATGTTACTTATATTTAGAGCTGTATTCTTTTGATATGAGTTGTAGTTATTCTAGTTTTTGCCTTGGGATTTCTAATATCCATTTGTTTATATCTTATCATGTCAATTTCTCCTTATAGAATACTGCGATTGAGTATCATTTCATTATTATCTTTTGTCCTCCGTTCTGAGTTGAGATATAATTGACATGTTACATATATTATTGTGTGAGATTGTTAGCTATAGATAGTTTACCTAGACAACGTTCTACCGTCGATGCTGCGGCATAGGCTGGACGTACCCACGTACGCGTGCCCCTAAACCGGGTGCGGGTCGTGACACATTTTTGTGGTAGCCCATGCAGGTCTTCAGGATGCCACCGAAGACCAGATCACAGCGCTCTGGCGCAGTTTCAGCGTGGTCGGTTACCTCACCACCTTCGAGGAGGGCAACAACTACTGCTCCACCTCCTCCAGCTCAGAGGGTTGCCTCACCGGTTCCGGTGGGGGCTTAAGCAATTTTCAGGGGTGCTCCACCTCCAGTTCAGAGGATTGTTCCCATCGTTTCTAAGGAGCTTCCACTACCCCCAAACAGATGGGCAGTCGGAGAGGACTATTCAGACTCTCGAGGATATGCTTCGCAATTGTATTTTGGATTTCATAGGCTCTTGGGAGGATCAACTTCACCTGGTAGAGTTTGCTTACAACAACAGTTACCAACTAGTATTGAGATGTCACCATTTGAGGCTTTATATGGACAAAGATGTCGCACTCCTTTATCTTGGGATGATGTTGGTAAAAGAGCCTTTTTAGGGCCAGAGATGGTTGTGGATGCAGCTTAGAAGGTGAATCTCATTACAGATAGACTTCAGGTAGCACAGGATAGACATCGTCATTGGGTCGACAGCCACCGGAGACCTTTGGAGTTTGAGATATAGGTTTTATTTTGTATTGCTTGTGATTGCTTTGTTTTAGATTAAGGCTATATTTTTCTATGTTGGTGATCTGGTATTCTAGCAGATTTCTCCGATACGGGGCACGATTCGCTTTGGTGGAGGCAGAAAGCTTAGTCCATGGTACATCGGACCCTTTAGTGTTCTTGAGAGGGTCGGTGTAGTGGCCTACAGATTATACTTGTCGCCAGCATTAAAGGGAGTGCATAACGTGTTCCACATGTCACAGCTGAGATGATACGTATGTGGAAGATCCTAGCCATGTATTAGATCACTAAGAGATCGATGTGGGTCCGACTCTCAATTATCCAGAGCAGTTGGTGGAGATTCTGGATCGCAAGGAGAGTGTTGCGGAACCAGACGATTTCCATGGTACGCGTCGCGTGGAGGCATCACTCTCCGGGAGAGTCTACCTAGGAGAGGCAAGCCGAGATGCGCGAGCGATACCCTTATCTCTTTGAGCCGTGGGTATCACTATTTTCTTGCTGTGATTGCTTGTTATAGTTTAGTTCCTTCCTTAAATTTTGAGTATAAAATTTTTCTAAGGAGGGTAGACTTGTCACTACCACATTTTTAGATAGGGATAATTTTGTCACCTTGTATTATTTATATATAGTGTTATATATTATATAATGTATTTGATATTTATTTAGTAGAGGACTAGACTATTATTTGGACTTGACACTAGTCGACCTAACTAGTCTTGACATGACACATTGAACCCAACAATTAGGCTAGACCTATTAGACTCATTCCTCTTCATTATTTAGAATACTATATTAGCCTTCATTAGTATTAGGAGCTTCCTTAATTAATCCGTCATAATTAAATACTCCCTCATGACTAATTAATGAGGGGATATTGGACTTTGTGTGTTGCTTGGGGGGGGGGGGGATAGGTGTGGCCGACCCTAATTTAGGAGAGTGATGTTCTATCTTCTCTCATTTGTTCATACAAACTATTTTTTAATAAAGTTCTTCCCCAAATTGACTCATTCCTGTACCAATTTCTCCTCAAATTAATCTCATTCCCTTCCATTTCCATTATCTAAGGAGGATTAGAACTTGTATTGCAATGAGCACTTGGAGAAGAATATGTTAGCTAGGAGTTTGTGTCCTAATTGTGTCCATTTAAACTTTTTATTGAAAATCTATCTCCTAATAGGTATAATTCTGAATGTCTCCTTCATTTAGACTCTAATTCATGCATTTGACCATTAGGAACATTTTCATGGCTTAAGGCTACCCATAGGAAGAAGAACTAAGTGCATAGAACCCATATTGTTGTCACGCCCCGATTTCGTCTAACCGATAATCGTCCCAGGGGCGCGATGCCGTGCACGCGTAGGGCGCGCGTGCACAAGGCCTTAGGCATAAGGATATTCTTTAGATCAATGCAACAGAGTAGACAATTAAGATGACACAAGGTTGAGGCATAGAAAAGTTTCTCTTTTATTTATAATGAACATCTTGTTACATTGCTTGACTCAAAAGTATAAAATGCCCCACGGGCTTACAAACTTGGACGCAAAATGAGATAGCCGATCCATACATTATGTCCCTTTACATAGCTTCAAAAACACAAAACACCTTGGGTGCGGGTAAGCACCATCGCCTTAGCGTTATTTCCGCAACGGAGAGAGAGGGGAAGGCTTCTAGCTTGAGCCCCCAAAAGTCTTGGCCACGAACCGCCAAGGATCCCAAAAGTCCGGAGAGAGCTTCAGCTCCTCGCCGCGTTGCCTTGCGCCGGGGAACCTGCTACAACGAGGGTCAGTACTTCGAAAAGTACTGGTGAAGGCTAGCTGCTCGACTTTACCAAGCTCTTTAGATGCGTTTTAAATGAACATGCAACATTTATGTGTTTATGTGACTTTCTATTCTTGCCTAGATCAGATTTCATTTAGCAGATATGCAAGAACAAAATAACATAACTCCACATGCCACCGTTCGGTGACTTTACCTGTACCGTCTGAACCACCTGTACAACTTACCATAGCCTTCCCTGTCACGAAGACATAGTTAGTCTGCACAGTTTAAATATACACAACATCTTTCTTTGTTGTTTAGGAGCCATCATGGGTTTAGTCTGGGCTGGCGGCGACGCTTGCAGCGCGGGTAGCTAGCCCCGCTACAATTCCCCGCTCCTACGACTAAGAAAGTAGATTCCGCCCGGGTCGAAACGGCCCGGTGCCCCGGTAACCGTTCGCAGGAACCTGGATCCCTTGTGCACAAGAATTCCCATGACCATTTCTATGAACTGAACTTCATAGATTTACTTACTAGCGATTTAAAGAACATCATGTACGAAACTGCTTTACTGTACTATCACAATCAACCAACAGTTATATGAAATAACATGCAGCAGTTTATAGAAGAACACCTTGAACTTATAAAAGAGCACTTTAAACTATCAATAAATACCAACCCATTAAACATCCAACAAACATGCATGCATCAATGAATTTATGCAAGGTTTTGTATGACAAGCAATGGGTGTTCCAAGCCTACTTCTTATCTTATCTTGTTATCCAACTTATTACTTAAGTGGTGTCGTTTGATTGAATGTACAACTGAGTCAATTTTATTAAAAATGGAGCTCTTGGAAAGAAGGTGCTTATCGAAATAGAGCCACTCACTAGTTGGTTGAATAGGAAGATGAAGGAGAGATCTCTAAGACTCCGCTCGCGCGTCGTCTACACGATCACCTGCA
The DNA here is from genome assembly GCA_036927795.1 of Iris macrosiphon. Classification (NCBI taxonomy): domain Eukaryota; kingdom Viridiplantae; phylum Streptophyta; class Magnoliopsida; order Asparagales; family Iridaceae; genus Iris; species Iris macrosiphon. The sequence goes on along the minus strand of JAYESA010000009.1, from coordinate 84,310,527 downwards.
CGCACCAACGGATGATCAATACCTCCTGCTTCGGTCTCCAAGGCTCGATACGAAATACGAAATCCTAAGAACGAAAGCAATGAAATCCATTGAAACCGTTCAAGAAAACGCAAGTCATAAAACCAACAAGAAAGCAACCAAGCGGCAATCGAAAACGGGCAAGGAAAACCAACACAACGGAAAGGCCTCTCTCTACTCTGCCGCCGAGTCCTTCCTTGAGGCACGATCCATTGATTATGGGACCTGATTCCGAAGAAACCAATCCATAACGAGGAAAGGATCTTGATTCAATCTGTCCCGTTCGGACGGTCGTAAGTATTTCTTGGCCGCGCTCCCCGAATAGGGGGAACGGGACGAACGGGGCGTTACATCATAACCATCTAATAGGAAGTTTCGTCCCGAAACTTAAGAATAGAACCTACCACTAAGGAATAATGAGGGAAATTTTTCCCTCATATCAGATTCAAGTTCCCAGGTCGACTCCTCGACCGAGTGGTTCCGCCACAATACGCGCACTAGCGAGACGTTCGGTTCCGCAACTGCTTCTTTTTACGATTCAAAATTTAGACAGGCTCCGCCGCGTACGACAAGTCCGCTTGCAGATTCAACTGACCCAAGTCGACTACGCAACTAGCAAGTAAGATTTCCATGTTCTATACGATAATAAAGCGGGGTTATCCCCTTCGCTATGTGCGTTCGTCTCTTTTTATTAGCATGCAAAGGTTATCGCCTGTAAACTAGCACGTAACATTCATTTTCTTAGTGTGCAGCTAAGTAGAGACAGGTTCACCGGGGTCACACACCTTAGCGATGTATCGCATCGGTCGAGCTAGACTCCGGACGCGCTTTTGATAGCCTAAGTCTGACTCCATCGAGGATCCCAGCATGGAAGTTTTTGCATCGAACGAGCCATCTCGCTGAGCAAGGCGGTTGAATAGCTACACTTGTGCCGTTTGAATCGGCCCTCCGGGTTGAGCGGAGCGGGTTGTTACGCCATATACCACTCAGAACAAGTTCCGTCCTCGAGACTTCCTGAGCGCAACTCGTGCTATCGCATAACTTCTAAACTTTCCTATACATCTCGTCTTATCCTTCAAGGACTGTCTCAATCCTACAATCCTCTATTTTCTCACCATGCGTTACGCCAATGTTGGCCAGTTCTCATCGAACGACTCTATCGTTCAATGCTATCGAGTTATACTCAACTCGATCGTTGCACGTCCGTCTCAAAATCTACTGCACCTAGCGCAGGGCTGTATTACCCAAGCACATGGTATTCTATAACTCAACGGGCACTTACGACTCATAATTGGGTGGACTTGCCCAACTAGTTATGTTATCATCATAGGAACCCAACACAATTGAGCCTATTACTTGACGTTGCCTATCGAAACCCGTCGTTACGCCTAACCCAAAAGCTCGAATCTCGATAATTTTTCCAATCTCGTTTTTGCATCAAATCTCTCCGAGTCACCGTCCAATCTCACTAAATAAATTCGCACCCAATCACCAACGTTTTCTGACTCAGTCTATATTGCGCCTTAGCGCAGAGCTAAATTGCCTACCTGGGGTACGCTCAAGTCCTTCGCACCTTTGGCTCAATCGAACTTAACTTCCTATTCATTTTTACTCGTTTCGTTCGCCAGAGTGCTTAATCATTTTATCCGAATGATCTATTCGTTCAACTATTGCATCCCCAAACTCAGTCTCGTACTGCTCCTTAGCACAGAACTATCCCGGTAGCACGAGGAACGATACAATCTTTTCTCTATGAAAATTTAGGTTGAGGCTAAATCATTTCAGTTGCCATACTCATCCATGCGAATCCGAACATTTTTTTCCTTTGCAGCTGCATCCGAGTTATGCATATCGCTAAGTCTGGATCGTACCCATATTCAAGGCGTCCCCCAAATATGTGTATTTCAACCAAGCTCAGTGACAGCTAAGTCTGACAAGCTACTCGTGAAATCCTTTCGAAACGCGGATCGTCCTGCTATTTGAATGACCGAACTCTTGTTCGATCCAGCTATCGTCTTATCCTTTACTGTCGCGTAACCTATCCAACCAAATCAATTATCACCCGAGTCCTATCTTGCCTTACGTTTGTTTCAACGCGAACGTTGCTAGTGTATATTCCAAATTCCAAATTCTAACTCTAAGTCTTGTTGCCCCAGTTTTATCATTCTTTCTGAACGATACTCTGAAGTCAGCCACTCCAGTTTAACTCAAGGCATAGGGTCGTCTGCCTAGTCACTAGGCCAGCACACACAGTCATAGGTACAACTCAAGTTTGTGACTCATCGCGCAACCGTGTTGCACAACGCTCGCCCCAAACACCCTAAGGTCAAACCATTGTTCCTTTACACGGGTATTCTACCCAAGCTCGTTTCACTCAGATTTCTAAACATCGAGCACAGATCACCCTATCGCACCAACACGTTCGTTCAACCGAACCCACGATACGCCCACGTTGCAGGTTCAACCCATTGATTCACACACACTATCTCTTTCATCTCGTTTAATAGGATTCACCAATCCATCATTTTCTACGCTTGTATCACTAAGCCACAATTCTATTATAAACCATCGATGTATATCATGAACTCTAAGTCGTCCAGCACAATCTACGTATCCGTTCATGAAAACGTCCAACATCTCTTACTTTATGTTTCTAGACTAACTCCTCAAGAAAAATCCTTAGACTCATTTTCTTAGTCTACTCTTAGCATTCCTCAAACAACTAAGATCAATTCCCAAATCCAAGTCTATCCCATTGATACGTTCCATTCATCGAGTTCGTTTTGGAATAATCACCGAACCTGTTCTCTTGAGTTTGCTTATCCCTACCGTACGTGAAATCACCACGCCGACGCTCCCGCAGGATAATCGTTCTCGCTGGGACAGATTTCGAATGTTATCTTTCTGAACTTGATTTCAAGATCGATCTTCCAAACTCCAAGCCAAATGTATTACCGCTTAACTCAATCCATCAAATTCATAATTTTTACTAACTTGCATCAATCCATACTATTTTCCAACCATTGTTATGGTCTAAATCTCCCAAAAATTTGAAATCATCGCATTCATACTGAAACCGAATTCTATCGAGCGATATCCTACTCAAATCCAAATTTTCCATGCACGCTATCATTCGTTCACTCCATTATTTCTAATTGCACTTACTTCGATCGCATCTCATATTATTCAATCTCGACTCAAGTTTTTAATTCGCTTGTTTCAACTCAAACTCGCTCGTACAATCCTCTAAGTCTTTTTCGACCATGATTTCGATTCCAATTGCCCTGAATTTCTATTCGTTGTAAGCCTTATCCCTTATTCAACTCGTTGTAACTCGTTCGAACCAAACATTGCATGCTTTCTCCGAGTTCGTTTACTTGCTAGGCACTGTTTATTTATACTAAGGCTTTACCCAATCTCGTCGCTTGTCGCTAGACTCGCTTAACTCTCCGAATCCACGACTTCGTTCAAGCATTTCTAAGCCAACAAATACACCACTCAGGGTTCGAGTTATGCTCCCTGAATCTTTACAACTCATTATATCCACAAATTGCATAATCGAACAGGGGACTTATCGCATACACTACTCAGGAATTAAGTCGTCCTAATAACTCCTGATTCGCGTTCGCATCCTTCACTCGCATGCCCAATTCGTTCCTTAGAACTCCAACACAGTCCCTATTTATCGCCTTAGCGATCTTAGACTCGTACACACCTGTATTCATAGTCCTCTATACAGACTATGCTTCAAATCATAACTTATCGCTATGAATAACCGTCCAAACTATTTCTGAAAATTCCCTACACGATTCCCATTACTCGCCTTAGCGGCAATCCGATAACGTCTCTATCGATTTCCCTCCAAGTCAACTTTATTCTCATCCCAACAATACCCAAATCTCGCTGCAACTCGCTAGCACCAAGGGTCTTGGTGCACGATACTTAACACAATTTGGCCAAAAGGCCATGTGCATAGACCACTGTCTGAACGATATTCTTATCTCGCACTCTACTCGTTTGGTGTTTTCATACAGACATATAACTTGCCGATTATAACACGAGTCTCCTCTCACAACATCCTCTATGAGTTGGGACAAAAGCCCTCACATCATAATCCCGTCCAAGCAATTGTATAATTCCCACGCACTTTTCAAAAATATTTAGACTTATTGTATGGAACGCATCTCATTTTGGCCAAGCTGTCACGCCCCGGTCCCGCAGGGCCGTTCGTCCTCGCTTTGGTCCCTACGGAACCGATCGTCCTCGCTTTGGTCCATACGGAACCCTATCGCCCCGATTTTGTTTTTGGAATAATCGTCCCAGGGGTGCGATGCCGTGCACGCGTAGGGCGCGCGTGCACAAGGCCTTAGGCATAAGGATATTCTTTAGATCAATGCAACAGAGTAGACAATTAAGATGACACAAGGTTGAGGCATAGAAAAGTTTCTCTTTTATTTATAATGAACATCTTGTTACATTGCTTGACTCAAAAGTATAAAATGCCCCACGGGCTTACAAACTTGGACGCAAAATGAGATAGCCGATCCATACATTATGTCCCTTTACATAGCTTCAAAAACACAAAACACCTTGGGTGCGGGTAAGCACCATCGCCTTAGCGTTATTTCCGCAACGGAGAGAGAGGGGAAGGCTTCTAGCTTGAGCCCCCAAAAGTCTTGGCCACGAACCGCCAAGGATCCCAAAAGTCCGGAGAGAGCTTCAGCTCCTCGCCGCGTTGCCTTGCGCCGGGGAACCTGCTACAACGAGGGTCAGTACTTCGAAAAGTACTGGTGAAGGCTAGCTGCTCGACTTTACCAAGCTCTTTAGATGCGTTTTAAATGAACATGCAACATTTATGTGTTTATGTGACTTTCTATTCTTGCCTAGATCAGATTTCATTTAGCAGGTATGCAAGAACAAAATAACATAACTCCACATGCCACCGTTCGGTGACTTTACCTGTACCGTCTGAACCACCTGTACAACTTACCATAGCCTTCCCTGTCACGAAGACATAGTTAGTCTGCACAGTTTAAATATACACAACATCTTTCTTTGTTGTTTAGGAGCCATCATGGGTTTAGTCTGGGCTGGCGGCGACGCTTGCAGCGCGGGTAGCTAGCCCCGCTACAATTCCCCGCTCCCACGACTAAGAAAGTAGATTCCGCCCGGGTCGAAACGGCCCGGTGCCCCGGTAACCGTTCGCAGGAACCTGGATCCCTTGTGCACAAGAATTCCCATGACCATTTCTATGAACTGAACTTCATAGATTTACTTACTAGCGATTTAAAGAACATCATGTACGAAACTGCTTTACTGTACTATCACAATCAACCAACAGTTATATGAAATAACATGCAGCAGTTTATAGAAGAACACCTTAAACTTATAAAAGAGCACTTTGAACTATCAATAAATACCAACCCATTAAACATCCAACAAACATGCATGCATCAATGAATTTATGCAAGGTTTTGTATGACAAGCAATGGGTGTTCCAAGCCTACTTCTTATCTTATCTTGTTATCCAACTTATTACTTAAGTGGTGTCGTTTGATTGAATGCACAACTGAGTCAATTTTATTAAAAACGAAGCTCTTGGAAAGAAGGTGCTTATCGAAATAGAGCCACTCACTAGTTGGTTGAATAGGAAGAAGAATGAGAGATCTCTAAGACTCCGCTCGCGCGTCGTCTACACGATCACCTGCACGCACCAACGGATGATCAATACCTCCTGCTTCGGTTTCCAAGGCTCGATACGAAATGCGAAATCCTAAGAACGAAAGCAATGAAATCCATTGAAACCGTTCAAGAAAACGCAAGTCATAAAACCAACAAGAAAGCAACCAAGCGGCAATCGAAAACGGGCAAGAAAAACCAACACAACGGAAAGGCCTCTCTCTACTCTGCCGCCGAGTCCTTCCTTGAGGCACGATCCATTGATTATGGGACCTGATTCTGAAGAAACCAATCCATAACGAGGAAAGGATCTTGATTCAATCTGTCCCGTTCGGACGGTCGTAAGTATTTCTTGGCCGCGCTCCCCGAATAGGGGGAACGAGACGAACGGGGCATTACAATTGTGACTTCTAAATAGATTTTGTGTCCAATTTTGGAGAATTTCTAAATTGGTGCACCAAGTATTTGTCATTAGGTCATTTAGATCTATTTGGACTTAGATTGATAGTGTGGGACTAGATATATATCCACAATTGGACATGAGTAGAGCATATCATAGTATTGTGATACGCTATACACGAGGACCCATGTTGGGGGTTTTGTGCATATTAGTGTAATTTCTATTCAATTTCCATTGTAACAATTTACTTTAGTTGTATTGTGATAATATGGATATATATAATAGGTATTTGTAATGTATTGGGGGACTTGGTACTTGGTTTGGGTACGTATCATGAGTATCCTAGTGATATACTATAGGTGTTTGTTGATTTGGCTATTAATTAGTGTGTATACTAATATAGATCTATTTATAAATAGATGAACCATGTATATATATATATATATATATATATATATATATATATATATATATATATATATATATATATATATGTTTTTTTGTGTGTATTGAGTGTGGTGGTGATGTTGAACTAAATGATTGTGACAAAGGAAGAAATGGGTATCAGTGCACGTTTTGTGCACTAATTAGTATCGACAACAACAACATTGGCAAAGGGGGAAGATCAGTTGTACAACAATTCTTGTGTGGTACTCGAGAGAAGATTTAGATAGTGGAAGATGCCAAATATTAGGGATATCCTGGACTAAATGCAACTGCATTCAGTTGCCAGCAAGCCAATGTGCACTAGATGCACAAGTCAGTAGCAGCTAGAGAACATAGGTAGCAACCTGTGTGTCAAGTGCCAAGGGAACTGCTGGATTTCAGTGAAGTTTGGATAGGTGTAGCAGTTGGGTTTATAGGTACCAGTCTTATAGTTTTAAAGTAGAGGCTAGATGGATATTTGTGGAATTCGACACTTGCAATTGTCAGATTGGCTATGGGGGTGTATCAGTGAATAAAAGATATGTTGCACAGATGCAGTGATGGTAGCAAGGTTGAACTGGTATCACTAGGAGCAAGTGTCTTGTGTGGGGAGTCTTCAGACAGGTCTGGAGTAGGCGTATCTGAAGGAAGGCTTGGGTGTGAAGTTAATTTGAGGGATTTAACATATAAGAGCAGTAGCAACAGCTTCCTACTGCCTACAAGGGGAGGGCAGTGCACTGCCTGGGTTGTGCACTGTAGAGTGCAGTATGGTCTAAGGAGAAAGGTCTGTGCAATCTTGTGCACAGGTGGGTAGGTTCAGGTTGGTATGGGTATAAGTGTATCTATATTAGGGTGTGCGTTAATGCTTGGGTGAGGGTACTGGTTGTTGGTGTTAGTACCATTTGATCTTGAGTATCAAGATACTCATACACCAAGAGTATTAGGTATTAGTATAGTTAATAGTTAGGTTTTGTTATTGGGATACCAATGGTAGATTGTTATAGATACTAGTTATTGATATTGATACTAAGATAATTATAATAGTAGTTATGACCAGTGTAAGGTATACATATCACTTAGAGTTATTAATAGTATAACTTATATATTAATACCTGTTAGATATAGTATCTTAGTATCTAGAAATAGCTTGTATAGCTAATATCTCTAAGTTTTTGGCCGTAGAAATCGAGGAATGACCTACTATCACCTAGTATCAACTAGTATGGGCTCAAAATTAACCTAGAAGCTAGGTATGGACCTAAAATCAAGATATTGACTAGTATGACCTAGAAATGGACTTGAAATCATATTTTAACTCATTTAGTTTATTATCACTTCATTACACCCAAATAATATGATATTTCATATATAGGTCTGTGTGACACTAGCTCGAACACCGACTTATACCATTTGCTTAGGACCACATGCGAGTACATCTCTTTATTTGTTTTTATTACATGATAGTGTATATATTACTTATTCTAGAACTGTGATACTTGACACTAATACATTGTTACATGGAATAGTACTATATGGATCCTGTTGTTTGCGAGAAAAAGTTTTTCTATAAAATTTTGTGTTCCAAACTGTTAAAAAGTACAAAAGAAGATCCTAAACAGGAATCTAAGTACAATTTAATTATGGGAAAGTATAGATATATAGATTATATCTTCAAACGATCACTTTACTCCTTGGACCACTAGACGGTGAAGAAATGCACACGACGACAGAGAAGTGTAGGGAATGCAAAGAACAACTTGTAGAGTTGAACAATAATAAAGCTTTGACACAATGGTACGAGAAGCTTCTATTTCTCTCACCTACTCTTGAATTTCAAAGACTTAAAGATTGCTGCGAATAACTTAGAGAGTTGAACAATAAGAAAGCGCTGGCATAATAGCACGAGAAGCTTCTGTTTCTCTCACTCTGTTCTTGAATTTCAAAGACTTGAGAATTCTAGCCCCCTTTCTCTCTGTGTGTGTGTGTGTGTGTGTGTGTGTGTGTAATATGTGTCCCTTCATGGTTGCAAAGAACCTGTATTTATAGAGTTTAGGAGCTGTTATTAGAATATGCACTCACTTTGGACAGTCAATACTGTTTTACCATTGTGTGCGCACTTTTAGTGGATTAACATCCCACGTTCTGCATGAGTGGGTGCACAACTTGCTGCCTGCTTGAAACGTAGCTTTCTATATGAGGAAAGCATAGGTCATGGTGGATAATTATTTATACACCTTTTACGAGAAGTACGACATGTATGACACACATTCATAATTACTCATTATTGGTTAGGATAGTATGCACACTTTAGAAGTCGTCTAGAGATAGGCACATTTTTGATGTAGTGGCACTACGACACACTTTTGAAGGAGTGACATTACGACGCACTTTTGAAGGAGTGGCATTACGACGCACTTTTGAAGAGATGGTACAGCAGTGCACTTTTGAAGAGATTAACTGCGGCGCACTTTTGAAGAAAATGACACAGTGGAGCACTTTTGAAGAAAATGGCACAATTGCACACTTTTGAAGAAAATGGCACAGTGGACCACTTTTGAAAAAAATGGCACAGTGGCGCACTTTTGAAGAAAATGGCACAATGGATCACTTTTGAAGAAAATGGCACAGTGACGCACTTTTTAAGAAAATGGCATAGTGGCACACTTTTGAAGAGATTGGCCCTACGGCGGGGTCGCTAAACGACAACCTGGGTCTGCGTGCCGCAACTCTGCTGTAATGATGACTTCTGACTCTTCTGATTCTGCATATGTCACTTGTTAGTCTGCTGCATTAAATATTGAGATAGGGCAGATCGTTTGTGTGTCAATTTTGTAATATTAAGAAAGTGTGCCACTCTTTTTCTCTTTGAATAGTGCACCATCCTCTGAAATTAGTAGACAATGTGCCAAAGTCAGAAAATGCGCATCTTTCTTCTGGAACAAGTAGAAAGTCTGCCATCTTTCTACTGTTGGATTTATTTTTAGAAAACTACGCAATCTATTTGAGGCACACTTTTTATGCTTCTACAAGACCCCCTTCAATTTTTTTGAATTCATTCAGGTGAATTCAAAAATACTTTGAATTAGAAGCTTAAAAGTTATTAAGATATTTTGTGTGCGCACTCTGTACAGAATCCTAACAGATTTGCTGACATGGCTATCATGCATGTATCTCTGGCTTGCTTCTTTGTTTTTAATGCGGTCTTTGAGGAGAAATAGCATCTTTTTGGGAGCAATTTTTGAGAATTATGCTGACTTTGGCTCGTCTTCTCCTACAAATAGGATAAAAACTTTGCTAAAATTCTCAAACCTATCTCTTTCTTGCTGTGAGACTTGAGCATGACCACTGTTAAGTATGAGCCTACAAAGATGACTGTATTAGTGTGGCTCCATTAGCTTTGTTGTCTGCAGAGAAGACGCAAGAGGAGATGCTTCTCAACGATGGGTGGGAGGCTCGTCTTGAAGTTGTTGCCGCTGAGCTCTTTGTGTGATGGAGCATGAAAGGATATCATAGGCTTTGTCGTTCGTGTTGAACAAACAAATAACCTTGAAGACTATTCGTTGTCTTCAAACCCAGCTCCCTGGAATCCCTCTCCTAATATGGCCCCTATGCTGATTACAGGGTTACGATTAGAATGCCAACCGAGAATTCTAGTGGTGGCGCTGGATGGCGATAGTGGAACAGCTTGCGTTCGACTCGCCATGTCCTCCATCGAGTTCGATAAAAATGGGTCCATGCTAATTTAAACAGGCCCGGTCCTGTATAGCATCCTCGCCCACAATATGGATTTCTTTTCCATGTACTATAATTTGCACTGAGGAGCCTATTTCTTCTACGCCTATATTAGGAGCCGATTGGACGTAGAGATGAGGATGGCTTTGTGATAGATCTCCATCATATAAAAATTTGGGTGTAATAGATTTCCATATGTATAATCATGATCTTAGAATAAAAATATAGTTGTGAAAGATCTCCATCATATGTAATCATGATTAAGCTTAAATAAAATTTCAGCTTTTACTTCATTGTGCTGCATGTGTGTTGCTGACTAAAAGCTTTAGTCAAAGTGTGCCAGAAAAGACAAAATACGTTGTCACGCCCCAGTCCCAAAACACGTAGGACCAGGACACATAAGCATGCCAGCCGTATGAGTATGGCACTCCAATATATGGAAACCATAACACACGTACGCTGGAATATGAATAACAATTCACAAGTGGTATAAAACATCTCAAGTCACAGGCATAATCTAAATCTCATCCACATGAATCATAAATAGTTAAATAACCAATAGCTACGTATCTGATCTCAATATAAAGTATCTAATGATGGTAGTCGGATGGAAACAAATCCACTACTGGACCAGAATATAGATAAACAAGATAAATGCAATATAAGAATATCAACTACCAATCACGAGCTCGAAGAGAAGTCCTCATCGCAATATACGTAGCAAGTCCGGATCTGCGCTCCTACGAATACTCATGAACAATACACCTGGAAAGGGCCAGGTCCTCAGAGGGACGTAACAAGATACATAAAAGCATGATATAAAGTAAATATTATGAAAACTCAAGGGTGACCTAACCAGCTAAGTGAAATGCACTTTGAAGACAACCTTGGTACGTATGGGTAGGTAAAAAGTATAAAGCATAGCGTCGAGACAGAGGCTAAGTATATGGCATTAGCTGTAAACTGGATGCCAGATGTATATGCTGACTACATCACTGATCATGATAGCGTGCAGCTAGTAACCTCTGTCGGATGTATCGACAAGCATATACTCCCATAACCGGGCAACACTGATCCCATAACCAGGTTACCCTGGCCCATAATCGGGTAATACTGATCCCATAATCGGGTAACACTAGCCCATAACCGGGTAATACTGAGGCTCATGGCCCCGCAGTTTACTCTGAAACTACGGCAACCAAATGTCTGTCCCATATGCCTACTAATTGTCTTCCCCGCCCAATGATCTATGCATGTTGTATCCATAACACGCAGTAGCTACTACATCGAGACGGACTGCAAGTATCTGTGTCGTAACTCTAGCTCATAGTCTATCGTTAGAACGATAGTCCAACCTCACAACCAAACAAGGACAAAGATTGGACCTTCGTACTATAATAGTCTATGCTCCGACTAGTAATAACTGCTAAGTCTCTAACATGCAACACTATTAGCAGTTATATCTTAACCGTCGCACGACCTACACATACAAGTGGCCAACCACATACCCAAGTCTGTGCCCTACATGAGACTCACACCACGTGTAAGAAATATGTCAAGGCCTGAGGAGTCATACCAATAACTCCACGACTTTAGGTGGGGCTACTAGACACTAGGTCATACACAAGTCCTAACGTCAACGCCTTCGTTGACTGCACCCGAGTCTCTCTCGGACGTGCACAGTTTAAATAGTATACATGCAGCTAGTAATACAGAATTTAAACAGTACAGCAAGGCAAGGTATACTTGCCTGGCGAGAAGGCTGCGTAGTATCAATGACCTACTCTTGCAGTCATGCAGATAAATCCAACAGATCTTCGGGGTCAGGGTGCACAGGTACGGGATCGGGGGTGACTGCTGCGGGTTGTCTGACAAGGGTGACGGGTCTATGATAAACACGAGGACGAGGGTGATTAGGTCAATGATGATGATCATAAAGGGATTGATGATGATTACCAGGGTGATAATTATAATATTGGTGGTGATATGGATGATGACTAGGATGATGGCGATGATGTGGATGATAATAGTTAAGGGGGTGATGCTGTGGTGATTGGTGGAAGGATGACTAGGATGATAATATAGATGTGGGTGATGACGAGGATGAGATATTGATGATGAGGAGTGATGATATGGACGATGGTGATGACGAGGACGATGATTGGGATGATGGTGATGACTAGGATGAGATGTTGATAATGGTAATAGTGTTTAATGATAGTACGACGATGATTAAGGTGAGACGATGATGATAACGGCGATGATAATGACGACGATGATGATGATAGTTAAAGCGATGACGACAACGACGATGGCAATGATGATGGTGAAGGTGATGACTATGACGTCGATGGCGATGGTGATAGTGAAGGTGATGACTACGACGTCGATGGCGATGGTGATGGTGAAGGTGATGACAATGGTGGTGATAATGTGATGATAATGATGAAGCGTGTTGATGATGATGATGCTGGTGGTGGCTGCTGACCGGAGTTCGGCCAAGGAAGGGGAGGTCCGGCTAGTGGGGGGAGGTGCTGGTCAGGGGGTGGAAGCCTGGATGGAGGTGCTCGAGTTTAGGGTGAGGAGGCTCGGCCAGGGGAAGGGAGGTGGTGATCGTGTGGTGGTGACTGGCCGAGGGAGGTGGCCGGGGAGGAGAGCAGGGAGAGGAGAGGTGGCCCGGTGCTGCTCCGACCATGCTCAGGCAGCCATGGCGAAGTCGAGCAGGGAGAAAGGAGGTCGAGGGGAGGCAATGGTGGAGGCCGCTGTGGTGATGAAGTTGTCGTGGACGGTGGCTGGGGTGTCCGGCGGGGTGTGGGCCATCGTCGAAGGGAGGAGGAGGAAGACGGAGGGAGATGGTGGGCAGTGGTGGTTGCTCGGCGCTGCGAGGGGGGGTTTCAACAACTGGTCGAGGGGATCTGCTGTGTCTCGGTGGAGGAGATGCAGGCGGTTCCCGGACTCCGGCGGGTTCGAGGGAAAGAAGGAAGTCGGTCGGCTTGGCGTGGGTGAGCGCGGCGGTCGGGGTCCGGTCTGCTCCGGCGAGAGGAGAGGAGGTCCGGCCGGGGAAGAGAGGGATGGTTTTGAAGGGGATGATTAGTCGGCTTAGAAGTAAATTAGGTTTTGGTTTTTAGAAAATAAGGAAGAAGAAGGAAAGTTGCATTTATATATGTGGAATTTTTAGGTTTGGGGGTTGACCTAGGATTAGGGCTTGGTCAACACCTCTTAGGTTGGGCCTTGGGCTCACATGAGAATGTTTGGAGGCTATAATTTGCATTGTTTAAATGCAAGGATTGGATTAAAATAAAAGGGACGATGTTGCGCATTTGCACATTCCAAAAATTATGGGAAAAATCCTATAAAGGGGAAAGTTGGATTTCTTTATGTATTATCCAATGGTGTGGACACCTCAAAGCACTTTTGCATAAAATCGCCCAATAATTGGAAAATTGCACAAAGATAGAATTTGGATTAAATTAATTAAAATTAGTGCGCATGATGTTCTAGAATTAATTAGAAGTACATGAAATTCAAATTAGGTGGGACACAAGTGTCAGGGACATAGAGGGTACAGTGTAGAATATTAATAAAATTCGGGTTGCATAAAATGGTCAAGATTGTGTCTCTAATTTCGATTGAGATACAAGGATACAAAGTTATATTTTATTTAGAATTATATAATAACGTCCGCGACGTTTATCATGCGACTAAAATGTAGCACCAGAGAGCATAATTATAAGTTACACAAAGGTCAGAATGGCAGGCGGGCATGTCTAGGACAAGGTTGTGAAATTTGTAGGTAGGCAATGGCTAGTGTAGTGCTCCAATTATCAAAGCAACAGTAGGGTGCGCTAGGTGATATAAATATCGTAAAATTAAATAAAATGCCGTGTCCTAATTCTAATTGGGTTTAATCTCGACCTAGTTCCACTATCTAAGCCAAGTAGGCCTAATTTCGGGTGTGGGGGTTTACAATCTACCCAACTTAAAATAATTATGTCCTCAAAATTTAAAATAGGGTAGGGTTCTCTCTGTCTAATCTTACTTGGTCACAATCTAAAAGAATTTCTCCTCAAGTTTTAACAAGTGCGGTTTCTACCCAACTTAGAATTTACCCATCAGTCATCTAAGGCTATACATCTAAGAAAGCTATTCTTCCAATTATTTAATCATGTTATTTAATCCTCCAAGTTTTAACACCAATATATCATCTATGATACACTCTTAATCAATTTTAAAAGGGAGTCACCAAGTCATATGATTAGCCTATGGGGTATCTCAAGTACTTATTAGTGTATCAACTCATACCAAGCACGAGGTTTCATCTTTCTGAAATAATGGGAGACGGAAAACAATAATAAAGAGTTCAAGGGAAGGTAATAGAATAGAAGTGTGGAAATCAAGGCGTTTAAAGATTTTGAATCAGAATTGTCGAGGTAGTTGTGGATTGAAATCCTAGTTGGTAATTTCTTATTCGCATGCTCGTATTAGTACAGTTATGTAACTGATACGATATGCTCAGACATATCTAGAGGGCAAGTATATTTGTCTACTAGTCAACTATATATCCCAATCCACGTAAAGTAGTCATGCGAAGAGCGAACCAAAATGCACTAAGGTTGATCAGACCATAATACACTGATTCTGAATAGACAATTGTATTAATGTGTCGACCCAATAATACATTTGTCATGAACAAGCTCGATAAAAGGATAAGATTGCAAAACTAGGCTATATTAGCAGCATAAGTCACAGTAGTACAGAAAATATAATTACGCTATATTATGATGAAAGATGGTGCATAATAATTCAAGTTCACAAAAATAAAATAAAATAAAGAAAATAAGACTCTATAATCTCTACAATTGTCACATTAACTCCTTGTCTAAGTCGTTAGTCGACCAAATAGGGTATGGCCTCTAAGTTCTACAGTCTGCATAAACACTATCGTCTTATACTAGCATACAAGTAATATCATTCAGTTATACTTCATCAATGGGTCGAGAGGACTACGTGATACTAGGTCATGGTCATCCTAAGTCTTAGTCATAGTGCTCATAGAACAAGTGTCAAGAGTATGAACGAAAAAGTTGCTGGCCTTCAAGGGGAAAGAGGATATAACTTGAATCGAGGTGGGGGTACATGTTACGTTATTTAAAAATAAGAATAATCATAAAATTATAATCTAGAGGAGTACTCAACTATCAAGTTCTAACTACCAAGCACAGAAATTCAAAATTTAACATTAACAACTATGATCCTAGCAACTATATGTCCTTAACACCAATTAAAATCACTTGGCCTACAATCAGAAGTGTCAGGTGGCACGAATTGAAAGATAAAAATAGAAGGTCATAATTTAGTCATTGCACAAATCGCGAGTGCTAAGGTCTCGGAGGAACGAGTGTGAAATTTAATAGAAGGACTCTAGATAACATTATAGTTTTCTTAGGGAAAGGTGGTATGCTAATCTCTGTGTTCGAGGTTTGATCGAGGAAAATATTCTAAGCATTGCTCTGGCTTTCTAAAGTACTGCCTGCAAATCTTAGGACAAGAGTCTAAATGTATAGTTCTATAATACTATCTTATCATGAAAAGCTAGGTTAGCCCTAATATTTAACCTTATGTTTCTATTGGTTCCTCAATACTAGGGTCAAACCTCATGGTCAACTTTCTAACTACTCTAGTAGTGTCTATACCACTCTCAAGTCTTCATACATATATCGAGGGGTGATGGTACATTAATCTATAGGTAAGGGGTGCTAGGGTTTCATTAAGTTTCTAACTCAGTGATGTGTCATTATCCTAGTTGTACTCTTAATAGGAAGGTTACCCCACTTATTATCTAACAACGGGGGCTTCTATATTCTAAGAGAAGGCTATACTCTAGGAACTATTAGGGAAGCACATGAATCAGGCAGGATGCAGCTATTCAAATAGAACAGATTGGAAGAAAGGTGAATCATAGTCAATTATGGATGAGATCCTATACTCTAATCCTAGGTGCAAGCTTGCTCGGTAAAGTAACATAACCGAGACAATATGCTCTCGACCTGCATGGGCCACCACAAAAACATGTCACGCCCCAGTCCCAAAACACGTAGGACCAGGACACGTAAGCATGCCAGTCGTATGAGTATGGCACTCCAATATATGGAAACCATAACACACGTACGTTGTAATATGAATAACAATTCACAAGTGGTATAAAACATCTTAAGTCATAGGCATAATCTAAATCTCATCCATATGAATCATAAATAGATAAATAACCAATAGCTACGTATTTAGATCTCAATATAAAGTATCTAATGATGGTAGTCGGATGGAAACAAATCCACTACCGGACCAGAATATAGATAAACAAGATAAATGCAATATAAGAATATCAACTACCAATTACGAGCTCGAAGAGAAGTCCTTATCGCAATATACGTAGCACGTCCGGATCTGCGCTCCTGCGAATACTCATAAACAATACACCTGGAAAGGGCCAGGTCCTCAGAGGGACGTAACAAGATACATAAAAGCATACTATAAAGTAAATACTGTAAAAACTCAAGGGTGACCTAACCAGCTAAGTGAAATACACTTTGAAGACAACTTTGATACGTATGGGTAGGTGAAAAGTATAAAGCGTAGCGTCGAGCCAGAGGCTAAGTATCTGGCATTAGCTATAAACTGGATGCCAGATGTATATGCTGACTACATCACCGATCATGATAGCGCGCAGCCAGTAACCTCTGCCGGATGTATCGACAAGCATATACTCCCATAACTGGGCAATACTGATCCCATAACCGGGTAACACTGGCCCATAACCGGGTAATACTGATCCCATAACCGGGTAACACTGGCCCATAACCAGGTAACACTGAGGCTCACGGCCCCGCAGTTTACTATAAAACTACGGCAACCAAATGTCTGTCCCATACGCCTACTAATTGTCTTTCCCGCCCAATGATCTATGCATGTTGAATCCACAACACACAGTAGCTACTACACCGAGACAGAGTGCAAGTATTGGTGTCGTAACTCTGGCTCATAGTCTATCATTAGAACGATAGTCCAACCTCACAACCAAACAAAGACAAGGATTGGACCTTCGTACTACAATAGTCTATGCTCCGACTACTAATAACTGCTAAGTCTCTAACATGCAATACTATTAGCAGTTATACCCTAACCGTCGTACGACCTACACGTATAGGTGGCCAACCACATACGCAAGTCTGTGCCCTACATGAGACTCACAACACGTGTAAGAAATGTATCAAGGCCTGGGGAGTCATACCAATAACTTTGTGACTTTAGGTGGGGCTACTAGACACTAGGTCAGACACAAGTCCTAACGTCAACGCCTTCGTTGACTGCACCCGAGTCTCTCTCGGACGCACACAGTTTAAATAGTAAACATGCAGCTAGTAATACAAAATTTAAACAGTACAACAAGACAATGTATACTTGCCTGGCGAGAAGGCTAAATCCAACAGATTTTTGGGGTCAGCGTACACAGGTACAGGAATCGAGGGTGACTGCTGCGGGTTATCTGGCAAGGGTGACGGGTCCATGATGAACACGAGGACGAGGGTGATTAGGTCAATGATGATGATCGTAAAGGAATTGATAATGATTACTAGGGTGATGATTATGATATTGGTGGTGATATGGATGATGACTGGGACGATGGCGATGATGTGGATGATAATAGTTAAGGGGGTGATGATGTGGTGATTGATGGAAGGATGACTAGGACGATGATGTAGATGAGGGTGATGACGAGGATGAGATATTGATGATGAGGAGTGATGATGTGGACGATGGTGATGACAAGGACGATGATTAGGATGATGGTGATAACTAGGATGCGATATTGATAATGGTAATGGTGTTCAATGATAGTAAGATGATGATTAAGGTGAGTCGATGATGATAACTGCGATGATGATGACAACGATGACGATGATAGTTAAGGCGATGACGACAACGACGATGGCGATGATGATGGTGAAGGTGATGACTACGACATTGTCACTACCGTATTTTCTAGAAAAGGGTATTTTGGTCATTTTATAATTAATTGAATATTGTGCATGTTAAATGTTTATTTATTGTATTATTTTTTATTATTAGCATGATAGATTTATTTTTTTGACTTGTGTTAGTTGACCTAACTAGTTTAGTTTAGACTCATGGACCAACATGTATTAATTGTTAGAATTGAGCCCAACTAGAAAGCCCATTAATTACGATGATGATTAAATTAATTAAACCATTAGACTAGAAGCTTCCCTCCTTAATTAATTTTTTCATGAGAGGTCCCAAGGGGTATTTTAGACTTTACATAGTAGCTTGAGGGAGGGGGCAAGTGAGGCCTATATAAAGGGGATGAAAACTTTCTCTCTCTTCATTTTTTATTCCAAATCTAGATCTAGAATTTTTTTCAACCAAATTTCATCAAATCCCTACCAAATTTCTACCCATTTCCTTCCCAAATCACCATTGGAGACTAGAAGAGCAAGGATCTAGAAGGAGAAAGTAAGGATCTACAAAGAGGAGCAAGGATCTACAAGTTGGAAGCTAATTTCACCAATTTTAGAGATTTTATTGGGAATCCATCTCCCAATAGGTATAATTCAGTTTTTTCTCTTAAAATAGCTTCTAAATCTGAGATTTAATCATGAATAATTAACCCATATGTATGTACTACCCATAGGATTTGGTTTTGTGTTCATAGGAGACTTATGGAGAAAGTTATGGTGCTTTTTGTGTCAATTTTGGGAAAATTCCAAAAATGACTTTTATTGTGTGTGTCAATTGATCCTATAGATCAATTTGGCATATGTTTATGTGTTTAGGGCTAGTGTCGTGTCCACAATTGGGTACGTGTAGGTCGTATCCTAACAATTTGGTGATACGTGTTGTTTTGGGGGTTTTTCCTCCGACACGGGACTTTGTACATGTTGTATTTTGACACGGACACATAGATCTACATTTGACACTTTATTTTGTTCATAAATATTATATGTGATTTGTTTGTGTCCTTCGGGGTGCAATTGGATGTGTGGTGGACTCGTGTCGCATGTGTATCCTAGATCTAGTAGGATACGGTGTGATACTCTCCAATAATTGTGTGTTTATGTGTAGATCTAATTAATTATGCTTTAATTCTTGAATTATAATTATATATGTATCTATATATATTATATATGTATTATTTATATTTATTATAGTGTTTATTGTATCATAGATCAATGTATTATATATGTATTAATAGAATATATATTATGTAGCTTTCTTCTACATGCATTAATATATATGTTATAATATATGTTAGGGATGTAAATATATGTATATATTTTATATAATATATGTGTATATTTAATTAAGTAATTAGATTATTTATAGTTATTATATAATTATTTATATATATATATATATATATATATATATATGTATGTAGATATATATTTATAAGTGGTAGCATATGTATATATACTATAGTAGATATATTTATATGTGGTTATATATATAGTTATATTATATATTGTTATGTATTTATATTATTGTATGATTATATATATGTATACATATATGTATAGTTATATATAAATATTACTATATGTGTGTGTGTGTGTTACTATGTGGTATTTTATACAATTTACTATGTATAAGTGTATGTATAGTTATATATAGTTTTATTTGTATATCGTATAAATATATATTGTGGATTATATATATTTATTTAAATATATATTGTATAAATATATATTGTGGGTTATATATATGTATTTAAATATATATTGTATAAATATATATGGTGGGTTATATATAAGTATTTATATATATTGTATATATATATACATATATTTTCAGCGACAGCAGTCAGCGACAGTTGCAGAAAACTGTCGCTGAAACAACAGTGTATCAGCAGAGTATCAGAAGTTTCAGCGACAGTTTTTAGTGACAGTGCAGGAAACTGTCACAAAAACTGCAGTATATACACAGCAGCTTTCTGCGACAGTGGACAGGGTATTTAGCGACAGTTTGGCAGTTTTTAATATATTAGATATTAATATATATATAGATATATATGTATATATATATGGTAATTAATATATATATATATATAAATATGTTCATAATTGCTATTTGTATTATAGTATACTATATATGTATATATTTAGTTGTAGCATATAAATTTATTAGAATAGTTAGTATATTTTAGTTATCAATTGTTATGAGTATCTTTGATATATTATATATTTGTAGGTATGTATGTACGTATATATATATTAATAGTTAGTGTGTAGTTGGTAGTTAGTATTATTCTATTAGTACATACTAGAGTTATATTGGATTGATATATGTAATTATTGCTGGGTAGTTAGTATTTATATGAGATTTTGGCAAATACCTTGAGATACCAAGGTAAGTATCAAGATATACCAAGGTATGAGTAGTAGGTATTGGCATAAGTAATAGGATAGTTGTGAACTAATTATGGGTTGGTATTAAGGTAACTAAAATAAGGTATATAGTATTATATAAATATTAAATGCATAGTAGTTTATAATTATTGTTGGGTAGTTAGTATAAATAAGATTTTAAATTTACCTTGAGATGCCAAGGTAAGTATCAAGGTATTGGAGGATAATCAAGGTATTGGGTTTGGATATCAAGATAGAGGTTTAGTATTGCAATACCAAGTTGGTTCAAAACCAAGGTATCCATTTAGCATTTGTAATTATGATTTTATATATATAATATTGTTTGATATGTACGTATGTGTTATATTTATCCCTTGTTTGCGTATCCTGAGATATGGTATCTTAGTATCCTAAGATGTAGCTTGTATGGCCTAGATTCATAGTGTGTGAGCCCAATATCTTTGAGTTAGACTCATACAACCTAGAAATAGGTAGTTGACCATAATTTGACTATAGTTGACCATAGTTGACTTAGAGTTGACCTAGTTTAACTTTTGACTTAGAAATGACTTTATGACCTAGAAAGTTGACTAGTTTAATTTATTTCTCTTCCCAAAAACTTGTATTAATGCTATATTTTATATATAGGTCTGTGACACCAGTTCGAACGTTATTTTTCATTATTTGCTTTGGACCACATAAGAGTACATTCTCTGATAGTTTCCATTATTTGATCACCACTATAATTCAAGTATTTAGAAATATTACTTATGATTCTTGACACGATGGTACACGGATTGGTATTGTTATTGGATCGTCAGTCATGGGATGTTACCTTGATTATGGAGATGGTATCGGATACTGTCCTTGTTGGTATTGGATAACATTGAATATGTAGATTAAACATTGGATACATTGGCTAGTGACGTGTCATGATTCGATCCATCATATCAGTCGGGGCGGGGGAAATATTAATTAAATATGTGATCAAGAAACTATCGGCTAGTAGTGTAATCATTGGCTACTAACTAACCATGTAATTCACGTATGGTTGAGTTAGCTCCTTAGTGTAATCATTGAATCTCCCAGGTCGATCACATATTTAGTTAGTATCTCAAATCACATAGTTATTGTAGATTCCATTATTCAGTTTATTGATTACCTTGTTCTATTATGACATTATAGTTCATTCCTTTATTCTTGGACGCATTGATTATATTCTGTTGTTAGTATTGCCTATTCTCTCATTATTCTTGATTATCAGTTATATCCTCATCGTAGATAGCATCTTCTATTCTACTGCTTTATAGTTTTTGTCAATTAAGTGGAACTGCTATTGGGTTGTACTTCGCTCCATTCCTGACTGAAAAATATTTTTCAGAGGATCCAGGAGATTGGTGTCCGACATACTACGGACCTCAGCCTATAGATGGTGCAGACTTGGACCCACTAGTTCTGGAGTGACTGTCGAGAAATTTAGCCGGATTCACTAGTTAGCATAGTTAATTCTCTTTAGCATTTTGGTACCGAATTTGTTTCCGGCATATATTTGTGTTTGGATATTATTTCTATTTGTTGTTGTTATATTTTTAACTGCTTAGTTATGTTAGACTTCTGTGATATCTTCTCGTGTCATAGTAATGTGATTGAGTATTGTGTCGAACTAAGTTGTTTATACTCTCATCTTGGAGTTGAGATATTATTGGTGGTTTATGCTTTATAGTGAGATAATTAGATAGTATAGTTGACCAAGACAGCGTTCTACCGTCGATGCTGCGGCGTTGGCTGGGCGTTGTTCCCGACTTGTATCCCTACACCGGGTGTGGGTCGTGACACATTTTTAGTGGTGGCCCATGCAGGTCAGGCTTCGCAATATTACGATATCGTGGTAGTGCGATGACTTAGTTGTACTACTGCGAGCCTGCGATTGGATATAGGATATAGGATACTAGGAAGAGAGAGGGATACTCAATCACAACTAGGAATTCCAATCTGAATTGAATCGCTACTTTTGATTCCTTATGAATACTTTTGTCCTTCCTTGATGATATCTTATCTTGTTTCGAATTGATTTCCTTTGTTTCGATCTGTCTTCAGGATGCCACCGAAGACTAGATCCCATCAATCGGGAGCAGTTTTTGCGAGGTCTGCCACCTCTCAATTTTCCACTCAGGCAGTAGGGTTTGTACCTCCTACAATATCAGTTCATGTAGGAGTCTCGGCTGCCTTTGGGGGTTCTCCTCCACCTATTCCGAAGACTACTCCAGTTGCTTCGGAGGGACTTCCACCACCTCCATTTTTAGGAGATACCGTACCGATGGTTGTACTGTTTAGAGAGATTATGGAATTACTGAGGGCACATATAGAAGCCTAGCACAGGCAGTCAGATTTGATAGGGCATAGTATGGAAAACGCCCATCAGATAGCTATAACAGCAGTTCAGAAAGAGGCTCCTCCACAGCCACAGGATATTCAGATCAAGCCAGGCAATATTCAAAATTTTAAGAAACTTGAGCCTCGAGTTTTCAAGGGTACATAAGGTATAGCCTATGCTGACGATTAGCTTGAAGATATCGAGCGACTCATGAAGGTGTCCCGTCTTGCGGAGGATCTGAAGGTTGAGGCGATAGGACTTCAACTGTTCGACGTTGTCGCACTTGGTTCAGGAATGAGCCAATTCTTACTGATGCGGGGCAGTCTTGGGAGATATTCAAGGATCTCTTTAAGAAGAAGTTCTTTGCTCGGACGGACAGATTGGAATTAGGAAGGCAATTTTAGAGCCTTACACAAGGAAGCATGTCCGTAGAGGAGTATGCCGCAGAGTTCGGGAGGCTGAGCCGATTTGCAGAGTACTTGGTGAGAGAGCCAGAAGTTCGGGCTATCCGTTTTCGCGAGGGTCTGAATTGGAAAGTGAAGATTCTTATTCCGTCTTTCTACGAGACGTATTCTGAGATACTTTCGGAGGCACGCAAGGTCGAGCGGGAGTGGAACTTGAAGCCGAAGAGGGACCGTGATATGTTTGGGGGTGACAGTAGTAGTACAGGACCGGCAAAGAGGCCGCGGTTCCAGTAACAGCAGTTTCTAGTACAATTTGGAGCCTATCAGCAACAATATCAGATGCCAGAACCTATTGTTGCTCCAGTACAAGCTCCAGTACAGCAGATACCACAGCAGCCTCAGAGACAGGTGCAACAAGCTCCTCAATGTACCTATTGCAAGAAGACTGGGCACACATGGGAGATGTACCGGAAGAGACTTGGAGCATGCTTACATTGTGGATCAACGGAGCATATGGTGAAGGATTGTCTCTGGATACTTCAACGTCCAGGTCAAGATGCCGATCGAGGGTAGGGAGGTGGAGTTAGGCGACCTGTAGCACCACAGATTTCTCATTACCCGCAGAGGGAGCTACCTCGGCAGGGCGGAGCATTTGCGATGACGGTTGAGGAGACCAATACTACATGTGATAGGTTAGAGAGTCTGTTCTTTCTTTCTGTTCCTTTTATCTATTTTGATTGATTGATTCTTTAGTACCTTTTGGATGCTTGTGTTATATAGTTAGTGTATCTATGGAATACCCTGATAGAGACAACAGTAATAAGACAGGTGGAGACCATGACATGCATGTTATTCTTTGCATATGACTATTCTTAGTGAGATAAGACCTTATTAGACTATGATTGCTGGGGGTTTGACCTAGAAGGAGTACGATCACCCTTAAATTTCGAGGACGAAATTATTTTAAGGGGGATAGACTTGTCACTACCGTATTTTCTAGAAAAGGATATTTTGGTCATTTTATAATTAATTGAATATTGTGCATGTTAAATATTTATTTATTGTATTATGTTTTATTATTAGCATGATAGATTTATTTTTTGGACTTGTGTTAGTTGACCTAACTAGTTTAGTTTAGACTCATGGACCATCATGTATTAATTGTTAGAATTGAGCCCAACTAGAAAGCCCATTAATTAGGATGATGATTAAATTAATTAAACCATTAGACTAGAAGCTTTCCTCCTTAATTAATTTCTTCATGAGAGGCCCCAAGGGGAATTTTAGACTTTATATAGTAGCTTGAGGGAGGGGGCAAGTGAGGCCTATATAAAGGGGATAAAAACTTTCTCTCTCTTTATTTTTCATTCCAAATCTAGATCTAGAATTTCTCTCAACCAAATTTCATCAAATTCCTACCAAATTTTTACCCATTTCCTTCCCAAATCACCATTGGAGACTAGAAGAGCAAGGATATAGAAGGAGGAAGCAAGGATCTACAAAGAGGAGCAAGGATCTACAAGTTGGAAGCTAATTTCACCAATTTTGGAGGTTTCATTGGGAATCCATCTCCTAATAGGTATAATTCAGTTTTTTCTCTTAAAATAGTTTCTAAATCTGAGATTTAATCATGAATAATCAACCCATATGTATGTACTACCCATAGGATTTGGTTTTGTGTTCATAGGAGACTTATGGAGAAAGATATGGTGCTTTTTGTGTCAATTTTGGGGGAATTTCAAAAATGACTTTTGTTGTGTGTGTCAATTGATCCTATAAATCAATTTGGCATATGTTTATGTGTTTGGGGCTAGTGTCGTGTCCACAATTGGGTACGTGCAGGTCGTATCTTAATAATTTGGTGATACATGTTGTTTTGGGGGTTTTTTCTCCGACACGGGACTTTGTACATGTCGTATTTTGACACGGACACATAGATCTACATTTGACACTTTGTTTTGTTCATAAATATTATATGTGATTTGTTTGTGTCCTTCGGGGTGCAATTGGATGTGTGGTGGACTCGTGTCGCATGTGTATCCTAGATCTAGTGGGATACGGTGTGATACTCTCCAATGATTGTGTGTTTATGTGTAGATCTAATAAATTGTGCTTTAATTCTTGAATTATAATTATGTATCTATCTATATATATTATATATGTATTATGTATATTTATTATTATAGTATTTATTGTATCATAGATCTATTTATTATATATATATTAATAGAATATATATTATGTAGCTTTCTTCTACATGCATTAATATATATGTTATAATATATGTTAGGGATGTAAATATATGTATATGTTTTATATAATATATGTGTATATTTAATTAAGTAATTAGATTATTTATAGTTATTATATGATTGTTTATATATATATATATATGTATGTAGATATATATTTATAAGTGGTAGCATATGTATATATATACTATAGTAGATATATTTATATGTGGTTATATATATAGTTATATTATATATTGTTATGTATTTATATTATTGTATGATTATATATATGTATACATATATGTTTAGTTTTATATAAATATTACTATATGTGTGTGTGTGTGTTACTATGTGGTATTTTATACAATTTACTATGTATAAGTGTATGTATAGTTATATATAGTTTTATTTGTATATCGTATAAATATATATATTGTGGGTTATATATATTTATTTAAATATATATTGTATAAATATATATTGTGGGTTATATATATGTATTTAAATATATATTGTATAAATATATATGGTGGGTTATATATAAGTATTTATATATATATTGTATATATTTATACATATATTTTCAGCGACAGCAGTCAGCGACAGTTGCAGAAAACTGTCGCTGAAACAACAGTGTATCAGCAGAGTATCAGAAGCTTCAGCGACAGTTTTTAGTGACGTGCAGGAAACTGTCACAAAAACTGCAGTATATACACAGCAGCTTTCTGCGACAGTGGACAGGGTATTTAGCGACAGTTTGGCAGTTTTTAATATATTAGATATTAATTTATATATAGATATATATGTATATATATATGGTAATTAATATATTTATATATATATATGTTCATAATTGCTATTTGTATTATAGTATACTATATATGTATATATTTAGTTGTAGCATATAAATTTATTAGAATAGTTAGTATATTTTAGTTATCAATTGTTATGAGTATCTTTTATATATTATATATTTGTAGGTATGTATGTACGTATATATGTATTAATAGTTAGTGTGTAGTTGGTAGTTAGTATTATTCTATTAGTACATACTCGAGTTATATTGGATTGATATATGTAATTATTGATGGGTAGTTAGTATATATATGAGATTTTGGCAAATACCTTGAGATACCAAGGTAAGTATCAAGATATACCAAGGTATGAGTAGTAGGTATTGGCATAAGTAATAGGATAGTTGTAAACTAATTATGGGTTTGTATTAAGGTGACTAAAATAAGATATATAGTATTATATAAATATTAAATGCATAGTAGTTTATAATTATTGTTGGGTAGTTAGTATAAATAAGGTTTTATATTTACCTTGAGATGCCAAGGTAAGTATCAAGGTATTGGAGGATAATCAAGGTATTGGGTTTGGATATCAAGATAGAGGTTTAGTATTGCGATACCAAGTTGGTTCGAAACCAAGGTATCCATTTAGCATTTGTAATTAGGATTATATATATATATATATAATATTGTTTGATATGTACATATGTGTTATATTTATCCCTTGTTTGCGTATCCTGAGATACGGTATCTTAGTATCCTAAGATGTAGCTTGTATGGCCTAGATTCATAGTGTGTGAGCCCAATATCTTTGAGTTAGACTCATGCAACCTAGAAATAGGTAGTTGACCATAATTTGACTATAGTTGACCATAGTTGACTTATAGTTGACGTCGTTTAACTTTTGACTTAGAAATGACTTTATGACCTAGAAAGTTGACTAGTTTAATTTATTTCTCTTCCCAAAAACTTGTATTAATGCAATATTTCATATATAGGTCTGTGACACCAGTTCGGACATTATTTTTCATCATTTGCTTTGGACCACATGCGAGTACATTCTCTGATAGTTTCATTATTTGATCACCACTATAATTCAAGTATTTAGAAATGTTACTTATGATTCTTGACACGATGGTACACGGATTGGTATTGTTATTGGATCGTCAGTCATGGGATGTTACCTTGATTATGGAGATGGTATCGGATACTGTCCTTGTTGGTATTGGATAACATTGAATATTGTAGATTAAACATTGGATACATTGGCTAGTGACGTGTCATGATTCGATCCATCATATCAGTCGGGGCAGGGAAAATACCAATTAAATATGTGATCAAGAAACTATCGGCTAGTAGTATAATCATTGGCTACTAACTAACCATGCAATTCACGTATGGTTGAGTTAGCTCCTTAGTGTAATCATTGAATCTCCCAGGCCGATCACATATTTAGTTAGTATATCAAATCACATAGTTATTGTAGATTCCATTATTCAGTTCATTGATTACCTGGTTCTATTATGACATTATAGTTCATTCCTTTATTCTTGTACGCATTGATTATATTCTGTTGTTAGTATTGCCTATTCTCTCATTGTTCTTGATTATTAGTTATATCCTCATCGTAGATAGCATCTTCTATTCTACTGCTTTATAGTTTTTGTCAATTAATTGGAACTACTATTGGGTTGTACTTCGCTCCATTCCTGACTGGAAAATATTTTTCAGAGGATCCGGGAGATTGGTGTCCGACATATTACGGACCTCAGCCTATAGATGGTGCAGACTTGGACCCCCTAGTTCTGGAGTGACTGTCGAGAGATTTAGCCGAATTCACTAGTTAGCATAGTTAATTCTCTTTAGCATTTTGGTACCGAATTTATTTTCGACATATATTTGTGTTTGGATATTATTTCTATTTGTTGTTGTTATATTTTTAACTTCTTAGTTATGTTAGACTTCTGTGATATCTTCTCGTGCCATAGTAATATGATTGAGTATTGTGTTAAACTAAGTTGATTATACTCTCATCTTGGAGTTGAGATATTATTGGAGGTTTATGCTTTATAGTGAGATAATTAGATAGTATAGTTGACCAAGACAGCGTTCTACCGCCAATGCTGCGGCGTAGGCTGGGCGTTGTTTCCGACTTGCATTCCTACACCGGGTGTGGGTCATGACAGACGTCGATGGCGATGGTGAAGGTGATGACTACGACGTCGATGGCAATGGTGATGGTGAAGGTGATGACAATGGTAGTGATAATGTGATGATGATGATAAAGCGTGTTGATGATGATGATGCTGGTGGTGGCTGCTGACCGGAGTCTGGCCAGGGGAGGGGAGGTCCGGTAAGTGGGGGGGGAGGTGCTATGGTTCAGGGTGAAGAGGCTCGGCCAGGGGAAGGGAGGTGGTGATCGTGTGGTGGTAACTGGCCGAGGGAGGTGGCCGGGGAGGAGAGCAGAGAGAGGAGAGGTGGCCCGGTGCTGCTCTGGCCATGCTCAGGAAGCCATGGCGAAGTCGAGCAGGGAGGAAGGAGGTCGAGGGGAGGCAATGGTGGAGGCCGCTGTGGTGATGAAGTCGTCATGGACGGTGGCTGGGGTGTCCGGTGGGGTGTGGGTCGTCGTCGAAGGGAGGAGGAGGAAGACAGAGGGAGATGGTGGGCAGGGGAGGTTGCTCGGCGCTATAGGGGGAGGGGTTTCAGCAACGGGTCGAGGGGATCTACTGTGTCTCGGTGGAGGAGATGCAGGCAGTTCCCAGGCTCCGGCGGGTTCGAGGGAATGGAGGAAGTCGGTCGGCTTGGCGAGGGTGAGCGCGACGATCGGGGTCCGGTCTGCTCCGACGAGAGGAGAGGAGGTCCGACCGGGGAAGAGAGGGATGGTTTTGAAGGGGATGATTAGTCGGCTGAGAAATAAATTAGGTTTTGGTTTTTAGAAAATAAGAAAGAAGAAGGAAAGTTGCATTTATATATGTGGGATTTTTAGGTTTGGGGGCTGACCTAGGATTAGAGCTTGGTCAACACCTCTTGGGTTGGGCCTTGGGCTCACATGAGGATGTTTGGAGGCTACAATTTGCTTTGTTTAAATGCAAGGATTGGATTAAAATAAAAGGGGCGTTGTTGCGCGTTTGCACATTCCGAAAATTATGGAAAAAATCCTATGAAGAGGAAAGTTGGATTTCTTTATGTATTATCCAATGGTGTGGACTGTCACGCCCCGGTCCCGCAGGGCCGTTCGTCCTCGCTTTGGTCCCTACGGAACCGATCGTCCTCGCACGGGCGTGATACCGTGCAAGCCTAAAGTACGCTTGCACAAGGCCAAAGCTTTGATACAAGGGCAAGTAAGCTATTCAATACTGAAGCAACGACACACATATTGCAGAAAAGTGAAGATCATAATGGCATAATGAAAATAAGCTCTTTTATTGATAATCGAAATTGTTACAAGCGGCGCATGACCAAGGTTCAGATCGCTCAAGCACTCTTCTCTCGATTACAATAACACCATTCCATACATTATGTCCCTCTATACAAAAGCAGCTCAAAGCAGGCACAAACTCGATGTGACTCGAGGCATCGACTCCAGATTTTTGGCTCCTTGGGATGAGGCACGGCTATCGCTTCCTCGGACGATCAGGCAACTGAGAACAAGCAGACTGTTGGTGGGTCAGCACTTTATGCAAGTACTGGTGAGATATAAACAACTGAACAGAAGCTACACCCCCTGAAACCCACACTAATTAAACTTGTGGCAAAATATTGCATTACTAGTGATCTTGCTAGTTTTACCTAAGTTCTTTACATGCAGCTCGGAACTATAGTCAGATTATATCTTTTTGAAAACACAAGTTAGAAACCAGTTTTGCATATTCGATACTCAAGCATTCAAGAAACTATAAGGGACAGTGTTCTCATCGTGCAGTGTGCAGCATGTATTGTGCAACATAATCTATCTCTTTAGGGGCAAATTTTATCTAGCAGACTGATTATTTCAAAACAAGGCAAGCATATCCAATAGACTATCATTCACTCAAGTAATAAGGCAACACTCTATATGATTTCGGTCCCCGAGAAACTCAGGATTGGTAGCGGAAATCCAGCTATCCAATGACTCACATACTGGTACTATTAGCAGCTGTGACCGAGGTTCAGCTTTGCACTAATAGCCATTTTCCAACCGATGCAGATGCATGAAATTCTATCAGATAAATCACGATGCATACTGAATAATCAAGCAGGCTATACATAAACTCATTTTATTTCTCTTACCCACGGCCGAATGATTATCCCTACAGCAGACACACGAGTTAGCAATAATTTGCATAACATAATGTATATAGTTCTCTAGTTTTTCTGTTCGTCCCTGCATCAAACAGTTAGGTATGCAAGAAGGCTAGCCTAGCATGCGCCCTAACTATATGATGGTCCCCTCATCGGGATTAGCAGTTGGGACGTACAAGCCCATCTCACTAATAGACGAGTCTCGATCTACCCAAGGACGTACAAGCCTCAGGTATCTAGATCTCTTTCCTGGCCGAACGATCCCTAGTGCCCCAGGAACCGCTCGAGAGATAATCCTTGTGCACAAGTTGTCCTGACCAAATGCAATGCAAGCTCCTATTCATACCAGATGATGCACATAATCAGAACAAGCAAGCAACACTTTTATCAAGTCCAGATAGCCGAAGCTCACTCTCTCGATACACATTACCTAATAGCCACACCCTCCCGTTAGTAAGGTTTTTAAGCCTCAGGGTGGACCATTAGTCTAGATTCACAAGCTCACGCCATTTACCAAGTTCCATCTTATGACAAAAAATTAATGAAGCATGTTCAAGCAAAGCTAACTCATTAAGCAAGTAACAAGCAAGAACAGTTCTTATAACTCTAGCATGCAAATTCTATCTCTTGTGGACAAGCATTTAAGTATTCCAGTCTAGCATACGATATAAGTGCAAGCAATCCTCTTTACTCTTGTTATTAGCATGGCAAGGTTCTATTTCATTACAGACAAGCATTTCCAGTTCTCTTATTAGGCAGGCAAGCAGATTCATTTTAATGATAAGCTATGTGAGTTCTCTTATTAGCATACTGAGTCGGTTCTATTATTCTTCTTAAGCAACAAGCATTCAAAAACTCAGATTCATTATTAAGTCGTGCAAGAATCAGAGAATGAAGTTCTGCCCACTCACATTGATTAATCGGTCGAGAACTCTCCGAGAAGACTTCCGTTCGAGCAAGCAAGACGATCTCACTTGTACATAGTGCCTACGCGAAGCGGGGCACTACATACTTACCCACCAACAAAGAGTTTTGTCCTCGAAACTCAAGAAAAAACTCACGAAAACACAGAGCAGCGATAGTCCTCATCCTTCACCATCCTCAATCAAAACTCAGCAATCCAGAAATCACAAAATCATATCTCAAGCAATGAAAACAATTCCAGAAAACTTTTTGCGCGCATCTTTGAGAATATCTATGGACTTATTGTATGGAACGTTCTTTGAATCGCAATCACAACTCAGAGTCGGAGGCAACAAAATGGGCAAGGAATCGAGTAGCTCTGATACCATTATGTCACGCCCCGGTCCCGCAGGGCCGTTCGTCCTCGCTTTGGTCCCTACGGAACCGATCGTCCTCGCACGAGCGTGATGCCGTGCAAGCCTAAAGTGCGCTTGCACAAGGCCAAAGCTTTGATACAAGGGCAAATAAGCTATTTAATACTGAAGCAGCGGCACACATATTGCAGAAAAGTGAAGATCACAATGGCATAATGAAAATAAGCTCTTTTATTGATAATCGAAATTGTTACAAGCGACGCATGATCGAGGTTCAGATCGCTCAAGCACTCTTCTCTCGATTACAATAACACCGTTCCATACATTATGTCCCTCTATACAAAAGCATCTCAAAGCAGGCACAAACTCGATGCGACTCAAGGCATCGACTCTAGATTTCCGGCTCCTTGGGATGAGGCACGACTATCGCTTCCTCGGACGATCAAGCACCTGAGAACAAGCAGACTGTTGGTGGGTCAGCACTTTATGCAAGTACTGGTGAGATATAAACAACTGAACAGAAGCTATACCCCCTGAAACCCACACTAATTAAACTTGTGGCAAAACATTGCATTACTAGTGATCTTGCTAGTTTTACCTAAGTTCTTTACATGCAGCTCGGAACTATAGTCAGATTACATCTTTTTGAAAACACAAGTTAGAAACCAGTTTTTGCATATTCGATACTCAAGCATTCAAGAAACTATAAGGGACAGTGTTCTCATCGTACAGTGTGCAGCATGTATTGTGCAACATAATCTATCTCTTTAGGAGCAAAGTTTATCTAGCAGACTGATCATTTCAAAACAAGGCAAGCATATCCAGTAGACTATCATTCACTCAAGCAATAAGGCAACACTCTATATGATTTCGGTCCCCGAGAAACTCAGGATTGGCAGCGAAAATCCAGCTATCCAATAACTCACATACTAGTACTATTAGCAGCTGTGACCGAGGTTCAGCTTTGCACTAATAGCCATTGTCCAACCGATGCAGATGCATGAAATTCTATCAGATAAATCATGATGCATACTGAATAATCAAGCAGGCTATACATAAACTCATTTTATTTCTCTTACCCATGGCCGAACGATTATCCCTGCTGCAGACACACGAGTTAGCAAGAATTTGCATAACATAATGTATACAGTTCTCTAATTTTCATGTTCGTCACTGCATCAAACAGTTAGGTATGCAAGAAGGCTAGCCTAGCATGCGCCCTAACTATATGATGGTCCCCTCATCGGGATTAGCAGTTGGGACGTACAAGCATATCTCACTAATAGACGAGTCTCGGTCTACCCAAGGACGTACAAGCCTTAGGTATCTAGATCTCTTTCTGGGCCGAACGATCCCTAGTGCCCCAGGAACCGCTCGAGAGATAATCCTTGTGCACAAGTTGTCCTGACCAAATGCAATGCAAGCTCCTATTCATACAAGATGATGCACATAATCAGAACAAGAAAGCAACACATTTATCAAGTCCAGATAGCCGAAGCTCACTCTCTCGATACACATTGCCTAATAGCCAAACCCTCCCGTAAGTAAGGTTTTTAAGCCTCAGGGTGGACCATTAGTCTAGATTCACAAGCTCACGCCATTTACCAAGTTCCATCTCATGACAAGAAATCAATGAAGCATGTTCAAGCAAAGCTAACTCATTAAGCAAGTAACAAGCAAGAACAGTTCTTATAACTCTAGCATGCAAATTCTATCTCTTGTGGACAAGCATTTAAGTATTCCAGTCTAGCATACGATATAAGTGCAAGCAATCCTCTTTACTCTTGTTATTAGCATGGCAAGGTTCTATCTCATTACAGACAAGTATTTCCTGTTCTCTTATTAGGCAGGCAAGCAGATTCATTTTAATGACAAGCTATGTGAGTTCTCTTATTAGCATACTGAGTCAGTTCTATTATTCTTCTTAAGCAACAAGCATTCAAAAACTCAGATTCATTATTAAGTCGTGCAAGAATCAGAGAATGCAGTTCTGCCCACTCACATTGATTAATCGGTCGAGAACTCTCCGAGAAGACTTCTGTTCGAGCAAGCAAGGTGATCTCACTTGTACATAGTGCCTACGCGGAGCGGGGCACTACATGGACACCTCAATGCACTTTTGCATAAAAATGCCCAATAATTGGAAAATTACACAAAGACAGAATTTGGATTAAATTAATTAAAATTATTGCGCACGATGTTCTGGAATTAATTAGAAGTACATAGAATTAAAATTAGGTGGAACACAAGTGTCAGGAACGTAGAGGGTACAATGTAGAATATAAATAAAATTCGGGTTGCATAAAACGGTCAAGATTGTGTCTCCAATTTCGATTGGGACACTCAAGGGTACAAAGTCATACTTTATTTAGAATTAAATAATAACGTCCGCGATGTTTATTGTATGACTAAAATATAGCACCAGAGAGCATAATTATAAGTTACACAAAGGTTAGAATGGTAGGCGGGCATATCTAAGACAAGATTGTAAAATTTGTAGGTAGACAATGGCTAGTGTAGTGCTCCAATTATCGAAGCAATGGTAGGGTGCGCTAGGTGATATAAATATCGTAAAATTAAATAAAATATCGTGTCCTAATTCTAATTAGGTTTAATCTAGACCTAGTTCCAATATCTAAGCCAAGTAGGCCTAATTTTGGGTGTGGGGGTTTACATACGTTGACTTTCCTTTGCCATCCTACTGATACACACATAAATGCACTGTGTGATTTATCGCACGCATTCTTGCAACTTGTCTGGTCATGCGCATTATACAATATTTTTTGTCAATCAGATGAATGTGCGCACATTGGAATTCTTGGAACAACATGGTCCTTTCCTTATTTTTTTTATCAACAAAGAATTTTTATTTTACCTTAGTGATACTTTCAAATCGAGACTCGTTGAATATATGTCAGCTCAATGGTATTATGGACATGGCAAAATAATTCTGTGGGATAATTTGGTAGATGTATCACTCGAGGTATACTCGTGCTGAGTACAAATGATAAATCTTACCAGATGCAATACTATTAGAGGTGATATAGACGTGATAGTTTACTAGTTTACTCCACCGGGGAAGAAAAGAAAGAGTAGTTCAAGGGCAAACTATTATCTCCTCTTTAGGGGATAATAAATGAGATATGATTCAGAGGTAATATGGACATAAATCATATTATATTTATTGACTGGTGGGTAAACATGTAGGATTATTCCAAATCCAACTGGGAATCAGGAATAGGATATCCTTAAAATAGCTAGGATTTAAGAATAGAACATTTTGGTTGGGAAGAATCGTTTAGATGATCTCAACGAGACTGTTCCGTTGGATCTGAGTATTTTCCCTCTGGAGAAATTTGAGGACCCATCACCCATGTCTTATTTAAAAAAATAAATACAGGTAATAGTTCGAGAGGTCGTGTAGGCTATGAGTTGCTGGGGATTAAACAAAATTTGTCTTATTTTAATCCGCTAGAGATGGAGAAGAATATGTCGTGTTTAGACATAATACTTCTTGAGGAATTTGCCGTTGATATGCATCATTATCAAATCTCCAAAGTCTTTATCATCTGGGCAGTTGACACCATATTTACAGAGAAAGCATATTTGAATATGTCACCCATGCTTTTGTCAGAATCCCACAATGATGGGTCAGAGGAAGGAGAATGCGTCGCTTCTTCTAATTCTGAACTTTCAGGACTTGTTGGTGGTGTAACATATCCCAAACCACGACTAGTCCGTTGGTAATATATTTTCGTCTTGCCTTTAAGAGTTAGGTGATGTATAGGAGTCCGTATGCCTTTTCCATAATTTAGTCCCAAGCTAGATTTTAAGTTGTAGCTCATCTTTTGTATGATGTTCTTGGCTGGTTGGCTGTAACGATACGGTTGTATCTTCCCCATATCCTCGTCAGAACCATCAGTCTGCATGACTCTTTTATTTTTATCTTTGCCAAAAATTATATGACGTTGCTTGTCCTGTCTCATTGGGACTATGAAGTATGCCTCCTCATATGGTTCATATGACAAACCGTATT
Organism: Iris macrosiphon; assembly: GCA_036927795.1. Classification (NCBI taxonomy): domain Eukaryota; kingdom Viridiplantae; phylum Streptophyta; class Magnoliopsida; order Asparagales; family Iridaceae; genus Iris; species Iris macrosiphon. The sequence goes on along the minus strand of JAYESA010000009.1, from coordinate 84,274,448 downwards.
GGAATGGAGATGCTATGGGTATGGACAGAGGTTCGTAGAGGTGAAGCACCTCTAAGAATTTTTCGGTAAAGGGTTCAACATCGATGTAGTACGAAGTAAGTCTTCTTTATTCATGAAATATAAAAAAAATCATCTTCCACATAGTCGGCATAATCTTCAGCCTTGACATGAGGCTTGGCCAGATTGATGACTAAGGGTTGATTCACTGATGTTGATGGCTTATTACAACGAAGCTCGATAACAAGTAGTTCATTCTCCATTGTGGGTTGTTTATTGCATCGAAGGTTGATGACCAATGGAGATGACTTGTGCAGGTCGATGCCGAGAGGCTTTGTAGGAGTTGGACGAGTAGTACGTCCTTTGACTCTGATTATTAGAGGCTCTTCTTTTAGAGTATTTTCAGCTTTATTACTAGCTTGATTAGCTTTATTTTTCATATACTCTGGTGTATAGAGTACAGAGTCAGTGAAATAGGCTTCAACAACTTTGAAAGGGTTGAGGTCAGCTACCTCTGTTTTGACCTCTCCTCTATTATTCACATACTAGAAGCATTGATGTAGGGTAGAGGGTATAATTTTATACTTGTGTAACCATGGTCATCCCAGCAAAATATTGTAGGATACGTCAGAGTCAATCATATAGTATGTGACTTAAGTACGTAGATCGCCTATCTAAATTTTTAGGCGTATCTTTCCCAGTAGTTTACTTCTTCCAACATTGAAGCCTAGAATGGTAGTACTGGTAGCAGACAGGTTGTGCATTAGTATCTTCAATCCTCTCAGTAGACATTTAGGAATGATGTTCAGTGAAGAACCAGGATCAATGTGGATCTGGTTTACCTTAATAGATCCGATTTAATCGGTATCTTACAGAGGCCTGTCATGCTGATTATCTTTGAGTAGCATATCATCTTGCGTGAAGTTGATGTTAGGAATCTTCTTTATAACGCTATGGCATAGAGGACATGCTAATGGCTATTCATTAGGATTCTGGAGTTGAGCTAGGCATGAGTTTGCATGTATCAGAGATTCGCTTAAAGCTTCACGAGTCTTCTTTGACAAACGAAGCAACTCAAATATGGAGAGTCGGGCTGGGATATTGGCCAGTTGTGCCAATATGTCAAAATTGTAGGACTTTTTAAGTACTTGGGGTACATTCTTCTTCAGAGATTTGTCGAAGCGTATTTCTTTTTGCTTTCCTTTCTCTGTCATAGTTGGCTTAGAAGGACCAGGTTCTGTTGTGACCGGAGCTGCAGGATCAGTTGATAAAGTAGGAAGAGTATAAGGAATTTCTTTCGGGACAGATTTATAAGTTTTATGATAATCTTTGCTGGACCTGGTACCAGTCATGGATTCTTCTTTGAGCATCGGAGAAAGAAGGACCATATTACAGGACTTGAGTTTCTTTTTATCATGTCCTTTCTTAGAGTGAGTCTGTGGGCTGGTCTCGTCGTAGCCTAATCCACTACGAGATTTATTGGACTTTTCTCGAATTTATAGAGGAATACATCACCCCTTGCCAAAGTTCAAACCTTCAGCTTTTTGGAAATTATACCCTATTTTTTGCATCTGGCGTACAACTTATTGGTTGTATTGATAAAATTTGGGGCGATCCTCCTCAAGCACTTGAGTCGTGGTCGATGTTATAATGGTTGCAGAAGAAGGAGAAATTTGTGTAGGAACACCTTCATAAGCACTAAAGATTTATTATGCCCTATATAGTGGAACGCTGCCAATCATGGACCATTGTCGGTGGGTTAAGCGAAGCTTGCGAGTAGAGCTTGGTGGGGCAATGTTCAAATTTTAAAATCTGGAATCGAGAGATACATCTGCCTGATGTTGGTCCTGATCTCTGTCTGAATGAGGATCCGAAGAAATCATATTGCATGATTTATACTTCTTACCCTTCTTAGATTTTGATTTGGAAGATGCTGATCCCTGGTCCCAATCTGATAGCAGATCGGGATGAATCCACATAATCTCGCCATTACCTATAGTAAGAGGCACCAATTCCCCTGTTTGATTTCTAGGCGGCGAAAGATTCACCACTTCCATCGTAGCTCGAGGTATTAGGACGACGCCACTCGGAACTTCTTGTGCTTGAAAGTTACCGAATTGAAGATATAACATATTAGCAGTGACTGTCTCACTACCAAAATATGATGAAATGGCGACGTTGTTAGCGACGCCAGAGTAAAACGTTGCTAATATTAAATATTTCTGCGACTCCAAATTTTAACGTCGCTATAAGTTGATGTTTGGCGACATATAGTGACATTTAGCGACTGTAATTTAGATTTTTAAAAGAATAGTCGCTATAAGCTTATTTAAGGTCACTAAACGTCGCTGAGTTTTATTATTTAGCGAAGTTTAGCGACATTAGTTTTTAGATATTTAGCGATGTTTTTAGCGATGTCTAAAACGTCGCTAATTTTTTTTTTAGTGGCATCATAAGTTGATGTCGCTAAACGCCGCTAACATTTTAATATAGGTTTCGGTTCTCCCCTTCTGTCGAAATACCCTAATTTTTCAAAACTCGCCCCCCTCTCCCCCCCTCTCCGGTGAACTGCACACTCTGGCGTCCTCCACAGCGGCCTACTCCGGCGTCCCCCTCCTCCTCCTCCTCCTCTAGGTAAACTCTAACTCTCTCTCTCTCTCTCAAAAGACACGGCATAACACTGACACAGATATGACACACACACAGAGAAGAGTACTTGTTTCATGCTAGGGTGATGATACATGTGAGTCAAGAGTTGTATGTATGGAGAGTGAGGGTGGGCTTGCTCGAGTGTGTTGCTTGGTGTCTGTGTTGTGGTTTCAACACAGAGAAGAGTGAGGGCAGTGGTGTATTGAAGGAGTATGAGGTAGGGATGGCCTGTGTTGAAGGTATATGCCACCATCATCAGGTATGGAGGTCGGGTTCAGTATGAGAATGAGAGGGTGCTCAAATCAGGATCAACAACAACAGTGAGATGGTAAGGAGAATGTGCACAAATTGCATAAGCAAGAGCCTGTGCTCAGGCTAAGGGATGGCAGGCAGTAGGGTTCTCACTTGACACTGCAAGGAGTGTTAAGGATGTGCATTATGTATCCAGCAGTGTTATGGATAGAGTGCTTTGGTAGGTGTATGTGTGCACAGGTGTGGGTGTTTAAGATTGGGGTTAATTCTTGGATGTATGCTACAGCAAGTGTTCAGCTGGGGGAAAATAGTAGGAAGCTACTGCTTTGTACATTAAAAACAGTTATTGTTTGGAGTGGTACTGCAGAATATTGCAGTAATAAGGAGAGTGCAACTTACAATCAGTGTATAAGTTTGTATGGAGTATCAGTGAGGGAAAAATAACAATTATATATGGGGTATTTCAGGTCTAACCAAGGGGGAAAGTATACTCCCTAGTTGAACTAGGTTGGAGCATTGAGGGATATGAGTGACTGCAAACATTAGGAGAAAGTATCGGGCAATAGAGTGGGAGAGTATACTACTTCCTTTGGTGTTACAATAGATGATGAGACTAATACAAGTGTATAAGTAAGATGGGAAGTTGATGACTGTATCAGTGAGAAGGCATGGGACCAGTTAGTAGTGTCCTTGTGTTAACTTGTGTGTGGGTGGTTATCATTTTGAGTGTTAGTTAAGTGAGTTCATGGTGTATGTCAGTGAACCTTGCATTAAAATGTGTATTAGTGAACATGTAGGGCTATTACAGGCAGTGCCTGACTAAAGGCCAAGCAATGAGGGAGGAGTGGCAGTGCACTCTTGTCCACTGTCAAATATTAGGGGAGTTAAAACCCGATGTGTGAGTTCATATGCACCGGTGCAATATATGCAATGCCTGTGTGAGCAATTAAGGTACTAGGACTAGTTGAAGTATCAGTTGGGGAACTAGAGAATTAAGTAGTAGTTTAGGTAGTAATATTTCACAAAGGGTAGTAATATTTCACACAGGTGCAATGTACACAAAACCTGATGTGTGAGTTCATATGCACAGGTGTAATGTCTAGAGTCTTGTTTTAGTTAAGGTAGTAATATTTTACAAAGGGTGTAAAATTTGACAACAAAAATGACTTAAGTCTTCGTAGTAATTTGATTTATAGGACACAGACTGTCACAGAGGGCATTGTGTATAAAGCTAGAGCAGTTATTACCTTCCTCCAGAGAATCATACTATATTTAACGATGAGTATATATGCTAGGACTAGGAGTATCAGTGCATGTACTGTATTTAACGATGAGTATATACTTGAACGATGTCTATTCATTTTTGTAAAAGTATCTAGAAATGGATATAAATTACTATCTGCGTTATCGTTCGTGGATGTACAACCGTCATCCTGATGACATGTGCGGTGTACGAGATAAATTCATTGAGGGTGTACAGCAGTTCCTGCAGTTCGCCAAGGCGTTCCCTTAGTACATGGACGGTACCAAAATTAAATATCCGTGTGTGAGATGTCGCAACTTGAAGTATTATCCAGAAGTGGAAGTCATATATCATTTGTAATCGAAGGGTTTCATGCCGAATTACTATCAGTGGACCGCACACGGAGAACTTGTATCTTTAGCATCGGAGTCGTAGCCTTATATGGAGCCGTATATAGATGTCCACGACCATGCTGCTTATGACGACTGGTGGGTGAATATGGTTTTTGATGCGATGGGACCTAGTTTCGATCCGGACAATCATGATCCAGTCGAGGAGGCACCGAATACCGATGCTGCAAAGTTAATGGAGTTGTTGGAGAATGCAAGGACTCCATTATATCTTGTTTATGAAGATCATTCACCGTTGGAGGTTGTTACAAGATTGTTGAGCATCAAGTCTGATTTTAACATATCGCAAGAATGCTATAACCGACTGATGGATTTGATTATAGAGATCTTACCAGAGGATGCAAAGTTGCCTAAAGACTTCTACCGATCTAAGAGGATGGTAAGATTGCTCTGGATGGGATACGAGAAAATTGATGCATGTCGCAATGGGTGCATGTTGTACTACAAAGACGACAAGGATGAAGATGCGTGCAGATTCTGTGGTGCTGATCACTACAAGGCTACTGGAAGAGGAAAGTATGTCAGTGCAAAGAAGCCTACCGATTCGATGCACTACTTGCCTTTGATGCCGCGGTTACAGATGTTGTTTATGGTGAAGGAGACTGCAGAAAACATGAGTTGGCACAGGAGAAAACAGATCGAAGGAGTATTGGATCATCCATCTGATGGAGAAACATGGAAGCACTTTGATCGAGAGTATCCAGATTTTTTTTCGGATCCGCGTAATGTCAGATTGGGATTCTCCTTTGACGGTTTTACCCCATTCGGACTTTCGGGCTCCCAGTATTCGTGTTGGCCTGTGATCGTCACTCCGTAAAGTCTACCACCTTGGATGTGCATGAAGACTCCATATATATTCCTAACCGTTATTATCAAGATTTCGAACAATTCGAAGAGGAACATCGATTTATATTTACAGCCTTTGAAAGATGAGTTGAATCAGATGTGGGAAGTAGGTGCCAACACGTAAGATGTTTCCAGAAAGTAGAATTTTTAGATGAGGGCAGCACTTATGTGGACCATCAACGACTTTTCGGCCTATGGGATGTTATTAGGATGGAGCACTCAAGGTCGTCGCTCATGTCCGTATTGCATGGATCTTACTAAGGCTTTCCATTTGAAATACGGAGGCAAACCGTGCTTCTTTGATTATCATCGACAATTTCTGCCGAAGGATCATCCGTACCGGAGGAACATGAATGCTTTTCATACGGGCGTTGTGGAGAAGGCTAATCCACCGCCAAGGTGGCCTAGATACATGATATGGGAAGAGGTAAAAGATTTACCAAGTGCTATCGAAGAGCCTGCTAAGGGGTACAAGTGTGACGGATTTGGTCACACCCATAACTGGAAGAAGAGGAGTATATTCTAAGATCTGCTAGATTGGAGCACCAATCTGATCAGACATAACCTTGATGACATGCATATCAAGAAGAATGTGTTTGATAACATAATTAATACTGTAATGGAGGTAAAGGGGAAGAAAAAAGACAATCCGAAGGCCAGGATGGACTTAGAAGAAATATGTAGACGTTTTGCGTTGCATTTGATAGAGGAGGGGAATGGAAAGTTAAAGCAGCCTAAGTCAGTTTTCTCACTGGAGAAGGAGGATAAAGGGAGACTTTGTAGGTGGATTCAGGGTCTAAAATTGTCACGCCCCAGTCCCAAAAATGCGTAGGACTAGGACAGGTAAGCATGCCAGCCGCATGGATATGACAACTCCAATATATGGAAACCAAATCCATACGTACGCTGTACTATGAATATCAAATCCATATGTGGTATAAATCTATCACAAGTCACAGGGTATAATCTAAATCTCAGCCGCATAAAATCAAATATAAATAAATAACCAGTATCTATGAAACTAGATCTCAATATAAGTATCTTAAGGATGATAGTTGGATGGAAACAAATCCACTACCAACACGAATATAAGAGCAATACAATCTAAGTACACTACAATAAACACAATACAAGAATACCAGCTATCAATCACGGCTCAAAGAGAAGACATCCTCGAAGCATCTATAACCATCCAAATCTGCGCTCCTGCAAATACTCAAGAACAGGTACACCTGGCAGCGGACCAGGTCCTCAGAGGGACATAACAAGATACTTAAACACATGCCAATAAAGTACTGAAATAAATATCCAATGGGATCGCCTAACCATCTAAGTAAATACTGTTAAGAACAACTTTCCCCACAAGTGAGCTATCTGGCTGAAAACTGGGATTTGGCATGGTTCTCTATTAGAGATACAGGGGCCTATAAAGGCACGACGACTTTCGAACGCCGGAGGCCCGCTTGATAATAATATAATATATAGTGGTCATCACCGCCCGTATCTCCGGCGGAGAATCCGGCCGCACAATAGAAAAAGTGCAAAGGAGCTCAAATGCGATACTTGTTGTTCTCCCTACCCCATGCTCTAAGCATGTCACATCCATGACACAATAACACCTCTAATAACTGCCAAGTCTACTAGCATGCAAAGTTTCTAACGGCAGTTATTCCTAACGCACGGCCCATACGTACAGCAGTCCAGACCTGTCACGCAGTCCGTGATCTACATGAGACTCACACTCGTGTAACAACTGTGTCACGACTAATGAACCTAATGATGCTACATGATAATGGGGTAGTCTCATGAATAAGTTCAATGCAATACATAAATAAAAATACATCGCAACGACACCATCTCGCGTATTTTATATTACAGTTAAATATATGAGCTAAAGACAGAAAATAAAGATGCATGCAACATATGGAATATGAATAACAGTACAATGGCAAGGTATACTTGCCTGGCAAGAAAGCTGCGATGTACCAATAACCTGCTCCAGAAGTCGCGCAGAATAAATCCAATATCCTATGTACATATGATATAATGCAAATAAATCATTAGTCATTATACTAGTACACACACAACAATATTCATACTGGACTCGGGGTACACTAGGGGTGGTACTAGTCATCTAACACGGTAAATTATGCGTTAAATTACGTGGGTGTCGGGTCTTTAAGTACTGTACACAATAAGTCAGTCAACTAACACGGTCTCGTCAGTACGTCGGTATACACGAGGCAGACACCAACATTGTTCTTAGGGTCAACAGGGTCAAGGGAAAATACGGGATAGTCCACGGTGTCCTAGGGTCGCATAGTCTGAATATTTAGTCATAATTATCAATTAGCACTTACTTACATATATATTCATATTTATATAATAATATAACTAGTAATTTATTTTCATAACTAATTGAATACATATAGTAAATATGTGCATAAATATATACCAATTAATACTAAGCTAATGATTAACTTAATATACATATACTAGATTGGATCATGTCTGCGTACGTGTTCGTGTATGAACGCGCGTTGGGTTCTCCGATTCGGGGTCTGATATAAACTAACTGTGGTAACGAAATGCTACTGTCCTACTGAAACACACACAACATACAGAAAAGGGGAAGACAAACAGGTTCATACCTCAGAATACGTGCACGGGTACGACGGTGAGATTGACGAAGATAACGACGAGGGTGACAACTAAAACGACGATAATGGTGATGACGATGATGAGATGATGGGGATGAGGAGGACGACGAGGACGATGGTGATGACAAGGACGACGATGGTGATGATGATGATGATGATGAGGGCAATAATGTTTGACGAGGATGATGGCGATGATGGAGATGTGGACGGGGTCTGATGATGATGCTAATGATTGAAGTAAGGATGATGGGCTGATGGCTGCTGATACGAAGAGGTGATGATGATTATTACGACGATGAGATGATGATGCTGCGATGATGATGATTGTGGTTAATTAGGTTTATGGTGATTGGGGTGCTAATTAGGTTAACGATGATAGTGGTGATTGGAAGATGTTTAGGGTTGCTGTATTGAATGAACGGTGATGGTGATGATTTCAGGATGGTGATGACGAGGAAGAGGATGATGTGGATGATGATGATGCATGGTGATGATGAGTTATCGATGATGGGTTGACGATTAAGTGATGATGATACAACGACGTTGATAATGGCGACGATGACTGGAGGATGAGATATTGATAATTGAGATGGGGTGTTAAGGAGATGATGATGGCGTGGAGGTGGAGGTGGAGGTGTTAATGAGGTGTTGATGGTGATGTGTTGATATGGTGATGGGGTGGTGAAGATGCCCGGCCAGGAGAGGAGGTCCGGTCAGGGAGGTGGACAGAATCAGGGAGGAGAGGATATGGCTTGGGTCGACGTTCAGTCGCCGGGGAAGAGGAAGATCCGGCGGTCGAGGAGGTTGGTGGATGGCCGGTGCAACTGGACTCGGCTGCTGTGGGGGAACTCGCCGGCCAGGGGTGGAGGTGAAGTCGACGTACTCTGGGCTGCTGCTCAGGCGAAGCATGGTAGAGTAGGCTGGGCGATTGGTGGTGCAGAGAGAAGGCCGGCTGCTCGAGAGGATGCTGGGAACGGTGGTGGTTGCGTAGATCCGGTGGGTGGTCCGGCAATGGGGAGGAGGAGGACAGGGAACTGTGGAGTCGGGGTGGCTACTGAAGTTTTAATGGTGGTGGTGGTGTTGGCAATGGGATGATCGGAGGCTGCTGAAGTTTTAGTGCTGCTCCGGCCAATGAGGGATCCGGCTAGGGGAGGAGGATGCACTGGGGACGACGAGGGTGGAGGAGAGACGGCGGTGTGGGTGGTGGAGTTCGTCGGGCTGGCTGGAATGGTGATGGGTCGGGGTGTCGATAATGTGTAGACGGAGGAGGAAAGGTTGTGCGGCGGAGAAGATGCCGTGCTGCGGGGGACTACTCGACGAGGTGGCTCACTGGAGGGAGGAGGAGGACAGGGACGATGGTGGACTCGACGGTGGTGGTGAGTCGGCTTCAGGCGATTCGAGGGGCAGCGGGGTTGCTGTCGACGGGAAGTCCAGGCGGAGGAGAAAGAGATCGGGGTAGAGAAGGCCGGGGTGGCTCGATCTGGAGGAGGGGTGGCATGGATGATGCGTCGAGGTGAGCCTCCGGTGAGGGCTGGGCTGCTCCGGCGAGGAAGACTCGGAAGAAAGAAGGAGAATGAATAGGAGAAGAGTTGGGCATGGTCGGCTTGGTTTGGTTTTAGGGTTGGGAAGAAAATAGAAAAAGGAAAAGTTAGGAAAAAAATATTATATACACATGTGGGAGAGGGTTGAATGTTTGACATAAATTTGTTGGGCTTGGTCAATATCTCCTTGGGATGGCCTTGGGCTTGCTCTACAATCCTTGGAGTGGTTCTTGGCCTCACATAAGGATGTTGGGGCTATAATTTATAATTATTTAATTGTAAGGGTAGGTTTAGTATACGGTGCGATGTGCGCGCGTTGCACATCCCGAAAATTATAGAAAAAATTCATGTGAAGGGAAAAGTAGGTTTCTTCACGAATTGTCCAATGGTGGGGGCACCTTAATATGTTTTTGCATAAAAGCCCTCCGACAATTGGAAAATTTGTGCACAGGCAGAAATTAGATTTAATTAATTAAATCAAACCGCGCACGATGTTCTAGAATTTATTTGGAGTACATGAGATTAAATTTAGGCGGCCCACAATTGTCAGGGGCGTAGAGGGGGCAATGTAGAATATTAATAAAATTTGGTTTGCACAAAACGGTCAAGATTGTGTCCCCAATTTTGATTGGGACGCACAAGGGTACAAAATTAGAATTTATATCGAATTAAGAAATAACGTCCGCGATGTTTATTGTGCGACTAAAATGTAGCACCAGAGAGCTATATTATAAGTTGCACAAGGGTCAGAATAGTAGGTGGACATGTCTAGGATGAGATCGTGAAGTTTGTAGACAGGCAATGGCTAGTGAGGTACTCCAATTATCGAAGCAACGGTAAGGTGCACTACACGATATTTAATTATTGCATAATTAAATAAAAGCCGTGTTCTAATTCTAATTGGTTCAATCTAGCCCTAGTTTTACTATCTAAGCAAATTAGGCCTAAATTTGGGTAAGGGGGTTTACAATCCACAAAAACATGTCACGTCCCAGTCCCAAAAATGCGTAGGACTAGGACACGTAAGCATGCTAGCCGCATAGATATGGCAACTCCAATAAATGGAAACCAAATCCATACGTACGCTGTATTATGAATATCAAATCCACATATGTTATAAATCTATCATAAGTCACAGGGTATAATCTAAATCTCAGCCACAGAATATTAAATATAAATAAATAACCAGTATCTATGAAACTAGATCTCAATATAAGTATCTTAAGGATGATAGTTGGATGGAAACAAATCCAGTACCAACTCGAATATAAGAGCAATACAATCTAAGTACACCACAATAAACACAATAGAAGAATACCAGCTATCAATCACGGCTCGAAGAGAAGACATCCTCGAAGCATCTATAACCATCCAAATCTGCGCTCCTGCAAATACTCAAGAACAGGTACACCTGGCAGCGGACCAGGTCCTCAGAGGGACATAACAAGATACTTAAATACATGCCAATAAAGTACTAAAATAAATATCCAATGGGGTCGCCTAACCATCTAAGTAAATACTGTTAAGAACAACTTTCCCCACAAGTGAGCTATCTGGCTGAAAAGTGGGATTTGGCATGGTTCTCTATTGGAGATCCAGGGGCCTACAAAGGCATGACGACTTTCGAACGCCGGAGGCCCGCCTGATAATAATATAATATATAGTGGTCATCACCGCCCGTATCTCCAGCGGAGAATTCGGCCGCACAATAGAAAAAGTGCAAAGGAGCTCAAATGCGGTACTTGTTGTTCTCCCCACCCTATGCTCTAAGCATGTCACATCCATGACACAATAACACCTCTAATAACTGCCAAGTCTACTAGAATGCAATGTTTTTAACGACAGTTATTCCTAACGTACGACCCATACGTACAGGAGGCCAGACCTGTCACGCAGTCCGTGATCTACATGAGACTCACACTCGTGTAACAACTATGTCATGGCCAATAAACCTAATGATGCTACATGATTATGGGGTAGTCTCATGAACAAGTTCAATACAATACATAAATAAAAATACATCGCGACGACACCGTAGCGCGTATTTTATGTTACAATTAAATATATGAGCTAAAGATAGAAAATAAAGATGCATGCAACATATGGAATATGAATAACAGTACAATGGCAAGGTATACTTGCCTGGCAAGAAAGCTGCGATGTACCAATAACCTGCTCCAGAAGTCACGCAGAATAAATCCAATATCCTATGTACATATGATATAATGCAAATCCATCATTAGTCATTACACTAGTACACACACAACAATATTCATACTGGACTCGGGGTACACTAGGGGTGGTACTAGTCATCTAACACGGTAAATTACGCGTTGAATTACGTGGGTGTCGGGTCTTTAAGTACTGTACACAATAAGTCAGTCAACTAACACGGTCTCGTCAGTACATCGGTATACACGAGGCAGACACCAACATTGTTCTTAGGGTCAATAGGGTCAAGGGCAAATACGGGAAAGTCCACGGTGTCCTAGGGTCGCATAGTCTGAATATTTAGTCATAATTATCAATTAGCACTTACTTACATATATATTCATATTTATATAATAATATAACTAGTAATTTATTTTCATAACTAATTGAATACATATAGTAAATATGTGCATAAATATATACCAATTAATACTAAGCTAATGATTAACTTAATATACATATACTAGATTGGATCATGTCTGCGTACGTGTTCGTGTATGAACGCGCGTTGGGTTCTCCGACTCGGGGTCTGATATAAACTAACTGTGGTAACAAAATGCTACTGTCCTACTGAAACACACACAACATACATAAAAGGGGAAGACAAACAGGTTCATACCTCGGAATACGTGCACGGGTACGACAGTGAGATTGACGAAGATGACGACGAGGGTGACAACTAAAACGACGATAATGGTGATAACGATGATGAGATAACGGGAACGAGAAGGACGACAAGGGCGATGGTGATGACAAGGACGACGATGGTGATGGCGATGATGATGACGAGGGCAATGATGTTTGACGAGGATGATGGTGAAGATGGAGATGTGGACGGGGTGTGATGATGATGCTAATGATTGAAGTAAGGATGATGGGCTGATGGCTGCTGATACGATGAGGTGATGATGATTATTACGACGATGAGATGATGATGCTGCGATGATGATGATTGTGGTTAATTAGGTTTATGGTGATTGGGGTGCTAATTAGGTTAACGATGATAGTGGTGATTGGGAGATGTTTAGGGTTGCTGTATTGAATGAACGGTGATGGTGATGATTTTAGGATAGTGATGACGAGGAAGAGGATGATGATGATGCATGGTGATGATGAGTTGTAGTGATGGGTTGACGAGTAAGTGATGATGATACAACGACGTTGATAATGGCGACGATGACTGGAGGATGAGATATTGATAATTGAGATGGGGTGTTAAGGAGATGATGATGGCGTGGAGGTGGAGGTATTAATGAGGTGTTGATGGTGATGTATTGATATGGTGATGGGGTGGTGAAGATGCTCGGCTAGGGGAGGAGGTCCGGTCAGGGAGGTGGACAGAATCAGGGAGGAGAGGATATGGCTTGGGTCGACGTTCAGTCGCCGGGGAAGAGGAAGATCCGGCGGTCGAGGAGGTTGGTGGATGGCCGGTGCAACTGGACTTGGCTGCTGTGGGAGAACTCGCCGGCCAGGGGTGGAGGTGAAGTCGACGTACTCCGGGCTGCTGCTCAGGCGAAGCATGGTGGAGTAGGCTGGGCGATTAGTGGTGCAGAGAGAAGGCCGGCTGCTCGAGAGGATGCTGGGAACGGTGGTGGTTGCGTAGATCCGGCGGGTGGTCCGGCAATGGGGAGGAGGAGGACATGGAACTGTCGAGTCGGGGTGGCTACTGAAGTTTAATGGTGGTGGTGGTGTTGGCAATGGGATGACCGAAGGCTGCTGAAGTTTTAGTGCTGCTCCGGCCAATGAGGGATCCGGCTCGGGGAGGAGGATGCACTGGGGACGATGAGGGTGGAGGAGAGATGGCGGTGTGGGTGGTGGAGTTCGTCGGGCTGGCTGGAATGGTGATGGGTCGGGGTGCCGATGATGTGCAGATGGAGGAGGGAAGGTTGTGCGGCGGAGAAGATGCCGTGCTGCGGGGGACTACTCGACGAGGTGGCTCACTGGAGGGAGGAGGAGGACAGGGACGATGGTGGACTCGACGGTGGTGGTGAGTCGGCTTCAGGCGATTCGAGGGGCAGCGGGGTTGCTGTCGACGGGAAGTCCAGGCGGAGGAGAAAGAGATCGGGGTGGAGAAGGCCGGGGTGGCTCGATCTGGAGGAGGAGTGGCATGGATGATGCGTCGAGGCGAGCCTCTAGTGAGGGCTGGGCTGCTCCAGTGAGGAAGACTCGGGAGGAAGAAGGAGAATGAACAGGAGAAGAGTTGGGCATGGTCGGCTTGGTTTGGTTTTGGGGTTGAGAAGAAAATAGAAAAAGGAAAAGTTAAGAAAAAGATATTATATACACATGTGGGAGAGGGTTGAATGTTTGACCTAAATTTGTTGGGCTTGGTCAACATCTCCTTGGGATGGCCTTGGGCTTGCTCTACAATCCTTGGAGTGGTTCTTGGCCTCACATGAGGATGTTGGGGCTATAATTTATAATTATTTAATTGCAAGGGTAGGTTTAGTATACGGGGCGATGTGCGCGCGTTGCACATCCCAAAAATTATAGAAAAAATCCATGTGAAGGAAAAAATAGGTTTCTTCACGAATTGTCCAATGGTGGGGGCACCTTAATACGTTTTTGCATAAAAGCCCCCCGATAACTGGAAAATTTACACAGAGGCAAAAATTAGATTTAATTAATTAAATCGAATCGCGCATGATGTTCTAAAATTTATTTAGAGTACATGGGATTAAATTTAGGTGGCCCACAATTGTCAGGGGCGTAGAGGGAGCAATGTAGAATATTAATAAAATTTGGTTTGCACAAAACGGTCAAGATTGTGTCCCCAATTTCGATTGGGACGCACAAGAGTACAAAATTAAAATTTATATCGAATTAAGAAATAGCGTCCGCGACGTTTATTGTGCGACTAAATGTAGCACCAGAGAGCTATATTATAAGTTGCACAAGGGTCAAAAAAGTAGGTGGACATGTCTAGGATGAGATCATGAAGTTTGTAGACAGGCAATGGCTAGTGAGGTACTCCAATTATCGAAGCAACGGTAAGGTGCACTATACGATATTTAATTATTGCATAATTAAATAAAAGCCGTGTTCTAATTCTAATTGGTTCAATCTAGCCCTAGTTTCACTATCTAAGCAAATTAGGCCTAAATTTGGGTGAGGGGGTTTACAATCTACCCAACTTAAAATAATTTCGTCCTCAAAATTAAACTAGGGTAGGGTTTCCCTATCTAACCTTACTTGATTACAGTCTAAAGAATTCTTCTTAAATTAACATTGCAGTTTCTACCCAACTTAGAATTTACCCATCTATCCTCTAAGGTTGTACATCTAAGAAAGCTATGACCTAAATTATTGAATCATGTTATTTAATCCTCAAAGTCTTTAACACCAAACATATCGTCGATGATATTCCCTTAATCATTTATAAAAGATAGTCACCAAACAATGCGACTGGCCTGTGGGGTATATCTAGTACTATCTATATATCAAACTTATACCAAGCAAGATGTTTCATCTTTTCGAGACAAGGAAAGACGAAGATCAATAATAAAGAGTTCAAGGGAGAGGTAATAGAATGCAAGTATGGGGATCAAGGTGCTTTAAAGAGTTCAATTGGGAATTTGTCAAGGCAGTTGTGGATTGAAGTCCTATTTTGGTAGTTCCTATTCACATGCTCGTATCAGTACGGTTATATAATGGATCCGATGGGCTCAGATATATCTAGAGGGCAAGTATAATCACTATATATCTCAATCCACGTAAAATAGTTATGTGAACGGAGAATCGAGCGCACTATGGTTGATCAGACCATAGTACACTGATTCTGAAATGTATTAGTATGCACGCCCAATAATACATATGCAGTGAACAAGCTTGATAAAGAATAAGCTTACAAAAATTAGGCTATAATAGCAGCATGAGTCAAGATAGTACAACAAATATAACTACGCTGGATTATGATGAAAGAAGGTATAAATTAATTCAAGTTCACAAAACAAAATAACATAAGCAATAATAATAAAAAGACTCTACAATCTCTACAGTTATCATACAGCCTTCTTGTCTAAGTCGCTAGTCGACCAAATAGGGGCATGGACCTCTAAATTCTATCGCTTGAATAAACACTATCGTCTTATGCTATCATACAATTAATGTCATTCAGTTACACTACCTCGATGGGTCAAGTGGGCTATGTGATACTAGGTTGTGAGGCATACTACCCAACTTAAAAGAATTAAACTAATACTGTGACAGTCTTAAGAGGATCCTATAAAATAATCTTGTACATGTAAATAAAATAAAAACTCTCATTAGGGTATATGAGGAAAGATCTTGGTACTTATTAGGGTCTCCTATTGCGTTATATAGGTAAGGGTCACCTTAAGTCTTACTTATAGTGCTCATAGAACATGTGTCAATAGCGAGAATAGAAGAGTTACTAGCCGTTAAGGGGAAAGAGATCTAACCTGTATCGAGGTGGGGTATATGCTACGCAATTTAAAACTAAGGGATAACCATAAAATTATAATCTAGATGAATACTCAACTATCAAGTTCTAACTACAAGGTACGTCATTCAAAATTCAAGATCGCAACTATCACTTTAGTAAACCATTTGTCCTATCATAGAATACAAATTACTTGGTCTATAATCAGAAGCGTCAGATTGGCATGAATTGAAAGATGAAGAAATAAAGGGGATAATTTATTCGTCGCACAATTAGCGAACATTAAGGTTGCAGAGGAATAACATATAAAATTAAAATAAGGAGCTCTAGATAGCATCATGGTTTTCTAAAGGGGAGTGGGGTGCTAGTTGCTATGTTCGAGGCATGATTAAGAAAAGGATTAATTACATTCCTCTAGGCTTCCTAGGGTGCTGTCTACTAATAATAAGGCAATGATCTAAGTTTGTAGTTCTCCAATACTTATCTAACTGTGTAGGTTAGGTTCAGTCCTAATGTTCAATATTGGTTCTCCATTGGTCCCTCAATACTAGGGTCAAACATTATGGTAAGACTTTTAACTATCTCTAGTAGTGTCTATACTACTCTCAAGTCTTCTTAATACATAAAGTGGTAATGGTATACCAATCTAAAGATAAGGAATTCTAGGGTTCATTAGATATTCTAAACTTAATGGCGTATCTATATTCTCGTTGTATTCTTAATAGGTGTGCTATCCTAATTATCATCCTAATAACAGGTGTTCCTATATTCTAGCAGAAGTTTATACTCAAAAAACTATTAGGGAAGTACAGGAACCAAGCAGGATACAATTGTTCAAATAGAACAAATAGGAGGAAGATGAATCATAGTCAATTGTGGATGAGATCTTATACTCTAGTCCTAGGTGCAGGCTTGTCCGATACAGTAACGTAACCGAGATAATATACTCTCGACCTGCATGTGCCACCACAAAATTTTTAAGACGGATTCCTATAGAACTTGAGAAGATGCATCGACCTCAAGGAGAATAAACTGGCGGGTATGAAGAGCCACGATTGTCACGTATTCATGGAGAGGTTAATTCTAATTATATTTCGAGAATTCTTACCGCAGGTCATTTGGGACCCATTGACAGAGCTTAGCATATTCTTCAGAGATCTTTGTTCTACTAAGTTGCTCGTCGATCGTCTAGAAAAGTAAGAGAAGGACATTGCGGTAACACTGTGCAAGCTCGAGATGGTGTTTCCTCCTCGATTCTTCAACTCTATGGAGCATTTGCCAATTCATCTTTCCTATGAGGCACGTGTTGGTGGTCCTGTCGGTTATCGGTGAATGTACCCCTTCGAGCGGCATCTGAATCACCTAAAGAGAAAGGTGAAAATAAGGCACGGGTTGAGGGCTCTATTTGTGAAGCATATATTCTCGAGGAGATTATAAACTTTTGCTCGACGTATTTCAAACCTCATATTGCTACTAATAGAACGAGAGCTCCGAGAAACGACGACGAATATCAGGAGTCTAATGATGTAATACTGAAAGTATTCAATGCGTCCGAAAAGCCTTCGGGG
Organism: Iris macrosiphon; assembly: GCA_036927795.1. NCBI lineage: Eukaryota > Viridiplantae > Streptophyta > Magnoliopsida > Asparagales > Iridaceae > Iris > Iris macrosiphon. The sequence goes on along the minus strand of JAYESA010000009.1, from coordinate 84,256,672 downwards.
AAAATAAAGAAGAGATATTTGAATGATGACGAGCTAAGGGCTGCTCAATTGTATATATTTCTCAATTAAGACGAGGATGAAGTGGAGAAGCTAGAGGGGTAAGTAATTAATACGTCCACGTTTACGTTATCTCAATGTAATAGTATAAGCTACTATTATGCTACTAATCAACGATTGATTCGTTATTTTTTAGCACATATAATGATGAGCTGAGGTCGGTTAGACCCTACATAACAGACGAAGAAGTAGAACAAGAAATGAGATGCCATTTTCCTTCTTGGTTGAGCGCATATATAAGGATCTTGGTAATTACTTTTTCTGTATGCACTTGCACAATAAATAACTTACTATCGCTACTTTGGTATTTAGGTCGATCGTCTAATAACACCCGGGACTGAATCTATTAGAACTCTAGCCAAGGGACCAACTTCTACCGTCAAAATATGGCCCAGTTACTGTGTGAATGGATTTAGGTTCAAGTCAACAAATGCTCCGATCAGAGACAGCTTTCTGGATCTTGATTCCATAAAAAATAGTTGTTTGTGTATCAAATCTTTGAACTACGAAGACGTCGATCCAAGCAATAATTTCTTTGGCATCTTACGAGAGATTATGGAGTTAACATATAATTACGGCACAGAACCTACTAAGATCGTGCTATTCAAGTGTAAATGGTTCGATCCGATTCAAGATCAAGGTTAAAAAATTGACAAGCATGGTCTTGTGGATATAAACTACAAGCGTAGATATCAAGGCTACGAACCATTTATCCTATCAAGTCAAGCTCAGCTCATGTACTTCACAACTTATCCTAGACGAGGGACAGCGAGGTCGGATTGGTGGGCACTATGCAAGACTAAAGCTAGAAATACCTTTGACGTTGACAAAATAGCTTATCAGGAGGACGCGCTACCTCTTATAACAAATATTGTAGATGTAGACTCAATGGAAGTTACTCATTACACGACTAATAATGTAGAAGATGTAGAATTATCTGAAGAGGAAGAGAAAGATGAAGACGAAGTAGATGAAAGTGAAGATGAGGAGGAAGAGGAAGAGTAGGACGAGGAAGGCGAACAAGATAAATTTTCTAAAGATGATTAAAAATAAAATATTTTGATTGTAGAATGTACTATATTTTTACTGTAGAATGTACTATGTTGACGAAGATATTTTTTATATTTTGACTAGAATGTACTATCCATTTATACTTGTGACACCACTAGTTACTTACTATACAATTCTATGAATGCTATGAGATATGCAGAACATTTTGACTGTAGAATGTACTATATAATTTGTGTATTTTTTTATTCATCATATGTTGTTATCAGGTATGATAGGACGACGCAGCGCGTTCGACAGGTCCCGAGGTAGACGGAGTGCTCCTCCGGTTGTAAACCCCCTCGATTAATTCTATAGATAGTCAGGTTTGGACTGGGAAAATTTTGGATTTAGTAGCAGATGTTGAGGTTTAGATTAGAGTTAAGTATATCTGTTAATTTAAATTTATTTAATTAAAATCCTTGGGGTGCCCTGTCATTGTTTAATTATTCGGAGCCCAATATCAGCCCATAAATTCCATCGGACTATTGTACTTCTGACTTGACTCGCCAATTTAGGCACTGGACTTTTCTGTCACTCAAAATCAATTTCGTTGTGCTCTAAATTAATTGCACAATTTTCCGTAACCGAAATCCATATTTAATTCTATGTCGGACACCTGTGCCGTTACCCTCAATTTTAAGATACCAATTTAACCCGTTGATCCGGACCAACTAAAGGGTCCAAGACAGACTCCATGCCCCCACCATTTTTGACCTTTGTGTCATTTCCGCATTTTGACCCCAAGTGCCCCCATTTAATTTAAAAGCGCGGGACACTTTAATTCTATTTTAATCGGGAATACCAATTTTGTCTAATTCTATTTTAATCTCCAATTAATCCCGATGGCCATTAAATTAAACCCGTGCCAAACACCCAACACCCCCTCACCATGCAAATCATCAAACATAATTTTCTCCATAATTTTTGCATCGTTTTATGTGTTCGTGCAATTTCCCGAATTTAAGGGGCTTAGTTGCAATTTATTGATTTTAGGTGTCCTCACCCCATTGGCCAAGACCAATTGGAGAGGCTACAAATTTTGGATCAAATTATACATCTCCCCCACCCCACTTCTCATGAAGAAATGATTTTTCTCATGTGAAATCTAAGCCCTCATTTTGAATGGGACCATCCCCACCACACATCCCTTACACACCCTCCTATAAAACCATCACCATCACCATCACCCTCATAACCCCCAAGGCTGGCCCTAATCCCTAGGTGTGGAAAACCCCCCTCTCTCTCTCCTCCCTCCTCCATTATTTTATTTCTCCATGCAAATTCCTCCTCCCTCCATTCTTCTTCTTCTTCCTTTATTTCTTCTTTCTCCTTCTCACTGAGGCTGACCCGACCGGCCGACTGTGCCTTCCCCACCCCGCAGCAGCTTTGACTGAACAATTTGGTCCGGCCAGTACCGTGTCGCGCTCACTCCGGCTGTGCAGACTCTGGCTCATGCGGTGCACCCCCGCACAGCCCGACGGTACAGCCATTCCCCCTTCAGCCCGCTGTGCACAGTGCACTGTGCAGCTCCGGCGGCTGACAGAGCCCTGCTCCGGGCTGATACTCCAGCTTCAACCCGACGGTGCAGCTCTGGCCGCTGTCCAGCTTCGACCCACAGTACACTTCCCCCCGCTCCGGCCAGTGCTGCCATCGACGACCCTGAGCACTGACTGCTCCGGCCAGCACACCGCTTCGCCTCCACAGAAGCTCCCGTCCAGCCGCATTCCCCATCCCATCTCCTCCAACTGTCCTTTCCCGACGAGCTCTACTACGAGCCCCGGCTGCTCAGCAACTCCGGTGAGCAGCTCCCCCACGAGCCGCTCAACTCCTCTATTATCCCCCCCCCGAATCCACTGATCCCCAATGCCGGCCTTCTTCTCCGGCGAGGAGACAACCACCCTCATTCCCCATCCGTACCATCATCGTCACAACTACCAGCTTCCATCTTCGCCACCACCAACTAATCATCCTCCGGCGATGGACCACCCTACTCCGGCCATCATCTCCGACCAGCGAGCCTCGTCGAGGTATCGACTCTCCCCCTCCCTTGAATTATATTTCGAATTTTAATATTATTTTAATAGGATGTTCTTTATATATATGGACATGTGTATATTATCTAGGGTTGTGTTTATATAATGTTGATATATATGGTTAGTGTAGTGTAGTACTTGAATTATATGATTAAGGTTAATGATGACTAAGGCAAATGATGATTAATGTGAATGTGGATTTTAATAACTTGAGATTAAGGTTTAATAGTGAACTTGGAGTTATTCGTCATAAGGAACTAAAATAGAATTAAAAGATATGCATGGAAATTTTAGGGCTTATTACTGCTTGAGTATTAAGGTTTGATATGATTGTTCCACGCAATTGATGGTTAATTAAGGAGCAGGTTAAATGGTAGTAAAATGATATGGGGATGACAAAACATTGGTTACATGGAAAGCTAATTTTTGATAATAAATTTGTTTGAGTAGTAGCTAGGCTTTTGGAAAGCGACATTCAAATAATTGAATTAATGGGTTGTATAATCGAGGGTTTAAATGATAAATATTTATTTTTATCCGAGGTTGATATATTTAAGCGTACATGGTAATGACTGTGAAGACTAGGGTGAAATCTGAGGATGATCACGACTTGAACTACTGAAAAACATCTTGATGAACATTAGAGATTGAGGATTGGGTCTGATGATATTATACAGGTGATTGAGATAGGTATTATTCGGATCAAGGATCAGAGATTGAGGACTGTGAAATTAGTGGTTAACTATTTGAGTTTGAGACTGAATTTAGGTGTAGATGTGTGTCGCATCCCTATCTGTCATGGAATAGGTTATTGATTATTGGTTTGTATCTCATCTCTAGGTACTACGGGACCTGAGGGCTTGGACGTGGTACCGGGACCCAGTCACCAGCAGCCGCACGCAGACAAGTGTACCTTGCCACCCTGTATTTTAGATTACAGATATTTGTTGTTCTTTATGTACATTGTGCACGTATTTACGTTGACGTTCAATACTTTGCGTCCGGTTCACAACCGGGTGCAGACGTACGTCATAACGTCTTAGAAAGATTATTGGATGTTTTGTAGCATCTCGATACGCGTACCCGAGTATATCGATACCCCAAGACACACTCATACACTGTGATCGTGCCAGATTCATGTATCCTGATACTGACATCATGACCAGAGACTGAAACGACCATAGGGTCGCGTCTGTTGAGTTATTTCTGTGTGTCAAGACTGTAGATAGAGGTTCAGGTTCAGCATACCATCGTTGACCGCTTGGAAAGGGGAAGACAGTTACTATACGTTTGGGCTCCTATGCACACGCTTATATATGTATATATAGTGATCCTGTATTCTAAAGTAGTGTATCACCCGTGTGTCTCTGTGCTCGGAGCTACGATAAGCCCCGTGTGTCTCTGTGTTCGGAGCTACGGTTTTATTTTAGAAAGCCCACGCGTCGAACATTGTCTTTAAACTGTGTCATACTAGTTGGTTATGATAGAGTACCTTGTCGTGCACTTGTACTTTCTGTTTACTTGGCTTGCTGTATTTTTGTACCTTGTTACGTCCCTCTGAGGACCTGGTTCCCTGCCAATTTTACAGCATAGATGATTACGGAGCATTTGGAGTTGCTGTTAGAGTTGCAAGTCTCACGGGCATGGTACCAGGCACTCATATCATATCTACCGATATTATGGTTATTTTACATTGATTATTCATCTGCTATTGTAGCCTAGTTTTTGTAGACTTATACTTATTCTCGAGTCTATTCGAGTTAGTGTGTTATTGGGCGGCCGACCTTAGCACATATAGCTCTTTCTTGTATACTGATGTACATTATGGATTGAGACATAGAGGTTTACATTTATGGAATATCTAGATAGTGCCCTTTATATTTTACAGCTTATACGTATTCGAGTCAGACCAAGTCTGGTCAAATACGTAGCTGGCGTGTCACGTATTCCTGGTCCTACGTATTTTGGGACTGGAGCGTGACATATTTTTGTTGTGGCCCATGCAGGTCCGTTTAAAATTGTCTTGGTCACCTGACTGTGCCAAGCGAGCCTGCAAATTAGGAATAGATATTATGATTTTTGAATAGGATCTCAATCCATAATCGATTTTAAAAACTCTTTGTATGTGATTATCGCCCTTGGACTTCCAATTTGTATTCGTTCAATCTTTGTCAATATCGTTATCCTTGTTTCTCGTCCCCTATTATTCGGGAAGACGAATGATTGTGACTGGTGATTTCCCTCCAGAAGAAGATCGTAGTCCAGACGACAGAAGATAAAATTCATATAACATTCTCTGAGAAGATTGTTACCCGGAGTAGGATAGAATGATAGGTTCTTTTGGATTCTAGAGCTAGTATGGAAGGGTAGCAAGAGAATTGGACCTAATAGTACCCAACCCGTGCTTGAGGTAGCAGTGATCTTGGAAGTACTGAGAGCTGGAAGGATTGTTGATCATGACCTAGAATAATTTATGGAAATGCATAGCCTGATGATGGAAACTAGTGGTTGTTTATGGTAGCAATGCTAGGAACAAAGATTTTGAGCCAGAGGAGATAAAATTTTAGGATCTCACTTGAAAGATAATGATCAGATTCCAGGAATTCTAGTATGTACTTAAGTGATACCATTATTGTACTTGTGACTTGGAGAGATGAATAACGAAAAGAAAAAATTCGAGGAATAAAATTTTAGGGAAAACCTTGAGGAGAAGATAAATTATACATTAGGCAAGAAAACATTTTCTTTTGGGGATTGATATTGAAAATAGAACAGAAGAATTTATCTTGAGGTTAAAGTCTAGACTATAACATTATCCTAGACATGGATTGGTTGAGCCAATACCACGCAACGCTTGATTGCCATCGTGGTTGTGTCATCTTTAGACCACCAGATTACCCTGAGTTGGAGTTTCTTCAGAGAGCCTGGGAGCATGGTGCCCATCTACCTTTGAGACACACATTGCAGAAGGTGAACCAGTAAACCCCCGCATTATATCAGAGTTTGAGGATATGGTTCTAGAGAATCTTTTCGGCCTGCCACCTGACAGAGAGATAGAATTTGTTACAGAGTTGACTCCAAGAGCCGAGCCAGTTATTTTCCCGTCTTCAGACTAGCACCGATAGAGTTGGCTGAGTTGAAGGTCCATAGTAGAGGATCTCTTAGACAAGGGTTTCAGTCGGGCTAGTGTTTCTCCATGGGGAGTACCTATCGTATGGTGCCGAAGAAGGATGAGACAGAACGTTTGCGTATTGATTTCAGGAACGGTATGTTTGTGTATCGATTACAGGGTTTAATGCAGTAACGATAAAGAACAAGTACCCATTGCCGCACATCGATGATTTATTTGGATCAACTAAGTGTATTCTCGAGGATCGATCTCAGATCACACTATCATCAGATCACGGTACGAAAAGAGGACGTTCCGAAGGCGGCTTTTCGGACGAAGTATGGGCTCTATGAGTTCCTAGTCATGACCGTTTGGTTTGACCAATGTGCCAGCAGTATTTATGAGCTTGAGGAACAATGTTTACCACCAGTACTTTGATAAGTTCGTGGTGGTAGTTATCGATGATATCGTGGTATATACTAAGAGCCAGGAGGAGCATGAGAGACCTCTCAGGACCGTGTTGGAGACGTTGAGGCAGGAGGGGCTGTACGCCAAGCTCTGCAAATATGAGTTATGGTTGGATAGGGTACCCTTCCTGAGACACAAAATTATCGGAGGTGGACTAATAGTTGACCCGGAGAAGATAGTTGCAGTTGAGACAAGGCCAACCCCTGCACCTGTTATAGAGATTAGGAGCTTCCACGGACTTACCAGATATTATCGGAGGTTCGTAGAAAATTTTTGAGGATTGTTGTGTCTATGACGCGACTGACGCGTAAGGGCGAGGAATTTATTTGGACCGACGAGTGTCAGGCGACTTTCGAAGAGCTGAAGAAGCGTCTGACATCAGCACCGATCTTGACACTACCTTCAGGATCAGGAGGATTTATAGTGTATAGTGATGCGTCGGGGAGCGGATTAGGATGTGTACTGATGCAACATGGCAAGGTGAAAGCCTACGCATCTAGACAGCTGAGAGTTCATGAGAAGAACTATCCGACGCACGACTTGGAGCTAGCTGCAGTAATATTTGCACTAAAGCAATAGAGACATTACCTTTATGGTGAGCGTGTAGAGATTTACACAGATCATAAAGCCTGAAATATGTCTACACACAGAAGGATCTCAACATGGGGCAGAGGCGCTGGCTAGAGTTGATGACAGATTATGATATTGTGTTGCAGTACCACCCTGGCAAGGCGAATGTCGTAGCAGATGCCTTAAGCAGGAAGCCCATGGCATACTTTTTGATGACGCAGCGGCAATTGCTAGAGGATCTCCAGGAGCTTGGGATAGAGTTCGTATTGCCAGGCATGGATGGACAGATGGCCAGCCTCGAGGTTCAGTCTACCTTGATTAAGAGGATCTGGACAGCCCTGCCTACAAATGTGAGATTTCGACATCTACGAGAGAGGACAGAGGCCGACATGCAGACGGGACTCAGGATTCACGAAGACAAAACGTTGAGGTATAGAGATCGCCTATATGTTCCGAGTGGCGAACTACGCCAAAAGTTGATGACCGAGGCACATAGCTCGATTTATTCCATTCATCCCGGGGGTACGAAGATGTATCGAGACTTAAGGCAGCATTTTTGGTGGCATGGGATAAAGAGAGAAATTGCAAGATTCGTGGTGAAGTATTTAGTTTGTCAGCAAGTCATGGCTGAACATCAGAGGACTGCAGGATTGTTGCAGCCGCTTCCCATTCCCGAGTGGAAGTGGGAACACATTACCATGGACTTCGTCACAGGATTTCCGCAAAGCCCTAGCGGGAAGGATGCAGTTTGGGTGGTCGTAGACAGACTCACCAAGTCTGTACGTTTCTTGCCTTTCAGAGTTGGGCAATCTACGGAGATTTTAGCTGACATGTATAAGAGGCAGATAGTACGATTACATGGAGTGCCTGTCAGCATCATATCGGATCGTGATTCCAGATTCACGTCATATTTTTGGCGGAGTATGCAGGAGAGCCTAGGAACTCGTCTCAAGTATAGCACTACATATCACTACTAGAAAAAGCGGGATTAGCGACGTATTTTAGCGACGTCAAAATAAACGTCGCTAATAATATATAAATTAGCGACTCATTATAAACACGTCGCTAGACGTCGCTAAATGGCGACATTTAGTGACGTTTAGCGACTTTTAATACGATTTTAAAAGATAAGTCGCTATAAGTTCAATTAAGGTCGCTAAACGTCGCTAATATGTCTAATTTAGCGACGTTTAGCGACGTATATAGCGACATTTAAACTCAAAATATTTAGCAACGTGTTTAGCGACGTCCTTTATGTCGCAAATATTTAATTTAGCGACATTTTTTATTGGACGTCGCTAAACGTCGCTAAAATTTGGTTAATTAGGGGTCGGTTTCATTTTTCCCCGTCAGTTGAAATTTTGATTCGAAAACAAATTTCCCCCCCCAGCTCCGTCGACCGCGACTACTCCGGCAAGGTATACTCTCTCTCTCTCTCTCTCTCTCTCTCTCTCTCACAGGACACATGTGACATTGACACAAACACGACACACACACTGACACTGACACTGACACAGACACGGCACACACACACACTGACACAGACACTGATCTGGACCTAGGGTTAGGGTTAGGGTTAGGGTTAGGTTTTTTGACAAGGGGTTAGGGTTAGGGTTAGTGTTAGGGTTAGGTTTTTTGACATGGGGTTAGGGTTAGGGTTAGGGTTAGGGTTAGGTTTTTTGACAATGTTCATGCATGTGCGATCATGTAGAGATCAGATTTTAATTTCTTCTTTCAAGTATAAAATAAATAAATAATATGGATCGATGAATAAGAAAGAAAGAACATAAGTGTATTTATTTGCACTTTTGCAATATATATATATATATATATATATATATATATATATATATATATATATATACATACATACTAATTGTTTGATTTTGTGGTTACTATTCATTGGTCCAATGGAGGAGGGGAAGAAATGATGGCTATTATTGAATCCATGTTCATATGTCATGACTACGTACATTGGGTGAACAAATTAGAACTAATTCCTGAATATTCGTACAACAACTGATCATGTGATTAAATTAATTAGAACGCCAATTATTCGACCAGGAAGTGTATGATCTAAGCAACCGTCCTTAATTGTGCCCCAAGAATTTTGAGCTCTAGCTACTTCCTCGTTCCACTCCCAATATATATAGGGGTTAATTGCCGAAAGCAAAGTACTGCAGAGTTATGTATCTCAGTTCCTTACCCTACTGCCAGTTTCAAGAAGTGCCTAATGGTCTAAATAATATGACTATAACAGTTGAATTAGCTAAACGAAACTTACAAATCAGCTTAAATAAATAAAGGATTAATTTCAACACTTACTGAAATTACTAGCTAGCAGTATGAAGAGCCTCTAATAGAGCAAAGATATCATCGCAGCATGCATCATTAAGCACATGCATCTCAAGAAACTTATTGGCTTCGGCTGGAGCCTACTACACTAAAATCCGGACACTGACACAGAAGTGGGTTAAGGTATAGTAGTAAAGTGGTATTAAGATATTATTTGGGTAATGTTATATATATATATATATATATATATATATATACTGCTTTTCCAATAACGGACACTGACACAGACACAGAAGTTAATTTTGCATGTAATGATTTATATGATACATACTGTCAATTTTGCAGAAGTATCTAGAAATGGATATGAATTACTATATGCGTCATCGTTCGTGGATGTACAACCGTCATCCTGATGACATGTGCGGTGTGCGAGATGAATTCATTGAGGGTGTACAGCAGTTCCTGCAGTTCGCCAAGGCGTTCCCTCAGTACATGGACGATACCAAAATTAAGTGTCCATGTGTGAGATGTCGCAACAGGAAATATCATCCAGAAGTGGAAGTTACATATCATTTATACTCGAAGGGCTTTACGCCGAATTACTATCAGTGGACCGCGCACGGAGAACTTGTATCTCTAGCATCGGAGTCGGAGCCCTATGTGGAGCCGTATATGGATGTCCAAGACCACGATGCTTACGACGACAGGTTGGTGAACATGGTTTATGATGCGGCGGGGCCTAGTTTCAATCCTGACAATTATGATGCGGCAGGACCTAGTTTCAATCCAGACAATTATGATGCAGCTGAGGAGGCACCGAATGCCGATGCTGCAAAGTTTATGGAGTTGCTTGAGAATGCAAGGACTCCACTATATCCTGGTTGTGAGGACCATTCACCGTTGGAGGTGGTTACAAGATTATTGAGCATCAAGTCCGATTTTAACATGTCGCAAGAATGCTATAATCGACTGCTCGATTTGATTATAGAGATCTTGCCCGAGGGTGCAAAGTTGCCTAAAGACTTCTATCGATCTAAGAGGATGGTGAGATCGCTTTGGATGGGATACGAGAAAATTGATGCATGTCACAACGGGTGCATGTTGTACTACAAAGACGACAAGGATGAAGATGCGTGTAGATTATGTGGTGCTGATCGCTACAAGGCCACTGTTAGAGGAAAGTCTGTCGGTGCAAGGAAGCCTACCGATTCGATGCACTACTTGCCTTTGACGCCGCGGTTGCAGCGATTGTTTATGGTTAAGGAGACTGCAGAAAACATGAGTTAGCACAGGCGAAAACAGATCGAAGGAGTATTGGATCATCCATCCGATAGAGAAGCATGGAAGCACTTTGATCGAGAGTATCCACATTTTGCCGAGGAAGCGCGTAATGTCAGATTGGGGCTCTGCTCTGACGGTTTTACCCCATTCGGACTTTCGGGCTCCCAGTATTCGTGTTGGCCTGTGATCGTCACTCCGTACAATCTACCGCCTTGGATGTGCATGAAGACTCCGTATATGTTCCTAACCGTTATTATCCCGGGTCCGAACAATCCGAAGAGGAACATCGATGTGTACTTATAGCCTTTGATAGATGAGTTGAATCAGCTGTGGGAAGTAGGTGCCAACACGTACGATATTTCTAGAAAGCAGAATTTTCAGATGAGGGCAGCACTTATGTGGACCATCAACGACTTTCCAGCCTATGGAATGTTATCGGGATGGAGCACCCATGGTCGTCTCTCATGTCCGTATTGCATGGACCGTTCTCAGGCTTTCCGTTTGAAACACGGAGGCAAACTATTTGTCCTATCAAGTCAGGCTCAGCTCGTGTACTTCACAACTTATCCTAGACGGGGGACAGCGAGGTCGGATTGGTGGGCAGTATGCAAGACTAAAGCTAGAAATACCTTTGACATTGACGAAATAGCTTATCAGGAGGACGATCTACCTCTTGTAACAAATATTGTAGATGTGGACTCAACGGAAGTTACTCATTACACGAGTAATAATGTAGAAGATGTAGAATTATCCGAAGAGGACGACGAAGTAGATGAAAGTGAAGATGAGGAAGAGGAAGAGCAGGACGAGGAAGGCGAACAAGATGAATTTTCTGAAGATGATTGAAAATATAAAATATTCCATGTAGAATGTAACTATATTCGTGATGCTAACTTAATAAATTATTTATTGTAGCAAACGTATTTTTATCCTCCGCACCGGACCGAGTTGATCGAGCGGCTCTTTCCTACCGTTGCCGCCAAGCTTATCCGAGATGCTCTGGATGACCAGAAGGCTCGTGATCGTGCTGGAAAACCGATCTAAGGTTGGATCACGCCTGAGCAGTGGACTGCGATGAGGGCTAGATTCGACGATCCGAGCTACAAGGAAAGGTCTAAGAAGGCCAAGGCGGCTAGGCAGAATGCTGCCAAGTGGTGTGGTGGCTCGATTCCGATGACGGAACATTTCCGTCGTTTGGTATGTTTTTTCTTTTAAAATATATTATTTTAATATAAGTACCATAAAATGGTACTTGGAAAAAATATTTAAGTTTAGTAATAAAAAATATATTTTTAACAGGTACAGAGGGGTGAGGATGCAAACATGGTGACCGTCTTCTTGGCCACCCATCGCAAGGACGGAAATCTCATTGATGAGAGGGCCTCACAGACCTATGTAAGTATTACTTTACTTTGTGTTTATTTTAATATAACTTAGGCAATTATTGAGTTTCCAAATCTTTTCTAGGCCGAGTATCTTAGGCTTCGTGAGCGGGCGACTACTAGTGCACCTACACCTGGAGAGGCTGGTGCTTCGTCGCAGCCCGGTCCATCTCCGTCGGCGGACGACCTGTGGGTGACCGCAGCTGGTGGTCTCCAGAGGGGTACGTACTACGGTACGGGCTCCTATGGCGCCCTGGTTACGACGCAGTCATCTAGGGCCTCTCCGACAGCTGTGCATTCCACACACCCCTCGCAGTCGCAGCCCTCGCAGTCGTCGACCAGAGTCCAGGAGGCCGTCCAGGAGGCCGTTGACCGTCAGATTGCATCTCTCCGTGACGACTTGCTACGAAGTATGGAGGACCTGTCCCGGTCCCAGCCGCAGGCGGACGATCCGATGCTTATCGCACGATTGGATATGCTCGACCGCAGCATGACGGAGCTACGAGAATTGACAAATGATATTAGAGCCTCCAATGATCGCAACATCATGGAGCTGCAGGCGTCACAGCTATCGATGGGCGAGAAGCTGACGAGGATGCATGCGTCACAGCTATCGATGGGCGAGAACCTGACGAGGATGCAGGATTCAATGGGTGATAGCAGTACGAGGCTGTTATCTACCCTGGATTCTTACAACCAGCGACTCGCAGACTTGGAGCGGGCACGGCCGCCACCGACGTCACTGCCTTCTCCATCGACATCGGTGTCGATTCCACGGGACGAGTATGAGGAGTTGTTATCCTTGAAGCGCGCCGCTGGTCAGCCTCCTGCAGATCCGTAGTAGTCTAGTTATTTTTATTATTATTTATGAATTATTGGTACTTCAACAATAGACATGATGTATGATGCTTCTTGTGGTCTTTAATTTTTTAGTTAATTTAATTGGATTATATAGTTATCCACATTTAATTGGATTGATACTTCTTGTGGTTTTTAATTTAATTGGATTATATAGTTAACTAGATTGAATCATGTTGGTGTGTATGATAAAGATGCTGTAAAACTGCAGGGAATCACCAATGTTTGATTCTGGAAATTTTTTTTTATTTTTTTTTAAAATTAGCGACGTTATTAGCGACGTGTAGCGACGCTTAGCGACGTTAATTTACGTCGCTAATCAGCGACGCTGTAAAACGTCGCTAAGTTCGTCGCTAATAACGTCGCTAAAGTCGTCGCTAAGCGTCGCCAATTGCTGACATGGCAGTATAGCCAGGTCATTAAAGACGTCGGTGTAACGTCGCGATTGACGTCGCTAATCAGCGACGTTTAGCGACTTTAATAAACGTCGCTTTTTAGTGATTTGGCGTCGCAAAACATTGCTAAATTTAGCGACACATTAAAGTCGCTAAAAAATGTCGGCATAGCGACGTTTAGCGACGTTTTTGGTTTTAGCGACTTGGAGTTTTCCGACTGATTTAAAACGTCGCTAACTACGTCGCTAAACCTAATTAGCGACGATTTATTATTATTTAGCGACATTTTTAGACGTCGCTAATTTGACTTTTTCTGGTAGTGTATCATCCACAGACTGATGGCCAGTTAGAGCGTACGATACAGATATTAGAGGATATGTTGAGAGCGTGCATGATTGATTTTGGAGGATCTTGGGGGGACCACCTACACTTGGTGGAATTCTCCTACAATAACAGCTACTAGGCTAGCATACAGATGGCACCTTATAAGATACTGTACGACAGAAAATATAGGTCGCCAGTTTGTTGGAGTGACATGGGAGAGCATCAGATACTTGGTCCAGAGTTGGTGACACCGACAGTGGAGAAGGTCAAATAGATTCAGAGCCACCTGCGTGCGGCACAGGACAGACATAAACATTGGGCAGATGCGTACCGCAGGCCATTTGAGTTCAAGGAGAGTGACCATGTATTTTTGAGGATATCGCCCACTCGTGGTACCATCTGATTCGGAGGTAGAGGCAAGCTGAGTCCGAGGTACATCGGGCCTTTTGACATCCTGGAACGAGTTTTTGAAGTGGCTTACCGTCTTGCATTGTCTCCATCATTAGAAGGAGTGCATGACGTATTTCACGTATCGCAGTTGAGGAGATATGTCGTAGACCCTAGCCACGTGCTTGATCATTCGGAGATTACAGTCGGGCCCAGCCTATCTTATGTAGAGCAGCCAGTTGAGATCCTCGACCGCAGCGAGAAGACTTTGAGAGGACAGAATATTCGACTGGTCAGAGTGGCATGGAAGCACCATTCACCAGGTGAGTCTACTTGGGAGTGCGAGGATTCTATTCGGCAGCGGTTCCCGTACTTATTTGAGGAGCAATGTACGAATTTACGTATAGAAATTGAATACTAGTTTTTTTAAATTCTCTTAGCTATTATCGTGCTTTACTTGTAATTTCGGGAACGAAATTTTTCTAAGTTGGGAAGAATGTAAACCCCCTCGATTAATTCTATAGATAGTCAGGTTTGGACTGGAAAATTTTTGGATTTAGCAGCAGATGTTGAGGTTTAGAGTAGAGTTAAGTTTATCTGTTAATTTAAATTTATTTAATTAAAATCCTTGGGGCGCCCTGTCATTGTTTAATTATTCGGAGCCCAATATCAGCCTATAAATTTCATCGGACTATTGTACTTCTGACTTGACTCGCCAATTTAGGCACTGAACTTTTTCGTCACTCAAAATCAATTTCGTTGTGCTCTAAATTAATTGCATAATTTTCCGTAACCGAAATCCATATTTAATTTCGTGTCGGACACCTGTGCCGTTACCCTCAATTTTGAGATACCAATTTAACCCGTTGAGCCGGACCAACTAAAGGGTCCAAGACTGACTCCAAGCCCCCACCATTTTTGACCTTTGTGTTATTTCCGAATTTTGACCCCAAGTGCCCCCATTTAATTTAAAAGCGCGAGACACTTTAATTCTATTTTAATCGGGGATACCAATTTTGCCTAATCCTATTTTAATCCCCAATTAATCCCGATGGTCATTAAATTAAACCCGTGCCAAACACCCAACACCCCCTCACCATGCAAATTATCAAACGCAATTTTCTCCATAATTTTTGCATCATTTTATGTGTTCGTGCAATTTCCAGAATTTAAGGGGCTTAGTTGCAATTTATTGATTTTAGGTGTCCTCACCCCATTGGCCAAGACCAAATGGAGAGGCTACAAATTTTGGATCGAATTACACATCCCCCACTCCACTTCTCATGAAGAAATAATTTTTCTCATATGAAATCTAAGCCCTCCATTTTGAATGGGACCATCCCCACCACACATCCCTTACACACCCTCCTATAAAACCATCACCATCACTCTAACAACCCCCAAGGCCGGCCATAATCCCTAGGTGTGGAAAACTTCCCTCTCTCTCTTCTCCCTCCTCCATTATTTTATTTCTCCATGCAAATTCCTCCCCCCTCCATTCTTCTATTTCTTCCTTTGTTTCTTCTTCCTCCTTCTCTCTGAGGCTGACCCGACCGGCCGACTGTGCCTTCCCAACCCCGCAATGGCTCCGACCGACCAACTCGGTTCGGCCAGTGCCGCGCTGCCCTCACTCCGGCTGTGCAGACTCCGGCTCCAGCGGTGCACCTCCGCGCAGCCCGACGGTACAGCCATTCCCCCTCCAGCCCACTGTGCACAGTGCACTGTGCAGCTCCGGTGGCTGACCGAGCCCTGCTTCGGCCTGATACTCCAGCTTTGACCCGACGGTGTAGCTCCGGCCGTTGTCCAGCTTCGACCCACAGTACACTACCCCCCGCTCTGGCCAGTGCTGCCATCGACGACCCTGAGCACTGACTGCTCCGGCCAGCACACCGCTTCGCCTCCACAGCAGCTCCCGTCCAGCCGCATTCCCCATCCCATCTCCTCCAGTTGTCCTTTCCCGGCGAGCACTACCACGAGCCTCGACGGCTTAGCAACTCCGGTGAGCAGCTCCCCCATGAGCCGCTCAGCTCCTCTATCACTCCCCCCGACTCCACTGATCCCTAGCGCTGACCTTCTTCTCCGACGAGGAGACAACCACCCGCATTCCCCATTCGCACCATCATCGTCACCACCACCAGCTTCCACCTTCACCACCACCAACTCATCATCCTCCGGCGATGGACCACCCTACTCCGGCCATCATCTTCGACCAACGAGCCTCGTCGAGGTATCGACTCTCCCCCTCCCTTGAATTATATTCCGAATTTTAATATTGTTTTAATAGGATGTTCTTTATATATATGGACGTGCGTATATTATCTAGGGTTGTATTTATATAATTTTGATATATATAGTAAGTGTAGTATAGTACTTGAACTATGTGATTAAGGTTAATGATGACTAAGGCCAATGATGATTAATGTGAATGTGGATTTTAATGACTTGAGATTAAGGTTTAATAGTGAACTTGGAGTTATTCGTCATAAGAAACTAAAATAGAATTAAAAGATATGCATGGAAATTTTAGGGCTTATTACTGCTTGAGTATTAAGGTTTGATATGATTGTTCCACGCAATTGATGGTTAATTGAGGAGCAGGTTAAATGGTAGTAAAATGATATGGGGATGACAAAACATTGGTTACATGGAAAGCTAATTTTTGATAATGAATTTGTTTGAGTAGTAGCTAGGCTTTTGGAAAGCGGCATTCAAATAATTGAATTAATGGGTTGTATAATCGAGGGTTTAAATGATAAATATTTATTTTTATCCGAGGTTGATATATTTAAGCGTACATGGTAATGTCTGTGAAGACTAGGGTGAAATCTAAGGATGATCACGACTTGAACTACTGAAAAATATCATGATGAACATTAGAGATTGAGGATTGGGTCTGATGATATTATACAGGTGATTGAGATAGGTATTATTCGGATCAAGGATCAGAGATTGAGGACTGTGAAATTAGTGGTTAACTATTTGAGTTTAAGACTGAGTTTAGGTGTAGATGTGTGTCGCATCCCTGTCTATCATGGAATAGGTTATTGATTATTGGTTTGTATCTTATCTCTAGGTACTGCGGGACCTTAGGGCTTGGACGTGGTACCGGGACCCCGTCACCAGCAGCCGCACGAAGGCAAGGGTACCATGCCACCCTGTATTTCAGATTTCAGATATTTGTTGTTCTTTATGTACATTATGTACGTATTTACGTTGACGTTCGATACTTCGTGTCTAGTTCACAACCGGGTGCAGACGTATGTCATAACGTCTTAGAAAGTTTGTTGGATGTTTCGTAGCATCTCGATACACGTACCCAAGTATATCGATACTCCAGGACACACTCATACACTGTGATCGTGCCAGATTCCTGTATCCTGATAATGACATCATGACCAGAGACTGGGACGACCTTAGGGTTGCGTCTGTTGAGTTATTTCTGTGTGTCGAGACGGTAGATAGAGGTTCAGGTTCAGCATACCATCGTTGACCGCTTGGGAAGGAGAAGACAGTTACTAGTCATTTGGGCTCCTATGCACGCGCTTATATATGTATATATAGTGATCCTGTATTCTAGAGTAGTGTATCACCCGTGTGTCTCTATGCTCGGTGCTACGGTACGTCCCGTGTGTCTCTGTGTTCGGAGCTACAATTTTATTTTAGAAAGCCCACGCGTCGAACATTGTCTTTAAACTGTGTCACACTAGTTGGTTATGATTGAGTACCCTGTCGTGCACTTGTACTTTCTGTTTACTTGGCTTGCTGTATTTTTGTACCTTGTTACGTCCCTCTGAGGACCTGGTTTCCTGCCAGTTTTGCATCATAGATAATTAAGGAGCATTTGGTGTTGCTGTTGGAGTTGCAAGTCTCGCGAGCATGGTACCAGGTACTCACATCATATCTACCGATATTATGGTTATTTTATATTGATTATTCATCTGCTGTTGTAGCCTAGTTTTTATAGACTCATACTTATTCTCGAGTCTATTCGAGTTAGTGTGTTATTGGGCGGCCGACCTTAGCACATATAGCTCTTTCTTGTATACTGATGTACATTATGGATTGAGACATAGATGTTTATATTTATGAAATATCTAGATAATGCCCTTTATATTTTACAGCTTATACGTATTCGAGTCAGACCAGAGTCTAATCGAATACGTAGCTGGCGTGTCACGTATTCCTGGTCCTACGTATTTTGGGACTGGGGCGTGACACCGGTACTGTCTACTATTGGTGCTGGATCCCGATGACGGAATATTTTTGTCGTTTGGTATATTTTTTATGTCAGATATATTATTTTAATGCAATTACGATAAAATGGTAGTAGGATAAATATTTAATTTTAGTACTAAATAATATATTTTTAACAGGTACAGAGGGGTGAGGATGCAAACATGGTGACTGTCTTTCTGGCCACCCATCGAAAGGGCAGGAATCTCATTGATGAGAGGGCCTCGCAGACCTATGTAAGTATTAATTTACTTTGTGTTAATTTTAATATAAATTAGGCAATTATCGAGTATACAAACTTTTCTAGGCCGAGCATCTTAGGCTGCATGAGCGGACGACTGCTAGTGTACCTATAGCAGGAAAGGCTGGTACTTCCTCGCAGTACTCTCCAGCTCTGTCGGTGGACGAGCTATGGGTGACCACCGCTGGTGGTCTCCAGAGGGGTATGTACTACGGTACTGTAGAAGCATAAAAATACGCTGCAGAGTTATACGCAGTATGCATAAAACCCACGTAAAGCAGAGTTTCAGTGCTGTGTGGTGTAAGACATGACTTCAGAGCCATCGGCGTACAGCAGAGCTTCATCGCTAAGTACAGCATAAAATATAGCTCCAGAACAACCCGCGTAATGTAGTATTTCCAGACTGCTTCGGCGTAAAAAGGTTGTTACATCGCCACTTTGGCGTAAAACCTGCTCCCTTTTAATTCAGTGGGAAGTTGTACGGGGAACTCTCATATTCCTCGAATGAACCTGTCAGATCATGCAGTAAACCTGACTCCTGACAAAGAGTACTGCACGACTATCCAGACGATGGCTGTATTGATGGTTCGGTACAGAGACCCAGACCGTCGTTTAGTGACATTTCCTTGATACAAATTGCTTTTACGCATTCAAGGGAATACACTGCCTAGTTTTATACAGGCATATATAAGCTTTTACGCTCAGCAAGAGACAAAATAAACCGCCACGTCAAAAGCTGCTCTTCGTACAGAGCTCGAGGCACGTCTCTGCAGTTAATGCGCGTGATGGGGACAGATCTCTGTATTTAATGTACGAGATTTGGTTCTACTTTCAAAGACTGGGTGAGCCATAATTACGGCTAATACGTCCACATCAGCACCTCTGCATATTACACCATCAGGCTATTTTTAGCTATAGGAGCACGCTGTACGCTATCTCCTTGAAATACGTCGACCTGGCTATTTTCAGCTACAGGAGCACGCCGTATGCTATCTCCTCGGAATACGCCAACTTAGGCTATATTTGCATCGGTGCGTGATAAGGCTATATTATCTAGAATACGCTCAAGATCTTAGTCAAGGAAGGAGGATAACCATCTGTCCTTACGCTAGAAACCTATCCTTATAGTACTTGGCTTTTACGCCAACTTGACAACTATTTGGCTTCTACGCTAGGGTGACAGTTATTGGCTTCTACGCCAACCTTTTCTACGCGAGGGGCAGTTACCTACGTGGTTTGTATGGCGTGATCTTCGCAGCAGTTATACGCGTTACCTCATAATGGGACATGCGTCACACGCGGATTCAGAAGATCATTTATACGTGGGTGGCAGTTTTATAACTACCGCGTAAAAAGTGTCACACTCTCCACTGTCCGGCTTCTACGCCGACTGGACGGTTACTGTCATCAAACTCTATAAATAGAGACCTCCGTCCACCGAGGTCCAGGGTCGAAAGGTCGGAAATTGATTTTTGGGAGAGAAGAATCCAGAGCACAGACAGAGAGTAGTGATCGACAATTTTTGGCATCGAGCATCCACTCCCCTTTGCAATCTTTGAAGCTTCTCCGTCTTCTACAATACTTCTTCATCATCGTGTGGTCCAAGGGACAAAGTGATCGACCGCAGATCAGACTCCTATAACAATATTTACCCAGATTAAATTTTGTACTTGACATCCTCGTATAGGATTAATTGTACTTCTTATTTGTAAACCAAAGAGAGGGTTTCGTATAAACCTAGTTTCAGTTCTTTTGTTTATTATCAAACACAAGATGGCGACTCTGTTGGGGACCTCTTTCTCATCTGACGAGAAAGTAATTGCTCAATACGATGCAGTATTAGTAGGATCAATGAAGAAGACCTTGGTGGTCCAATTCGACCAATCCGCCTACGATGATATGCTTCGAGCAGGGAGTAGCTCTCACTCCCTCTCTGTCCAAGACAACAAGAAACTACGTAAGGTGTGGATGCCCCGGACATCCCCTACCATTCCTGCCGACTCTCTGGTTCCTCCAACCAACAAGGTTGTAGCTTCGCAACCTGCACGCCCCGTGCGTAAAACTTTGTCTCCCGTCTGTGATGTGGCAGACAAAACTTCTGGCAATGCCTCAGTGCTAGGCCAGAAGTCTACTTCACGCTCTGTCGTAAAACTTTGTCTCCCGTCTGTGATGTGGCAGACAAAGCTTCTGGTTATGCCTCAGTGCTAATCCAGAAGTCTGCTTCGCGCTCTGCGCTAAAAATTCAGTCTCCCGTCTGTGGCATGGCAAACAAAATTTCTGATAATGCCTCAGCGCCAATTCAGAAATTCCAAATGCGCTCCGCACGTAAAAATATATCTTCCCTCCGTGGAAAAGAGATGGTCCCTGCAATCTACGCAAGGGAAAACAAGTAGTGGATTTCTTAACTTCTTGGCCTTTACGCCATCAAGAGCAGAATATGCCCGCTCTCCAGATTACGCGAGAAGCTGATGGCCAATTGAGGACTTCCTCGGTTTTACGCCAGCCTGAGCAATATTCTAGACTACGCCAGGTTAAGCCCCTCAGCGTAAAGAAGGCCCAGTTTGCGGAGAGACACGCTCCTCGGGGATCATCTGCTACTCATATGGCTGAACTGCTGTATACGCGTGGCAGGGGAAAGTTATGGTTCCCAATATCCGCATGCCAACTGATGTAAACAGGAGGAACAAGCCTTCTTCTTCTTCTGTTAATCCTCCTGACTTGCATAAATTTCTGATCCAGAAGCGCAAAGACAGGGGATCTTCCAACATGTTTATTACGCCCCCTAGGGAGCACTGTTGTAATAGTCATAGAATTGTAGTTAATTATTGCTGTTCTGAAGCAAAACGGTCAGTTTTTGACCGGTTTAACTACTCTCTTACTTTCCAGAAGAAGAGCTTACATTTGCATCAGTGAATATGGCTTCACACGTTCCTAGAGGAAGGTCGAATTCAAGACGTTATCCCTTTAGAAATCCAAGCCAAAGGAGATTCGACAAACTCCTTGAGAACATTGAAGCTGGGGTGTTCCAAAATACCCGTTCGAGGTCACGATAACCGGCTTCGTATTCTTCTGATTCTGACACTGGGGGTCGCCAGTTTTCCGAATAGGATACTGAAAGTATAGAGTCAATCTCTACAGAGACCTATACTAACCCTTCAATGACATCCAGAGAAATAAGAGTCTATGCCATTGAAGATGAACGCGAAGAGGCTTCCCCATCAGGAAGTACTGAGCAACGCATCGCTGTGTTGGAGACATCTCTGAAAGAGATACAGTCCATGATGGAGAATATGCACCAGATGATGTTGACTCAATACAAATCTGCTATAGCTCAAGCATCGGTCCCTCTGACTCAAATACGTATGGGGGTGGACTTACCACCATCCAATACGAACCAGGAGCCTGCTCTAAATCAAGAGTCAGCAGCTCCTCTCCTTCCTAATTCGGAGAATGTATTGCCTCCTGTTGCAGTTATAATACAACCGATCTCTCATCACTCCGCAGTCCCTCTACCGGCTGAAGATCCGATGCAGGCAGTACGGGAATTAAAAGCCCAATTTAATGCCTTAAAACATAAGGATCAGCTTAAGAAATTGGGAATCAACCAGCCTTACCCAGCTATCTGGGATGAGATCCCTTTCCCTCCTAAATACAAACCACAGGCTATGGCTTTGTTTGAGGGAAAGATATCACCGAGCCAGTACATGAACTACTTCAGTATGATGACGCTGTTATTGCAAGGGAATGACGCCCTTCTCACTCGAGTGTTCAAAGGCTGTCTCTCGGGAGTGGCTTATTAGTGGTACCGCAGTCTTGCGGACAACTGCAATACTTCCTTTGAAGATTTCAAGACTCTGTTCTTCGCACGATTCTATGAAGGAGGGATGGACATGTCTATGTTCTCTCTCATCGAAGTAAAGCAGAAAGAGAAAGAGAGCGTTCGCACTTTCATCGAACATTTTCGTCAAGCCACTTTGCAAATGCCTTCCGGAGTTTCAGACTCGGCATTTGTGGACATTTACAGGAAGAATCTTCTTCCAGTGATCTCGGTGTTCACAGGACCATATCAGTTCCATGATTGGCCCTCGTTCATCATTTCAGCGGTAGCCGCTGAAGACAACCGTCGGAAGGCGCGTGATAATAGAATTATGATATCTGCCTTTGATAAAGGCAAGAGGTCATCCTCCAACAGCGACCATTATAAACCCCCTCAATTGATTCTTTAGATAGTTAGAGTGGTTTTGGAAAATTTTGATAGCAGATGTCGAGGTTTAGAGTAGAGGAAATTTATCTGGAATTTAATTCCAATTAATTAAAACCCATGTCGCGTCCTATCATTTTCTAATTTTTCGGAGCCCAATATCAGCCCATAAATTCCGTACAATTATTGTACTTTTGACCCAACTCGCCAAATCAGGCACTGGGCTTTTCTGACTGTTAAAAATTAATTTTTGTGTGCTCTAAATTAATTGCGCAACATTCCGAAAATTGTAACCCATATTTAATTCCGTGTCGGACACCTGTGTCGTTACCCTCAATTTTGGGGTACCAACTTAACCCGTTGAGCCAGACCAACTAAAGGGTCCAAGTCTGACTCCAAGCCCCCACCATTTTTGGCCTTTGCGTTATTTTCGGATTTTGACCCCACGGGCCCCAATTAAATTAAATTAAATTCGCGGGAAGCTTTATCTCTATTTTAAATCAGAATTTACCAACTTTGTAAATCCTATTTTAATCCTAAATTAATCCCAATGCTCTTCTAATTAGACCTGCGCCTAACGCGCAACACCCTCCCACCATGGAAAATTTTTAATTATATTTTTCGCCAAATTTTTGTGTCATTTTATGTGTCCATACAATTTCTCAAATTTACGGGGACTAAATTGCAATTATCAAATTGTGTGGCAACCTCCTATTGGTCATGAATAAATTAGAGGGTCCCAAAATAGGGTCCCAATCTCACCCACTCTTTCCCTCATGAAGAAACCTCATTCTCTCCATGTTAAATCCTATCCATCCATTTTTCATGGAATGATCTTAACCAACCAACAACCCCACACACTCCCCTATAAAGTAGCTCCTACACCCCACCCTCAATCAAAACATCACCGGCCCTAATCCCAAAACCACTCTCTCTCCTCCCCCATTTAATTTCTTCATGCAAGAAGAAACTCCAAGTTTCTTCTCCCTCCAATACTATTCTTCTTCTTCTTCCTTAGCTCCTTCTTTCTCTTGGAGTTCCTCCCTGTGGAAGACCCGCTGACCGTACTGACCTGACTCCGGCCAGGCGGCGCCGGTACCCCACCCCCAGCAACAGCTCCGCCTATACTGTGCTTCTCCACCGCGGCTGGGATCACCTCCACCCCGTACGGCCTGAGCAACCCGCGGACAGCAAGTTAGAGGCCCTCGCACCCCGACTGACCGGACCGAGCACTCGGTACAGCCACCCCGCTGGCCTACGTGACCATGCTCCGGTGCACAGCCACCCCCCTGCGCTGAACCGAGCCGTCCCCGCCGACCGGACTGTGGTTCCTTTCCCCGACCACCTTCAACTCCAGTTTTCACCACCACCATCACCACCAATTTTCACCACTACCACCATCGTCACCACCACCCCCGGCCACCTTCTCTGACCATACCCGGCACCGTCATCGTCAAGGTCGACTCTCCACCTATCCTCATTTAATTTCCAGATTTGTTTGGTTAATTAGGATGGCGTTTTTATATATTTTCTATGCTAGCTAGGGTTTTTGGATTACATATATGGATGTGTGGATTTAGCTAGGGTTATGTGAAATGATTGTTGGTGTATATGGAGATGTAGTGTAGCCCATGTATCTTGTGGTTAAGTATGCTAGTTAGGGTTAAGTATAATGATTATATGGATTGTGGTAGTTCGAGATTAAAGGAAGGTATAGTTGTTAGGGTTTGAATCCAAATAGAGGTTATGAATAAAATGCATGGTTGAAAAATAAATGCTAATCAAATATGTATGGATAAATAGAAAATGATTGAGGTTATGAAACACATGCAAATGAGGGGATGTTAATGCCATATGAGTCTGATATCCAAATTATTAAACGAGCATTTGTTATTGTGGTTTAGTTGTTTTTAAACTATGACTGAAAATAAATTGATAATTAAATGGGTGATGGACATGGGGAGCAGGTGATTTATTTTGGAATAGGTATTATATCGGGTCATGAGTCAAAGATTGAGGACGGTAAAAGATTAGTTAATTATTGAGACCGAGTTTAGATGTAGATATGTGTAGTATCCCTGTCTGTCATATAATATAGTATTGATTATGGTTTGTATCTCATCTCTAGGTACTGGGTGACCTGAGAACTTGGATGCGGTACCCGATCCCCGTCATCAGCAGCCGCACGCAGGCAAGTGTACCTTGCCATCCTATATTTTAGTTTACAGATATTGTTATTCTTATTGTACATTGTGCGCATATTTATATTGATGTTCGATATTCTGTGTCTGGTTCACAACCGGGTGTTGACATTCGACTTAACGTCTTAGAATATTTACTAGATGCTTCATAGCACCTCGATGCACGTACCTAAGTACATCGATACCCCAGGATACACTCATACACTGTGATCGTGCCAGATTCCTGTATCCTGATATTGACATCATGACCAGAGACTGGGACGACCTTAGGGTCGCGTCTGTTGAGTTAATTCTTGTGTCGAGACTGTAGTTAGAGGTTCACGTTCAACGCACAATCGTTGACCGCCTGGGAAGGGGAAGACAGTTACTAGACGTTTGGGCTACTCTGCACGCGCTTATATATATGTAGTATTTTGTAGTGATACTTGTATCTAATGTAGCTGTTTCACCCGTGTGACTCTTTGCCCGGAGCTGCGGTACGTGCCGTGTGTTTCCGTGTTCGGAGCTACGGTTGTTCTTTAAACTGTGTCATACTTGTTTGGTTGTTCTAGATTACCCTGTAGCTGCACTTGTACTATCTGTTTACCTGGCATGTTATTTTTTTGTACCTTGTTACGTCCCTCTGAGGACCTGGTTCCCTTCCAGGTGTAGGCCACGAGGATTACCCGGAGGAGTACGGACTGGGCATCTATCCAGCAGCTGTACTCACTACCGAGGACGAGGTCATTCCTGAGGATTTCGCCTGATCGCTGGTAGTGACTCTTTCCTTGGGACGGTATCATTACCTAGTTACCTGCTGCCGTCCCGAGTTATCTTATTGCTTACTTTCATTCCAGTTTATTTGTACTAGCGGGTTTGTCCCCATATGACTACTCTAGTATTTGTATTTGATACTTGTCCGGATATTTTTCTTCCTGCACATTAGATGTTGTATTTATTTCTATTGTGCTCTTATATTGCTACCTGTGGATGAGATTTAGATTGAGTATACTTGTGTTATATGATGGGTTATTCATTGTACTTTACAGCTTAAGTGTACTCCGACGGGCCCATTAGATTGGAAAGCCCGTCGAAGTACACTGCTGGCCATGCCACGTGGCTCGGTTCCTTATCCATGGAACCGAGGCATGACAAGGTTTTTGTGGTGGCCCATGCAGGTCCAATTTAAAATCGTCTTGGTCACCTGACCGTGCCAAGCGAGCCTACAAATTAGGAATAGAGTTAGAAATCTCATCTGCAAAGTTTGAAACATTCACGTGACACCTCTATCTCGATATCGTTTACCAAATTGCATCTTGTTTATTTTCCTCAAATGTTGATCGCAGTCATGACTTCTTTTCAGAGTTATGAATCTCCGCAGTGGACGTATCGCACAGCCTGGCGACGTTCCCCGAGACGCTGGATTATCCGGAGAACCGGATCTGGAGCAGGTCCTTCTACTGACTCCAGCTCCCATGGGACAGTCATCAGGACATCCCGAGGTGCCATCAGACGGACACCAGACTCCACATCAGGCAGGACCTGAGGATCAGAGGATCCCGAGTCAGGAGGAGCAGCAGCTACCACCTCCTCCACCATTCCCGCCCCAGATGCCCTTTATGCCAATCCCCACAGGGCAACCGATGGACGGAACCCAGATATTCCAAATAATGTTTGCGATGATGCAAGCTCTGCAATAGGCCCAGCAGCAGGCCCAGCAACAGGCCCAACAGCACCAGGCTGAGACCTTGACAGTGAGCATCGTGACGGCCTTGGGGCAGGCGACACCACCCGCATACGAGCCGACGCGAGGGTCTGTCATAGACTTTCGTCGTTTGATGCTGCAACCTTTTGCGGGCACGGAAGAGCCGACGGAGGTCTACGTTTGGCTCACCGGCATTCAGCACCAGCTAGAGGCTACCGACCTCCCCCGACACCGATGTATGACGGCTGTCAGGATACAGCTCACCGGCAACGCTCATCACTGGTGGCTTTCCGAGGAGCATCGTTTGGGACTGGATCGCGCCACCTGGGAAGAGTTCTCTAAACTCTTCCAGGAGATGTACATACCCTCTACCGCCCGAGCAGAGCTTCGAAACAGATTCCAGAACCTCAGACAGGGGAGTATGACTATGGAGGAATACAATTCTGAGTTCCTCCGCCTGAGCAGATTTGCACCATACCTGATCCCTACTGAAGAAGCGAAGGCCGAGAAGTTTTATGAGGGCCTGAGTTATGAGACCCAGAGGCTTATCGGGTCCACAGCCCCCACCTCTTACTCCGGGGTACTACTTGCAGCGCGACGACAGGACCGCATCAACAAGATGGAGGCCAGCCAGAAATGCCCCTATGCGACGACATCAGCAGCCCGAGCATCGCAGGGAGGACTTGCGAAGCATCCCTTGGTACAGCAGCAACACCAGAGGGCAGCACCTCAGCAGGGAGCAGTCATTCCCACTTGCCATTTCTGCGGCAAGAAGGGACATATATTGAGGGACTGTCGACGGAGATTGGGCGCTTGCTTGAGGTACGGATCGGACCAGCATGCAGTCCGAGATTGCTCAGATCAGAGGGCTCCAGCACAGATGGTTCATCGACCAGCCCTGCCAGCGCCGAGACCTTATCAGCAGCCTCCTGGACCGAGGCCACCCTACGCAGGAGTTGGAGCACAGCGACCACCAGCACCAGGAGTAAACCAGAGGAGGCCACCTTTGGCCCCACAGGCAGGACAGTTCCACCAGGACCGACATCAGCCGAGGGCACCGGCACCGAGACAAGGACAGGCCTATGCTATGATCATAGAGGAGGCTGAGACAGCAGGAGAAGTGATAGCAGGTACAATCTTAGTAGCTTCATTAACAGCATTAGTCCTATTTGATTCTGGTGCCACACACTCTTTTATAGCTGCTAGTTTCGTGGCTACCCATAGAATAGCCACCGCACCCCTTCCGAAGGTCAAGAGGATCCTTACGGGAGGTGGAATAGTACCTGTTAGCGATACTTGTAGATCATGTTCAGTAGTTGTCTGCGGGCGATAGATGCGTGCCCGATTTTTGGTTTTCTCCATGCCAGACTATGACATTGTCCTAGGCATGGATTGGTTGAGCCAATACCACGCAACGCTAGATTGCCATCGTGATTGTGTCATCTTTAGACCCCCAGATCACCCAGAGTTTGAGTTTCTTCGGGGAGCCCGAGAGCATGGTGTCCAACCTACCCTAGCGACACATATTGCTGAAGGTGAACCGATGTACCCTCACTTTATAGCAGAGTTCGAGGATGTGTTTCTAGAGGATCTCCTAGGACTGCCACCTGACAGAGAGATTGAGTTCACTATAGAGTTGACTCCAGGAGCAGAGCCAGTTACTTTCCCCGTTTACAGACTTGCACCGAAGGAGTTGGTTGAGCTGAAGGTTCAAGTAGATGATCTCTTAAAAAAGGGTTTCATACGGGCTAGTGTATCTCCATGGGGAGCACCCATTCTGTTTGTACCGCAGAAGGACGGGACGGTACGCTTGTGTATCGATTACAGGACGCTAAATGCTGTAACGATAAAGAACAAGTATCTACTATCGCGCATCGATGATTTGTTTGATCAACTTAACGGTGCATGTGTATTCTCAAAGATCGATCTCAGATCCGGTTATCATCAGATCAAGGTACGGAAAGAGGACATCCAGAAGACGGCCTTTCGGATGAAGTATGGCCATTATGAGTTTTTAGTCATGCCGTTTGGTCTAACCAACGCGCCAGCAGTATTCATGTGTTTGATGAACAATGTTTTCCACCAGTACTTAGATAAGTTCGTGGTGGTATTTATAGACGATATCCTGATATATTCCAAGAGCCAGGAGGAGCATGAGAGACATCTCAGGATTGTGTTGGAGACGCTGAGACATGAGAGGCTGTACGCCAAACTCAGCAATATAAGTTTTGCTTAGATAGAGTACCATTTCTGGGACACATAATCACCGGAGATGGACTATCAGTTGACCCGAAGAAGATAGCTGCAGTAAAGACCTGGCCTACCCCTACATCAGTTACAGAGGTTAGGAGTTTCCTCGGACTTGTCGGATATTATCGGAGGTTCGTGGAAAACTTTTCGAGGATAGCTGCGCCTATGACGTGACTGATGCGTAAAGGCGAGGAGTTTATCTGGACCGACGAGTGTCAGGCGGCTTTCGATGAGCTGAAGAAGCGTCTGACATCAGCACCGATTTTGACACTACCCTCAGGATCAGGAGGATTTGTAGTATACAGTGATGCGTCAGGGAGCGGATTGGGATGTGTACTGATGCAACACGGCAAGGTGATAGCCTACACATCAAGACAGCTGAGAGTTCATGAGAAGAACTATCCAACGCACGACTTGGTGCTAGCTGCGGTGATATTTGCACTAAAGCTATGGAGACATTACCTTTATGGTGAGCGTGTTGAGATTTATACAGATCATAAAAGCCTGAAGTACGTCTACACGCAGAAGGAGCTCAACATGAGGCAGAGACGTTGGCTAGAGTTGATGACAGATTATGACATTGAGTTGCAGTACCACCCTGGTAAGGCGAACGTCGTAGCAGATGCCTTAAGCAGGAAGCCCATGGCATACTTTTTGACGACGTAGCGACAGTTGCTAGAGGATCTCCAGGAGCTTAGAATAGAGATCGTATTGCCAGGCATGGATGGACAGATGGCCAGTCTTGAGGTTCAGTCTACTTTGATTGAGAGGATCAAGGCAGCATTGCCTATAGATGCGAGAATTCGACGTCTGCGAGAGAGAACAGAAGCCGGCATGCAGACAGGACTCAGGATTCATGAAGACGGAATGTTGAGGTATGGAGATCGCCTATATGTTTCGAGTGGCGAGCTACGCCAAGAGTTGATGACCGAGGCTCATAGCTCAATTTATTCCATTCATCCCGGGGGTACGAAGATGTACCGAGACTTGAGACAGCATTTCTGGTGGCATAGGATGAAGAGAGAAATTGCAAGATTTATGGCGAAGTGTTTAGTTTGTCAGCAAGTCAAGGCTGAACATCAGAGGACTGCAGGATTATTGCAGCTACTCCCCATTCCCGAGTGGAAGTGGGAACACATTACCATGGACTTCGTCACAGGATTTCCGTGAAGCCCTAGCGGGAAGGATACAGTTTGGGTTGTCGTAGACAGACTCACCAAGTCTGCACATTTCTTACCCTTCCGAGTTGGGCAATCCACAGAGATACTAGCTGACATATATATGAGGCAGATAGTACGATTACATGGAGTGCCTATCAGCATCGTATCGGATCGTGATTCCAGATTCACGTCACATTTTTGGCGGAGTATGCAGGAGAGCCTAGGAACTCGTCTTAAGTTCAGCACTGCGTATCATCTACAGACTGATGGACAGTCAGAGCACACGATACAGATATTAGAGGATATGTTGAGAGCGTGCATGATTGATTTTGGAGGATCTTGGGAGGATCATCTACACTTGGTGGAATTCTCCTACAATAACAGTTACCAGGCCAGCATACAGATGGCACCTTATGAGGCACTGTACGGCAGAAAGTGTAGGTCGCCAGTTTGTTGGAGTGACGTGGGAGAGCGTCAGATACTGGGTCCAGAGTTGGTGACACAAACAGTAGAGAAGGTCAAGCAGATTCAGAGCGACCTGCGCGCAGCACAGGACAGACAGAAACACTGGGCAGATGCGCACCGCAGACCATTGGAGTTCAAGGAGGGTGACAACATATTTTTGAGGATATCGCCCACTCGTGGTACCATCAGATTCGGAGGCAGAGGCAAGCTGAGTCCGAGGTACATCGGACCTTTCGACATTTTGGAACGAGTTGGCGAAGTGGCGTACCGTCTGGCATTACCTCCATCATTAGAGGGAGTAAATGATGT
Source organism: Iris macrosiphon (assembly GCA_036927795.1). Classification (NCBI taxonomy): domain Eukaryota; kingdom Viridiplantae; phylum Streptophyta; class Magnoliopsida; order Asparagales; family Iridaceae; genus Iris; species Iris macrosiphon. Next base: position 84,225,719 of record JAYESA010000009.1, on the reverse strand, counting down.
ATTTCACGTATCGCAGTTGAGGAGATATGTCGCAAACCCTAGCCACGTGCTTGATCATTCGGAGATTACAGTCGGGCCTAGTCTGTCTTACGTAGAGCAGCCAGTTGAGATCCTCGATCGCAGCGAGAAGACTTTAAGATGACAGACGATTCGACTGGTCAGAGTGGCATGGAAGCACCATTCACCAGGCGAGTCTACTTGGGAGTACGAGGATTCTATTTGGTAGCGATTCCCATACTTATTTGAGGAGCAAGATACAAATTTACGTACGGCATTGATTACTTGTTTGTTTTAAAATTCTGTTAGATATTATCGTGCTTTACTTTTAATTTCGGGGACAAAATTTTTCTAAGTTGGGAAGAATGTAAACCCCCTCGATTTATTCTGTAGATAGTTAGAGTAGTTTTGGAAAATTTTGATAGCAGATGTCGAGGTTTAGAGTAGAGAAAATTTATCTGGAATTTAAATCCAATTAATTAAAACCCCTGTCGTGTCCTATCATTTTCTAATTTTTTGGAGCCCAATATCAGACCATAAATTTCGTACAATTATTGTACTTTCGATTCAACCCGCCAAATCAGGCACTGGGCTTTTCTGACTGTTAAAAATCAATTTTTGTGTGCTCTAAATTAATTGCGCAATATTCTGAAAATCGTAACCCATATTTAATTCCGTGTTGGACACCTGTGTCGTTACCCTCGATTTTGGGGTACCAACTTAACCCGTTGAGCTGGACCAACTAAAGGGTCCAAGACTGACTCCAAGTCCCCACCATTTTTGGCCTTTGCGTCATTTTTGGATTTTGACCCCACGGGCCCCAATTAAATTAAATTCGCGGGACGCTTTATCTATATTTTAAATCGGGATTTACCAACTTTGTAAATCCTATTTTAATCCTAAATTAATCCCAATGCTCTTCTAATTAGACCCGCGCCTAACGCGCAACACCCTCCCACCATGGAAAATTTTTAATTATATTTTTCGCTAAATTTTTATATCATTTCATGTGTCCATGCAATTTCCCAAATTTACGGGGACTAAGTCGCAATTATCAAATTGTGTGGCAACCTCCTATTGGCCATGAATAAATGAGAGGGTCCCAAAATAGGGTCCCAATCTCACCCACTCTTTCCCTCATGAAGAAATCTCATTCTCTCTATGTTAAATCCTATCCATCCATTTTTCATGGAATGATCTCAACCAACCAACAACCCCACACACTCCCCTATAAAGTAGCTCCTACACCCCACCCTCAATCAAAACATCACCGGCCCTAATCCCAAAACCACTCTCTCTCCTTCCCCATTTAATTTCTTTAAGCAAGAAGAAACTCCAAGTTTCTTCTCCCTCCAATATTCTTCTTCTTCTTCTTCCTTAGCTCCTTCTTCCTCTTGGAGTTCCTCCCTGTGGAAGATCCGCCGACCGTACTGACCCGACTCCGGCCAGGCGGCGCCGGCACCCCACCCCGTAGCAACAGCTCCGCCTATACTGTGCTTCTCCACCGCGGCTGGGATCACCTCCACCCCATGCAGCCTGAGCAACCCGCGGACAGCAAGTTAGAGGCCCCCGCACCCCGACTGACAGGACCGAGCACTCTGCAAACCCACCCCGCTGGCCTACGTGACCGCGCTCCGGTACACAGCCACCCCCCGGCGCTGGACCGAGCCGTCCCCGCCGACCGGACTGTGGTTCCTTCCCCCGACCACCTTCAACTCCAGTTTTCACCACCACCATCACCACCAGTTTTTACCACTACCACCATCATCACCACCACCCCCGGCCACCTTCTCTGACCTTACCCGGCACCGTCGTCGTCAAGGTCGACTCTCCACCTATCCTCATTTAATTTCCAGATTTGTTTGGTTAATTAGGATGGTGTTTTTATATATTTTCTATGCTAGCTAGGGTTTTTGGATTACATATATGGATGTGTGCATTTAGCTAGGGTTATGTGAAATAATTGTTGGTGTATATGGAGATGTAGTGTAGCCCATGTATCTTGTGGTTAAGTATGCTAGTTAGGGTTAAGTATGATAATTATATGGATTGTGGTAGTTCGAGATTAAAGGAAGATATAGTTGTTACGGTTTGAATCCAAATAGAGGTTATGAATAAAATGCATGGTTGAAAAATAAATGCTAATCAAATATTTACGGATAAATAGAAAATGATTGAGGTTATAAAACACATACAAATGAGGGTGGATGTTAATGCCATATGAGTCGGATATCCAAATTATTAAACGCACATTTGTTATTGTGGTTTAGTTGTTTTTAAACTATGACTAAAAATAAATTGATAATTAAATGGGTGATGGACATGGGGAGCAGGTGATTTATTTTGGAATAGGTATTATATCGGGTCATGAGTCAAAGATTGAGGACGGTAAAAGATTAGTTAATTATTGAGACCGAGTTTAGATGTAGATGTGTGTAGCATCCCTGTCTGTCGTAGAATAGAGTATTGATTATGGTTTGTATCTCATCTCTAGGTACTGCGGGACCTGAGGACTTGGACGCGGTACCCGATCCCCGTCATCAGCAGCCGCACGCAGGCAAGTGTACCTTGCCATCCTGTATTTCAGTTTACAGATATTGTTATTCTTATTGTACATTGTGTGCGTATTTACGTTGATGTTCGATATTCCGTGTCTGGTTCACAACCGGGTGTTGACATTCGACTTAACGTCTTAGAATATTTACTAGATGCTTCATAGCACCTCGATGCACGTACCTGAGTACATCGATACCCCAGGACACACTCATACACTGTGATCGTGCCAGATTCCTATATCCTGATATTGACATCATGACCAGAGACTGGGACGAACTTAGGGTCGCGTCTGTTGAGTTAATTCTTGTGTCGAGACTGTAGTTAGAGGTTCAGGTTCAACGCACAATCGTTGACCGCCTGGGAAGGGGAAGACAGTTACTAGACGTTTGGGCTACTCTGCACGCGCTTATATATATGTAGTATTTTGTTACGTCCCTCTGAGGACCTGGTTCCCTTCCAGGTGTAGGCCACGAGGATTACCCGGAGGAGTACGGACCGGGCATCTATCCAGCAGCTGTACTCACTACCGAGGATGAGGTCATTCCTGAGGATTTTGCCTGATCGCTGGTAGTGACTCTTTCCTTGGGACGGTATCATTACCTAGTTACCTGCTGTCATCCCGAGTTATCTTATTGCTTACTTTCATTCTAGTTTATTTGTACTAGCGGATTTGTCCCCGTATGACTACTCTAGTATTTGTATTTGATACTTGTCTGGATATTTTCCTTCCTGCACATTAGATGTTGTATTTATTTCTATTGTGCTCTTATATTGCTACCTGTGGATGAGATTTAGATTGAGTATACTTGTGTTATGTGATGGGTTATTTATTGTACTTCACAGCTTAAGTGTACTCCGACGGGCCCATTAGATTGGAAAGCCCGCCGAAGTACACTGCTGGCCATTGCCACGTGGCTCGGTTCCTTATCCATGGAACCGGGGCGTGACAAACATCCTCGTGGTTCCAAAGGAAAAGAAGCTCTGGCGATCAATACGTCCAGGCAAAAGAATGCGGCAACCACACAGACGAAACCTGGGACTTCCAGGCCCATTGAAGTATACTCTTTTGACGACGACGATATTCCGAGCATATTCGAGTGTCTAGTCAAAAGCGGCAAGATTATCCTTCCTGAGGTAAAGCGGCCTAATGAAGTCGGCAGTACTAATAACCCTAAGTACTGTATTTTCCATAGGTACATACATCACCCCACAAAAGCGTGTTATGTACAAAAGAGGAAAATCCAGGAGTTGATCGACGCTAAGGCCATCACTCTGCGCAATAGTGAGAAGACGGTCACAGCCAACATGATCTCTCTTTAATTTGGCAATCTGCCTCCTCAACAAATTTCAGATGGTGTTGTACCCATTTCTCGGACAATGATGAATATTGTTAATCTCCCTCCAGCTAGGGGTCAAAATCATGACCTGGTACCCCTAACTACCCAGCGTGGCGAGATTATGTGGGTTCATCCAGATCTGATGTCAGAGATCGAGGAAGAGACTCAAGCTGCTAAGGCTAAGTCTAAAAAGAATTCGAAGCATAAACCATGTCATATGGTTGCGGTATCCTCGACATCAAAAGAAGAGGTTTTGGCTACTGGAACCCGTTCAGGGAAAGCCTACCTCAAGGACTATGAAGGAAGTCAGGAAGATGCACCGGCAGACACTTCAACTGCCAAGCCTTCAGAATCGGAACCTGATATACCAGTGGCAGGTCCTTCTAGACCAACTGCGGCGGACAAGGGAAAGCAAAAAGAAGTATGCTTTGATAAACCTTTGAAGAATATTCAAAACAAAGGTTTGGAGAAGCCATATAATTTTGATATCCTGGCCCAATTGGCTAATACACCCGCCAGATTGTCCATTTTTGAACTACTCAAGCTCTCTAAAGATACTCGTCAAGCCCTGAGTGAAGCATTAATGCAGGCGGATGCATACTTGACCCAGCTCAAGTCCCCTGATGAAGAACCTGTGGCATGTCCTCAATGCCATAGTATAATGGAGGTGGTCCCGAATATTACTTTCACTCAAGATGACATGCTGTTGAAACATAACAAGCATGACAGACCCCTCTATTACACCAGATACGTCGGTTCCATGGAGGTTGACCGGATTCACATAGATCCGAGATCATCGATCAGTATTATTCCTCATAGTCTGCTCAGACCGCTGAGGATTCCTACCAGCGAATTGGCTTACACCACCACTACAATCATGGGCTTCAACGCCAGGAAGAGTAAGCCGTTGGGGAAGATTCGTCTGAGGATCCAGATTGGTGACCTCAGATCAGTGGCTACATGCTATGTCATTGATTCAGAGGTGTCCTAAAATATTCTGCTGGACAGACCATGGATCCATGATCACAACATCGTTCCTTCGACTCTACATCAATGCTTCAAATATGTAGATGTCCAAGGAACAGTACAAACGGAGTTTGCTGATCTTAACCCATTTAAAGGAGTAGAATCCTACTACTTTGATGCCATGTTTTATACCCAAGACTACATGGAGGAGGTGTCAGGCAAGACAGAGGAGGAATCCCACCGGGAGCCAGAAGAACCCTCTGCCGAGCAACCTCTGTCAATCAAGGTGAAAGGGCGAACTACTCGTCCGAAAGTCATGGAACCCATGGCTATCCACCTGAACATAACCAAGTCAGGAAAAGGAGGTGATCCTCTAGTGATCACTTTGAACCAGAAGCCTCCACCTTTGGTCATCAACCTTCGGCGTAACAAGCAGCCGACTGATGTAAATATAACCAGGAATATGGTTTCTGACGATAATAAAGATCCTCTTTTCCAGTACATTGACGCTCAAATTCCAAATCAGGAATCCTCTCCCCATAACGATATAGAACCTATAGCACAAAAATTCTTGAAAGCTATAGATTCCTATCATCCGTATGTGTGGGAAGTAGCATCACCATCTAATGTCATCACGGCATATGGGCCACATGAGGATTCTATCTTTATTGTCCCTCCTACTCGCAGTAGTCAGCATCCAATAGTCTTCGGTCGCATGCGCAATAAACCGACTGTACAAGAAGATTCTCTCGATAATGATGCTGGTAAAATACAAGTTTACAGATATAGCCCACAAGCTTTGAAGATTATGCAAAGTATGGGTTATGACTTGAAGCTGGAACTAGGCCTCAACTATGGGAAAGACAGACGAATGCCGTTGCGCGGTGATCCCTACTGTCAACGAACTCATTTTGGGTTAGGGTATACCACCTCCCTTGCAACTTCTGAGTCAAATAAGAATATCTTTTCCTCTTCTCAAGATGGCTCATCGTCCTCCGGCTCATATGATGATCTCGAACGAGCATTATCAGTAAATATGGTATTGACAGATTCTTTTGAAGCAGACGAACAAGAATCTGAACCGTTTGAGAATGACTCTTGGGCTCAACAAATGGATACACAGTGGGAACTCCGGTTCGAGCAGAGAGAACCCCCCACTGAAGATAAAGTTATCCAGATCGATGTTGGAGATAAGATTTCACCAAAGCCAATATTTATCAGTAACAATCTTTCCGAAGAAGAAAGGGAAGAAATAATCCAGCTGATAAAAGAATATATCGACATATTTGCATGGAATTATGAGGATATGCTAGGTCTTGATCCATAAGTGGCTACTCATAAACTCAACATACTGCCCAATTCGAAGCCTGTGAAGCAACATCAATGCCAGTTCTGTCCGGATATGATGGACACCATCGAAGCTGAAATCAGGAAGCTGATAGCCTGTGGCTTCATCCGGGAAGAACAACATCCTGACTGGGTCGCCAATGTTGTCCCAGTCATGAAGAAAAGCGGGAAAGTGCGTGTTTGCATCGACTACCGGGATCTAAATATAGCCTGCCCCAAGGATGAGTTTCCTCTTCCCATTACAAACGTCATGATCGATAATACGTGCGGTTTTGAACGCATGACTTTCATGGACGGATTTTTAGGATACAACCAAATCAAGATGCATCTTTTAGACAAGAAGCATACTGCCTTCCGGACACCATTGGGGGTATATTGTTATACAGTCAAGCCCTTCGGACTGAAGAATGCCGGGGCTACGTACCAACAAGCTATGAGTAACATATTCCATGAGCATTTACGCAAATCAGTAGAATATTACGTAGACAATATAGTTGTCAAAAGCTGCCTCAAGGATAATCACATCCAAGTCTTGAAAACAGTGTTTGAGTTGATGCCCAACACCAACTCAAAATGAATCCAACAAAGTCCTTTCTTGGTGTATCCAGTGGCAAATTCCTGGGATTTGTCATTACCGCTAAAGGCATTCAAGTGGACCCTGATAAAGTAAAGGCCATCTTAGAAATACGACCACCCTGTAATCTGAGGGAACTCAGAGGATTTCAAGGTCGTCTGGCTTACATCAGGAGATTCATATCCAACCTCTTTGGGAGATGTCAGCCTTTTTCTTGCCTTATGAAGAAAGGTGTATCCTTCATATGGACGAAGCCTGTCAGCAAGCGTTTAATGATATCAAACGCTACCTCACTAATCCTCCAGTTCTAGTTTCTCCCATTATAGGAAGACCATTTTTGCTGTATGTTCGAGCAATTGATCATTCTCTGGGAGCTCTCCTCGCACAGAAAAATGATGAGGGTCATGAACAGGCTATCTACTACTTAAGCAGGATGATGGTCGGAGCTGAACACCGGTACAATCTAGTAGAAAAAGAATGCTTGGCCTTAATGTTCGTAATTCAGAAGACGCGATATTATGTCACAGGCCAGACTATTCATATCTTCTCTAGGATCAATCCTCTTCGGGTATTGATGAACAAGCCAAGTGTTCTTAATTTTTGACTCGTGACTTGGGCGATGTTATTAACACCATATGATATGGTGTATGTCCCTCAGAAGTCCATCAAAGGCCAAGCATTGGCTGATTTCTTAGCTGCTCATCCGATTTCGAAAATCTCCAAATTATACGAGGACATTCTCGACGAAGTGGCAGAATGTAATTCCGCAATGGAAAGTGATACATGGCAGCTATTCTTCGATGGTGCCTCCAGGACTGGTCCCAGGGGGAACGTGGTTTCAGGAGTAGGAATTGTCCTGGTCACTCCTGATAAGCTCGTCATCTATCGAGCATATTCTCTTAGCGAATCCTGCTCTAATAATGTGGCAGAGTATAATGCCCTACTCATCGGACTCTAAGTCGCTAAAGAATTGGACGTTGAATATCTGGAAGCTTTCGGCGATTCTCTGCTGATCGTCAATCAAGTCAGAGGAATATATGAAGTCCGTAATCTAGACCTCATTCCTTATCACCAAGCAACGATCGAGATAGCCATGTCTTTTGAAGGGTTCTTCCTAGAGCATATACCTCGATCTCAGAACTTGGAAGCTGATGTCCTAGCCAGTCTAGCTGCAGATTTAGCTATTCCTATAAGAAGGCAGAATTCGGTGATCCTTCTTAACAGAGATTTATTCTGGATGAAAAAACAACTTTCACATAGAACGCAGCTACGCTGTGAACACAGATCCTCCCAAGAGAGACTAGAGAAGTCCCTTTATAGATTTTGTGGCATACGGAATCTTACCGGAGGATCCTAAAGAAGCAGTATCCATCAAAAGATGATCATTACGCTTCTATTTTGATGCGTCTTCATAATGTCTATATCGCCGAAGATACGACGGACTGTTATTACGATGTCTCTCCGATGATGAGGTACAGCAAATTATCCGTCAAGCTCACGACGGCGTATGCGGAGCACATCAACCCGGTCCTAAATTACAGGATCGTATCAGGAGAATGGGCTACTATTGGCCTACTATAATCACAGATGTAATAAAATATGTAAGACAATGCAAATCCTGTCAGGTCCATGCAGATTTTATACATCAGCCTTCTGAACATTTACATCCTACAGTTGCATCCTGGCCTTTTGAAGCATGGGGTATGGATATCATTGGTCCTATTCACCCGTCTTCTTCCAAGGGTCATTGGTTCATATTGGCCATCACGGATTATTTCTCCAAATGGGCAGAGGCGATCCCTCTTGCTGAGGTAAAAATATCCAACGTAATCAGCTTCATCAAGCATCATGTCATTTATCGCTTCGGGATACCCCGAAAGATAATTCATGACAATGGGCCTCAATTCATCAGCCAAGCGTCTCATCGATTTTGCGATAAAAATCGGATACAAATATGGCCTCTACGGCGAACAATCCTGCTGCTAATGGTTTGGCGGAAGCTTTCAACAAAACCATCATCAAACTCTTAAAAAAGTTTGTTTCTTCGAACAAAAAAGATTGGAATGAGAAGCTAGGAGAATGTCTCTGGGCATACCGCACAACGGTACGAGCACCGACGGGTTGTACCCCATTCTCAGTAGTATACGGGAGTGAAGCAGTTCTCCCCATTGAAATCCAAATTCTGTCACTCAGAATAGCAGTGGCTAATGAGTTGACTCAGGAAAATAGTAATCGACTAAGGCTTCAAGAGCTAGAAGGATTAGATGAGAAACGCCTTCAAGCCCAACAGCCCATCGCGTTCTTCCAGGCACGCATTTCCAGAGCTTTTAATCAAAAAGTGAAGAAAAGAGTGTTCAAAGTTGGCGAGCTAGTTTTAGCTGTAAAAAGTCCAATGATCATTACTCATAAGAGTAAGATAAATTCCAACCCAAATGGGAAGGCCCTTATGTGATCGAGACGACGTTCTCAAATGGCGCTTACAGATTAGCCAAGCCTAATGGAGACTTGTTAATGGCTCCTATCAACGACAAATTCCTGAAGAGGTACTATGCTTAATCTCCTTTGCTCAAACGGAATATGGTGAAGATCTCATTCTGACAACACTACTTTCAAAGAACTAGTTGGATCATATTCTATCATGTCCATATAACCTCTGAATAGATATATCCAGCTGAAGCTTACCGAAGGGATATCATGTCCATATCACCTCTGATATCACTTTCACCCTAACCTATCATTTATGTTCAAAAGTGATGGGTCCACAAAGTCAGATAAAGTCTCTTTATTATCTCCAGAAAGAGAAAGTTACATATAAAAGCAAAAGGTACATCATTGGGGAGGAACAGTTAAATCGCGAATCTGTCGCGCCAAAGAGGCCATTCTCTCATTCTTGGAGCTCAAAATTGTAGCACGAGCCCGCTCCAACCTTGCCTCCTTATTGTTCAAGGCAGACATTTCAGACCGAGCATGTACAAAATCTGTGTGGATGACACCCACACGTGCCAGGTTCTGCTGATCCGCTTCCATTCGGTCTTTCAACACATCTTTAGCTGCCGATGAGGCGAGAGCCCTCTCCTCTGCCTGAGCGAGTTCATCTTTTAATTTGCGGACCCTCGCTGCCTCTTCCTCATATTCGGCCTCGCACTTAGCCAGCTGTGGAATGACATACCCCAATACGGCATGCTCTTCATTCATCTCTTTCTGCTGTGCCTCGATGGACTTGCTCAGAGTTTCCATCTCCCCAACATGCCTCGCAGTCAATGAGTCATACTCAGCCTGAATCAGGTCATCAATGCTGCTTTGGGATAGTTGCAAATAATTGTTAATGGGTTATTCTAAACCATTAACTATTTAATCCAGTGCATCAGCTCTTCCAGCGTCGTTGAAGTCTCTGATCGGCGCTATCGCAAACTGGGAGGACCTCCTCAGAGCCTCGAAGCCTAGATTCTTCTCCAGTACCATTGATATCAGCGTTTTCAAAGTGATGTAGAAAATACTAGTATACTGCTCAACTATCATGGCAAAATCTGAATGGACGCTGGGAGTGGCTGCAATATCAGTGAATCCCCTTCCAGGAACGACTGCAGAGGGTGTCGTCACAGTCGTCGCTTCAGCAGATGGCGCGACAAAAGTAGAGGCACCAACAACGGTCGAAGTGGCTGACGTACTCAAAAGAGGCATAGTCGTAATGACAGGCTCATCCTCCTCTGGAGATATCGGGACTGTATTGGGCGAGCCGGCACCCGAAAATGTTTCCTCTTCAAAGTCGGGTACCTCCGTGTCATCGGTAGGAGCTGCAACAAAGCCAAAAGTTGCGTCGATGCTGCCCTCCCCGTAGATGTCTTCTCCTGAAAAGAAGACAAAAAAAAGAGAAAGTTAATATCAACCTGATGTGAATTTTTCTAAAAAGAGGCGTAAAGACGACATTTACCCATGGCCGATGGTATATATGTCGCTTCTACAGCCAGTACAACTAAATCATTTCTTAATGATGCTAAGCGAGCTGTCATACTTGGAGAAGGGGGTGTGCCAAATAACACTGGCAGATATTCTTCCAGGTCTTCACCAAGATCCACTCGAGGCTCATCGGGTGGAATCTTGCTGGATATACTTACAGACGTGGCAGGGGTTACTCCCGTTACTGGTCTGGATAAAGGTATATGCAATCTTATTTTGCTCGGCCTCGAAGGCGATCTCGTAGCACTACCTGAAGCGATAGCAGCGACAGCAGCCTCGAGCAAAGAATCTCCGACACTGCCAGCCGAAACTGTGGAGGTTCCCTCTCTAATAGGCGAAGGACCTCTAGTAAAAAAATTATCCCCAACGGGGGAAACAGCAGGCTCACTCCTAGGAGCCCCATAGCTGGAAGTCCTGACAGGACCACTAATAGTCTTCTTTTTCTTGCGAGGGGAAGTCTCTTTCAGAATAGGATCCCTTCGCTTACTGGGGATAACAAGAGGCTCTGCAGGCGAAGGTATTACGCCTCTCGGTACTGTCAACAAAAACTTATCTGGATCGACAGAGTCTTTACCCTCGTCAGAGGAAACTGATGGGACTTCCTCTCTTCCAGCGGATTTATGAGAGGGCATCCTAAAACTTCTATGCATATCAAAATCGCGATGGAAGGTATTGATTGCCACATAAAATTGGGCGTACGAATGAAGGATGTACAACTCCATGGAGAGAGAAGTCGTGGGCACATTAAAGGTTGCTCCAGTACACTCCATTATGAAGTACCGCCATCCTCTCGCTCTATCAATAAGTCCACCTCTGGACTTGAAGCTCGTGATGGCATTTCCCACATACAATTGGTCATACCCAAACTGCCTGGCAAAACGACTAGGCAGATAGGGCTCCAAGAAGCAATTGTCTTCACTTCTGTACAACAAATGGGAAGGTCTAATACAGACCAACCAATAAAAAGCTTCAAAAGAAAGAATGGTCTTCCCTTCACCTGAGTCTTGAAGTCTTATCCCTTGTTGATTGATATGTACAGTTGGGACGATACAGAAGAGCTTCCAGCTATGAGCAAAATTTAATGCTCGCCGACAGTCTACGACGGTGGACACGTTCCAAGTAGAATTCTTATAATTCAAGAAGAAAATATTTCCCGAACTACTGGCAGAGCCGGGAGACATCACCCTAGGGTTATGAAAAATTAACCATCAAATTAGATATAGGAACGATAATTCTACCCAGGGAAAGTTGTCACGCCGTGTTTCGTCGGCAAGCTGTCCATCAGTAATGGCCCTCAGGCCAGCTTGTATCCGGCATACCATGGTAGGGAGCAGGTCCAGTCTTGCCCCAAACACCAAATGCACTGCAGGCCATAAGGTGTTACGATGAATGAGATTCGAAGATGCAATACCAGGTACTACCAATCGGCGTAGCCATACAGAGAGGAAGCCAGCCAGTTGAGCTTCCCTTGACAGAGCCCTGCGGCAATGCCTCATATAACTATAGGCTTTAGTACCTGCAGGATAACTCCCTATCTCCTCATCGAGAACCTGATCTGAAGCCCCATTGTTTTCAATATGATCATCGACTACTTGAGCATTAAGCACGCTCAGAAGGCTCAAAGGCTTATCCCTGCTATCCACAACTTTGTCTGGCTTATCATCCCTGGCCTGATGAAAGAAGAGATAGGACGCCCATTTATTAGTATGAGCCAAATCAGAGGGCTCATTATAGAAGGTGGTGCACGCTAGATAATGGCTCATTAGCTCCTGGTACACTGCCACTACCCGAGGGTTGGTATCCCTCAGCTCCCTGTTTGTGGGAACATACTCTTCATAAGGAGTATCCTCCATTAGCAGTCTTAAAATCTCTGCCATCTCGTGAAGGGCCAATCCCAACTCCCCTAGTGGAGTGGCAAAAGTCCCAGTGAGCGAGATATATCGCTCCATCAAAGCCAAAAATAGGTTGGGGTTGAGAGGTAACCCAACACTGGTAGCACTCACAGCCACGAACAGACCAATGCTCTCCAGCTCTGTCTGAAAGTTCTTCAGGGCCCAGGCACTTAAGCGGGTCCATCGAAGATTCCCAGGGCTAACCCACCTGCTAGTCCGAGGATTAACCTTGGGGTATACTCCTCCATGCCCCATGAAATTATTGCAAAAAGTCGGTAATTGGACTGGTTGGAGCAGTGAAGTGTCTTCACTCGGGACACTGCCCGAAAATAATCCCTTGAAAGGCATGACAGGGCCTGAAGGACGGCTTACAAATAATCCTTAGTCTGATCCTTTCTGATAAAATATCTTCCCCGGCTGGCCGTGAAGCTTAGGGGTCAGGGTCCGTGACATCTTCCTGGGATGCGTGGCATGGAAGAATGCCGAGATAGGATAATCTCTCGGCATCCTGGGCAGGTATATGACCATGCCCTCAGTAGTTAAAATCCAGTTTTCCTTCTTGGGCTTCTTCTGGGATTGTTTATCAATCATATCCCCGAATAGGAAAGCTGGTTTTATATATTTAGCCCCATCTATATACGTCAAGGGCTCCCCGTTGATCATACTCAATAGCATTCGCTCTCCTTGAGACTATATCAGAACTCCCCTTCCTTTATGATACTGGGTTCCAGAAATAGGGAATGTCACATGGGACAAATCCTCCAGGTAATTGGAGTTCAGCATCCCAGCAGCAGAACCTATCACCTTAGCCAACAAAGGTATCTGCAAGTCAACTACAAAATACAAGAAGAACAAGTCAGTTTCTATACTAGACATTACCGTCTTGCAACGTATGCCAAAGATCAACAGTCTGTGTTTTTATGCCAAGACCGTAAAAAACTTGAGTTTTTACGCTGGAATCTATTTCCGAGGCATAAAATTCAAGATTGGCAGTATATACAAAAATCTCACAGTCTGTACTTTTTACGTCAGACTGCTAAAATTTGAGTTATTATGCCGAAATTTTTATCCAGAGCGTAACACTCAAAGTTTGTTGTATACGCCAAATTTCTACAGTCAAAACTTTTACGCCAGACTGCGAAAATATAGAGTTTTTACGCTGACACATTAGGAATGTGGGCGTAAATGATAAAACATCTCTGTGCATCATCTTTCTCGAAGAGGCTCTCAGCACAGAAGATGACCTAGCGCGTCCACGTACAACGTGTGGGAAGGGTTTTCTTTGTTTTTGTCGTCCCAAAAGCTTTACCTATGACGCCTGGTGCACAGCTTGACGGTGGGACACTACGTTCCGAGCGAGGTTCGCTCTGCCCAATGGGAGTCGCTCGTGCTTGAGCAGAAGAGCGAGAAGAAGAGGCAACTTTCTTTCCCTTAGAGGTGGAAGTTGGTTTCGGTGCCATGGCTAAAACTCAGAGTTCTCAAAAGTAGAGACGAAGAAAAGCTCTCAAAGGGAACAAAGGGTTTTTGCAAAAGACAGATGAAGGTTTTCTTCTCTGAAGGCCTTGGGGTATTTATAGAGTCATGATGACTCCTCGAATCCCTAACCAAATCCGATATTTAATATTCAGTTATGATTTAGGGCCACGTCAGCTTATCATTTGAAAGAAGAAGACGGACAGTCAGTCGATCCAGACTCTACGCGCAGAGCAGATATATGATTTTACGTTCAGGAGCTTTTACGCTCGAGAGGCTACAAATCTACAGTTTTACGCTCAGAAGCTATAAGTCTATGGTTTTACGCCCGGATACTTTTACGCTCGGTAGCTTTTATGCTCGAAAGGCTACAAACCTACGACTTCATGCTCAGAGGCTACAAATCTATGATTTTACGCTCAATAGCTTTTACGTTCGGAGGCTACAAATCTATGATGTTATGCTCAGAAGTTTCAAATCTATATTACGGATCTATAACTTTCCGCATATCTTAAAATACGCAGGCTAGAGTATGCGTATACCTGAACAATTCTCAAGACGGCAAATTACAAGGGTTCACGCAGAAGATGCTCCTTCTTAGCCTCAAAATATCCCAAGTACCCAAAGCATACAGAGTTCAGCATTAAAAATGACTCTTCTTCTTGGGTCGATTGAAAGTTCATCCAAAATCCAGTTAGAATCTTTTCTCTACAGTTCAAGCATGGCCAGTTTTGACAGCCATTTCTCGTCCTACTTTAAGAGATTTTTGGGAAATCATTCTCGAAGGTAAGGGTCTGAACAAGAATTCGTCTTATCAGAGAAATGACAGTTCAGAATTCTACGCAACTCCTCGTTCAAAACAGCAGGACAGTTTGAATATTCGACTTAAATGCTAAGCAACTTTCTACGCATCTTCAGTTACGCATAAAAGACGGGACGAGACCAAATACTCTTTTTATCAGAGTCGGCGTAAAGTTATTCAGACGTGTCAAAGCTGTACACTATTTAGACTTCGTCACAGCAAAATATGGCAAATTATCAGATGCGTAAAAGAAGGCAATTTTATTAATCATGATTACATATGATGGAAACCCAGTCTACAAAGGGTTTTTTATCTTCATGATTACATATGATGGAAATTCTTTTGCTACAAAGGGTTTCTCATTTTCATTTAAAAATCACGCCGAGAATCTGTTCTGCCAGGTTCTCATATTGGTGGAGATCTTTTTCCGTCTTCTTCAATAGTTAATCGGTTTCCGCTGCCGATTAACAAGAAAATAATTAATGGCGAAAGGATACAGAACTGGTCTTGTATAAATTATTCAAGAGCCCATCCTCCATACGCCTTGACAGATTGAGTTGAGGTTTTAAACCCAACTCAATATTATAAGACGGGGCCAGTTTGTCTGCCCTCGTTCACCGCCGTAACGGGAGAAAATACAGCTTGCAAGCTGTGTGGTCGAATGTGACCCTTTCTCTCTCCTGGATGAATCGCCATATGAAATTGCTGATCATCCTGAATAAAGAAAGCTTTGATATCCTTCCATGATCCATCGTTGTAGAGGACATTTGCTCGAAAATGCCTCTTTTTATGGCTCCTTACACGCTGTAAGAACATGATCTTCTTCTTCCTCAAGTCGACCCGATGAATCTCGACAACCATCTCTGTGTGGTGAAGGAAGTATGGGAAGAACATGTTAACTCATCAGCCTTTATATAGGCAAAGGATAATACACCAAATCCCAACAAACTCCCAAAAATTCGTCGAGAAATCAGCCTCGAGGAATGAGTCAGGCTTGACCGTTTCATGCTTTATTCAAAGTGTTTCAAATTACGAAGAATTTGAAAACTTTAAAGGGGGTCTTGTAGAAGCATGAAAAATACGTTGCAGAGTTATACGCAGTATGCATAAAACCTACGTAAAGCAGAGTTTCAGTGCTGTGTGGCGTAAGACATGACTTCAGAGCCATCGGCGTACAGCAGAGCTTCATCGCTAAGTACAGCATAAAATATAGCTCCAGAATAACCCGCGTAATGCAGTATTTCCAGTCTGCTTCAGTGTAAAAAGGTTGTTACATCGCCACTTTGGCGTAAAACCTGCTCGCTTTTAATGTAGTGGAAAGTTGTACGGGGAACTCTTCGTATTCCTCGAATGAACCTGTCAGATCATGCAGTGAACCTGACTCCTGACAAAGAGTACTGCACGACTATCCAGACGACGACTGTAATGATGGTTCGGCACAGAGACCCAGACCGTCGTTCAGTGACATTTCCTTGATACAAATTACTTTTACGTATTAAGGGAATATGCTGCCTAGTTTTATACAGACAGATGTGAGCTTTTACGCTCAACAAGAGACAAAATGAACCGCCATGTCAAAAGCTGCTCTTCGTACATAGCTCGAGGCACGTCTCTGCAGTTAATGTGCGTGATGGGGGCAGATCTCTACATTTAATGCACAAGATTTGGTTCTACTTTCAAAGACTGGGTGAGCCATAATTACGGCTAATACGTCCACATCAGCACCTCTGCATATTACGCCATCAGGCTATTTTCAGCTATAGGAGCACGCTGTACGCTATCTCCTTGAAATACGCCGACCTGGCTATTTTCAGCTACAGGAGCACGCCGTATGCTATCTCCTCGGAATACGCCAACTCAGGCTATATTTGCATCGGTGCGTGATAAGGCTATTTTGTCTAGAATACGCTCAAGATCTCAGTCAAGGAAGGAGGATAACCAGCTGTCCTTACGCTAGCTACCTATCCTTATAGTACTTGACTTTTACGCCAACTTGACAACTATTTGGCTTCTACGCCAGGGTGACAGTTATTGGCTTCTACGTCAACCTTTTCTATGCGAGAGGCAGTTACCTACGTGGCTTGCATGTCGTGATCTTTGCAGCAGTTATACGCGTTACCTCATAATGGAACACGCGTCACACGGGGATTCAGAAGATCATTTATACGTGGGTGGCAGTTATTATAACCGCCGCTTAAAAAGTGCAACACTCTCCACTGTCCGGCTTCTACGTCGACGGGACGGTTACTGTCATCAAACTCTATAAATAGAGACCTCCGTCCACGAAGGTCTAGGGTCGAAAGGTCAGAAATTGATTTTTGGGAGAGAAGAATCCAGAGCACAGACAGAGAGTAGTGATCGACGATTTTTGGCATCGAGCATCCACTCCCCTTTCCAATCTTTGAAGCTTCTCCGTCTTCTAGAATACTTTTTCATCATCGTGTGGTCCAAGGGACAAAGTGATCGACCGCAGATCAGACTCCTATAGCAATATTTATCCAGATTAAATTTTGTACTTGACATCCTCGTATAGGATTAATTATACTTCTTGTTTGTAAACCAAAGAGAGAGTTTCGTATAAACCTAGTTTCATTTCTTTCATTTATTATCAAACACGGTACAGGATCCTATGGCGCCCTTGTTGCGACGCAGTCATCTAGGGCCTCCCCGGCAAGTGCACATTCCACATAGCCCTCGCAGTCGTCGGCCCGAGTCCAGGAGACCGTTGACCGTCAGATTGCGTCTCTCCGTGACGAGTTGCTGTGAAGGAAGGAGTAGAAGCCCCTGTCCCAGCCGTAGGCGGATGATGCGACGCTCATCGCACAATTTGATATGCTCGAGCGTAGCATCAAGGAGCACCGAGATATGACAGCTGATATTAGAGCGTCGACAGAGCGCAGCATGACGGAGCTGCAGGCATCACAGCTGTCCATGGCCGAGAGGCTGACGATGATACATGATTCAATGGTTCATAGCAGTACGAAACTGTTATCTACCATGGATTCATAAAACCAGCGACTAGCAGAGTTGGAGCAGATACGTCCTCCTGGTGCGTCTACATCAACACAGACTCCACCGACATCACTGCTTTCTCCATCGACATCGATGTCAATTTCATGGGTGTAGTATAATCTGTTCTTATCCCTGATGCGCACCGGTGGTCATCCTCCTGCAGATCCACAGTAGTCCTAATTAGGACCTTTATTAATTGTTTGTGTTTTAGACCTATGATATTTGGTCATTTATGAATATTTTTTATTTTTGACGCATTTAGACATTATTTCTTGTATTCTTTAGGACGAGGCTTTCAGACTCAGTTGTGTGGATATTTGCTCTATTATTTACGACGAGATTTTCTTCTAATTCGGATTGTAATCTCAATATTTTGTTTTCTTCAAATTTTATTATATTATTTATATTAAATGTATGTTAATTTACCGGTGTTGAGTATTCTACCAAAGGGGGTCGGCGAACCCAGCAAATTCAACGGAAGGTTGCTCCAGGTCTATTTGTACAAATTATGAATTCATAAATTACAGGAAGAATGGTTTGGAAACAATTTAATTTTTATTTTTTTATTTTTTCAGTATCTTTATCGACGTTTTTAGCGATATTTTGCGACATTTAGCGACGTTTACATACGTCACTGTAAACGTCACTAAATACGTCGCTAATTTAGCAACGTTTCGTCGCTAAATGTCGCTAATTTAGCGATATATAGCGACAAAAAATACGTCGCTAATTTAGCAACGTTGTATTGCTAAACGTCGCTAATATAGCAACACATATACGTCGCTAGAAAATGTCAAAATAGCGACATTTTGTGATATTTTTCCAGTCAGCGACTAGTTTAAAGGCGACTTCTACAAAACGTCGCTACAGACGTCACGAAAATTATTTAGCAACAATTTTTGGCCTTTTAGCGACGTTTCTAGATGTCGCTAATATGACTTATTCTGGTAATGTCTTTTCTTCGTTGTGAAGGGTGATAGCTTTAGCATCTATCAACTTTTGTATCATTTTTTTCAAGACATAACAAGCTTTGGTAGGGTGATTTATATATCAGTGGTACAAGAAGTACTTCGGGTCGTCTATTTTATCAGCCTTGTTTGGTCGCCTGACTTCAGGCAACTGCAGCTTGTTGCTTTTTATCAAGCATTCAAAAATGCTGGGGATATCGTTCTCGTCAAAAGAATATTCTTTGTTAGGCCTGGAGACTCTGTAGAATTTTGTGTTAGAGGAGATGTGGGTCGCTTTAATAGATTTATCGCCAAGGCCTCCATTCCTTTGTTGTTGCGATTATTCGCACTATTGGAGGGACGCTTCACTTTAGCATTGGTTATTTGTAACCCTAAATTAAGTACCATTTTCGCGTTGCCTTCAGCAGCTTCAGCCCCGATAATAAACGTCATCTAGTCTTGAAATTGAGTTGGACATGTCCACAGCCCTACAATAGGCAGCAGGTTCTTTTTTGCAGGTATCAGTGAATGCAGAGTCTGGAATACCAGAGGCTAACTTCAGAGTTGCCTTCCTGAAACACTCAATAAATTCACAAGCAGATTCCTTCTCCTTCTGTTTAATATTGATGAGTTAAGACATCGTCATATTCATGCCTCCCTCGAAGCTATCCGAGAGTTGCCTGCACAGGTCGATATTTTAAAGAAAAAAGACCAACTCCAAAAGATGAGGGGTGAAACAGCCTTATCCTCCGTATTGGGTTAATGTTCCATTTTCTCCTAAATACAAACCCCAATCGATAGTCTTGTTTGAAGCCAGGACATCACCAAGAATGCGCCTCTTCTTCTGATTTATATTATCCCATAAAGAGAAGATAAATAGTTCGCCCTTGAACTACTTTTTCTTTTCAGCTACGTGTCAAGCAGGCCACAATTTGTGCAACCACTCATGCAGAACGTGGGATGTTAATCCACAAAAAGTATGCGCACAATAGCAAAACAGTATTGATTATCCAAAGTGTGCACATATTCTCATAACAGCTCCTAAACTCTATAAATACAGGTTCTTTGCAACCATGAAGGGACACACATGATAGAGAGCGAGAAAAATAGGGCTAGAATTCTTAAGTTTTTGAAATTCAAGAGCAGAGTGAGATAAACAAAAAATCCTCATGCCATTGTGCCAGAGCTTTCTTATTGTTTAAATGTCCAAGTTGTTCGTCGCTATCTTCAAGTCTTTTAAATTCAAGAGCAAGGTGAGAGAAACATAAGCTTCTCGTACAATTGTGCCAGAGATTTCTTGTTGTCCAACTCTCCAAGTTGTTCGTACCATTCCCTACACTTCTCTGTCATCGTGTGTATTTCTTCACCGTCGAGTGGTCCAATGAGTAAAGTGATCATTTGCAGATAAGATCTCTATAGCTATATATTCCCATAATCAAATTGTACTTAGATTCCTGTTTAGGATATTCTTTTGTACTTTTTAACAGTTTGTAACACAAACGTTTCATATAAAAACTTTTCTTCGTAAACAAAGATGGTGACTCTGCTGGGGATGAAGAAATTTTATATTTTATGAATAAAGAAGACTCTACTTCGTACTACATCGATGTTGAACCCTTTGCTAAAAAATTCTTAGAGCTCTTTACCATACGAACCTTTGTCCATACCTATGGCATCTCCATTCCAATACAGTTCATCATATGAACTATATGAGGAGGCATACTTCATAGTCTCAGCCAGACAGGACAAGCAACGTCCTATAATTTTTGGCAAAGTTAAAAATAAAAGAGTCGCACAGACAGATGGTTCTGATGAGGATATGGGAAAGATACAACAATATCGTTAACAACCAACCATCCAAGAACATCATATAAAGGATGGGCTGCAACTTAAAATCTGGCTTGGGACTAAATTATAGAAAAGGCATACAGACTCCTATATGTCACCTCTCTCCTAAAGGCAAGCCAAAAATATACTACCAACGGACTGATCATGGTTTGGGATATGTGACACCACCAACAAGTCTTGAAAGTTCAGAATCAAAATAAGAGACGCATTCTCATTCCTCTGACTCATATTATCCCCTAAAGAGAAGATAAATAGTTCGCCCTTGAACTACTCTTTCTTTTCTTCCCCGGTGGAGTAAACTAGTAACTTATCATATCCTATCACCTTTGATAGTATTGCATCCGGTAAAATTTATGATTTGTACTCAACACGAGTATTCCTTGAGTGATAAATTTACCACCCCGGTGGAGTAAACTAGTAACTTATCATATCCTATCACCTTTGATAGTATTGCATCCGGTAAAATTTATGATTTGTACTCAACACGAGTATGCCTTGAGTGATAAATTTATCGAATTCTCCCACAGAATTATCCTATCACGTCCATAATACCTCTGAGCTGGTATATTCGGTGGAATTCTATTTAAAAATATATCACGTCCACATTATCTCTGAATTCATTTTTAATCTAACCGATTATTTGTATCTAATAATAGATATGCAATAAGTAATGGGTCCACAACAAACAAGCATTATTTAAAGCTAAAAGTTTTAATATATTTTTATGGAAAAATTTACAAAATAGGAAAGAATATAAGATGGAGCTCACTCAGAGGGAGTAGAAAGATCAAGAAATAAGTGGGTCAGCTGAGCTAGTTGTTGATCCTTTTCAATGATGCTCTTATATGTGCTTCAAGCATTCTGGAGTCATCTGTAACAAAAGGAGCCATAGAAGCATATGACTCTATTATCTTATTTCGAGCATGGTCAAGCTAGTTCTTTTTGTGCTCCAGCTCCAAAAGTTGTTCTCTTGCTAAGTCACAATGAACCAGCTTTTTCTGACGTCGCTCCACGACCACCTTCAACTCCTCCTTCGTTTGCTTGAGCTGGGCTTCCAGTTCTTGAAAATGAGTCTTGAGATGTATTGCATTATCATTTTATTCATCGTGGGTAAAATAATGAAGAGACAGAGAAGAAGTCACTTCTTTCATAGAAGCATTTATTCGGACAGTCTTCTCAACATGAATCGTAATATGATCATGGAAGGTGGTCTGAAGTTCCATGAACTCAGTAATAATTGACTCATATTCAATCTGAACTAAAACCAAGATTTCCCCACTATTAAGCTGCAGATACTCATTAATAGGCTACTCAAGGCCTATTAAGATATGTTCAAGAGCAGCAACCCTGGCTTCATCCTTAAAATTTTTGATAAGTTGGATCATGGACAAGCTAGCATCCTTCACATCCCCAAAGGATAAACCTTTCTCAAGCACCAAATTTATCAACTCTTTCAAAGTTGCGTAGAAAGCAGATGTATAATCTTCTACTAAAGCATTGAAACGAGTGTTTGAACTCGGAGTTATGGTAATTTTTGCTAATCCTCCACCATGGTGCACGAAGGAAGTCGTCGTGACAGTTGCAGCCTTGACACTAGGGAAAAAGGATGAAGAACCAGCTGCTCATTCTCGCGGGGTAATAGTGGAAGCCGTTTTAGAAGTAATGATTAATTCAACCACAATAGAAGTTGAAGCTACTGGTAGCATTGATGCGATATCCGCAGCCAAAACTGTGATATCAGTAACTGAAGTTGTTTCAGCCTACAAAACAACGGTCTCTTAAGCCCTTTCCTGAGTGACTCCTACCAGATTCCCATCACCTAAAAAAAATTAAGCAAACAATATGACCAATAAACAACATATTGTAATGCACGTTGAGCTAAAAAAAGAAGTGATACCTTGTCTTGTGCTAGTCGGAGTTTTCATTACATGAATTCGTAATAATGAAGCATGCAACGCAAGAACTTGTGGTATAAAAAGAATAGAGAGACACGTACCAGCACTAGGTGGTACATATTCGTCTTCAGGAGTCTACCCCTCCAACGAATTTTGCAGGCTTGTCAAATGAAGCCTCCACCTCGGACGAGTCAGCATAAATGAGCAAATCATCATAATCACTCCAAGTCATGCTCGGTTCTAAAACTATAGATGATTAAAGCTGAGCTTGAATATCCTGGCTAGGCATATCTTCGAGGGATGTAGCAGCAATGTCAGCTTTTGACTCGATCTGCTTACCAACTTTGACCCAAGAAGGTAAAATTATTTCTACACCAGAGTCAGGACTTCCCAAAGTAGGTTGATTCTCAAGATCCATTGGCAAAGGGGGAGGTATGAGTGCAATCGGCATGATAAATTGAGCCGCTGCATCAAGGATAGGATCCGCAAAATTGACTATTACGGCAGCAGGAGCGACACTTATTCCTGTAGGGGAGGGACAGAAGTGTTAATTCTTTGCACCACTGGAGAACAGACGGACGGTCCAGGCCGCTCTGGCGAACTAGTAGATCATCAATTAAACTCCTGCGTGAAGGAACAAAAACCTTCGATTTTGGCCTCCTAGGCTTCGCGATAGCTGCTCTCTTTCTAGCAGGTCAGTCCTCAGCAGGGGACACAATCCTATGCTTTCGAGATTTTTGTACCACTATGACAGGGGTGGGTGCATCTGGTTTTACATGGGAAAGAGCTTCCAATATCTCATCCAATGGTACGTCATCCTCCTCTTCGACTAGAGAAGGTCTTATTGACTCTGGATTGACTCCTTCCATCATATTTCAGAAACTAACTCGCATATTGAAGTCCACGTGGAATTGGTTTAAGGACCAATAAAATTGGGCAAAAGAATGCAATAGACATAAAGGAGGTTTGGGTTCTGGCAGAGTAAAAGTGGCTCCCGTGCAACCTGTGATGAAATATCTCCATCCCCGAGCGCCATCAATTAAACCTCCAGAATTATCTAAGCACGGAGTAGCATTTCCTACGTGCAGTTGATCATAGCCAAATTATCTTGCAAAGCGACTAGGTAGATACGACGAAGGTGCAACCATTTCCATTTCTGTAAACCAAGTGAGAGGGTCAGATAAACATTAAACATGAATAGACCCTTATTGGAAGCCTCGATATGGTAGTCCCCTCATCAATAAAACTCAAACCATGGTGCTCAGTTGCCACGTCGGGAACAGTGCAGTAAAAGCTCCAATCGTTCCCTATATTCAAAGCTCGCCTTGTCTGAAAAGGCGTAGTATAGGTCCACATAAAAACCCTATATCTACAAAGGAACAGGTGTTCTGCCCCATCAGCCTGACTCAAGCTGGGAGTTATCAAACTCTGATTATGCAAAATCAACCAGCCCATCAAATAGGTGAATGAAAGCTCTGTTTGAGAGAATTCCTCTCGTCGAGAATCTACTGCCAAATTATGGGCAAGTTCTAGTAAATTAGCGTTCAAACGACACACCATAGCCGGTAGTAAGGCCAGTCGATGCTTGAAGACCAGACGCACTGCAGAAAACAAAATATTCCTATGAAGTTGGTCCACTGAGCCTGAACTTCCGAGGATTACCCATCTTCTGAGCCAAAAAGTGAGATATCCGGCCAACAAAGCTTCAAACAAAATATATGTATGAGTAAGTCTGAGTAGCTCATAGCCTGTGTGCCTGTTGCAAAGTCTCCCACACGATCCTCGAAGGACTTATCTTCGGCATTATGACTTGCCATGAGCTCTTCAACTCTGGTAGAGCTCAAAGGTCGAAGCAGTCGAATCTTCATGCATTCCTTCTCGCTTCTATCATTGAAGAGGTACTGGAACCACTTCCTGATGAAGACAGTGCCAGAATCAGTATTGTGATAATGATTAGAGGCTAAGTAGTGGCACATCAGCTCCTGATATACTTCAACCAGACGCAGCTCAGTCTGTGCTAAATCCGCCAATTTCGCGTTGGTAGGTACGTATTCCTTATAAGGAACCTCCCCTATGGGTAGTGCAGATACGTGCTTTATCTCGTGTAGCACGAACCCCAACTCACCATGAGGAGTGAAAATAGTCCCAGTGCTAGAGTTATATCGCTTTAGCAAAGCCAAGAACATATAGGCGTTGGGTGCAATGCCATAGCAAGTCGCTAACAAGGTATTGTATAAACCCGAAGATATGAGGTTCTCGGTATATTCATCCAATATCCATGTCATTGCCCGACACCAATAGATATTTTTATTTGTCGACCATCCTGGAAGTCGAACGTTCTTCTGAGGATAAACCCCTTCAGCTTCAGTATAAATGTTCATGAACAAGGAAGACTGGAATCAGCGAAGAATCTTTACTGGGTACGTTCCCAGTATGAAGTCCTCGCATTTGGACTGAATGTTCATCACCGGAACTGAAGAAATGACCTTGCTTATAGTTGATCTTCCCCAGCTTGGCTCCATTAGTAATGGGAGTCAAATCTCACCCCATCTTCCGTGGATATGTAGCATGGAAGAAGGCAGACAACGAAAAACTTCTTGTCATCTCGGCGAGATATATGACCTTACCATAAACAGTGAACAACCACTTCTTCCTCTTATTCTTAGGCTGAAAAGATAGATGAATGGCATCACCAAACAAGAAAGTCAGCTTACAATATATCTCATTCGCAAAGGAAGTGAGAGGTTCCCCGCTTATCAAAGATTTCAACATCATTCCCCTTTTCCAACTATCAAAATTTGACGGATACTGGACATCTTCTTATCGGATTGGGGAAACTCAATATGCGATAAGTCTTCTAAATAATTGGTATGGAGAAGTTCAACAGTGGATCCCATGAGTTCAGCCAGATGATCCATACCAAAGTCAACTACAAAAGCCACAAATAAGGAGTCAACAAATCTCATGAAGAGAAGTACGTAAAAAATAATCCTACCACGAGTCTTTTAAGATTCTAAAGGAGGCCCATATTTCCTAAGTTTTTAATAACTATGCATATTTTATGAATACTTTAGGAGATAAACATATTTTATGTGCCAATCTGCCAAATAGACAGAAAGTGCAACGACTCGCCAATAATAGAAAAGTGCGCCGACTCGCCAATAATGGAAAAAGTGCACCGACTCGCCAATAATGGAAAAAGTGCACCAAAATGGTCGTTTCCACTCTGAACGAGGGAGAATGCGCCAAAATGGTTGTTTTCGCTCTAAACGAGGGAAAGTGCGCCAATGCGACTATTTTTTCTCTAAACGAGAGAAAAGTGCGTGTGTACACATGTCTCTGTGTTTTAGGACTTCGTTCTTTTTCTCTTTCTTTCATCTTTCTGCCATTTTTTAGAAAGTTTACATTGTACGTGTAAAAATAAAAAAGAAAAAAATTGGGAAGAAGAAGACAGCCGCCATGCCTATCAGAGTAGAATGTGCTACATCTCCTTATGCGACTCTCAATTACGGCATATTGAGTCATTCTCTAACAAGCTGAGCCGCCGTCGACCTCGCTGTTGTTGCTTGAGAAGAGGAGGTCAATCCCTTCGCCTTGCTACCTTTCTTGGTCGTCTAAGTTTTCTTGGGAGCCATTGCTAAAAGCTTCGAAGGAAGAAGAAAGCTAGGGTTTTCTTAAGGATGAAGGAGACAAAGAGATTTTAGTAGAAAAGTTCTCTCTCTCCTGAACCCGTCTATTTATAGATTTGGAGGGTAACCCTTCAGATGATTAGACTCTTCGGAATTCGCATAGCAAATCATGACTATAGCCACGTCAGCAAATCCGTTAGTATTCTTTTCAGAGTGCGCACACAAAACATCTCAACAAGTTTTATGCTTCTAATTCAAAGTAATTTTGAATTCACCTGAACGAATTCAAAAACATTGAAAAGGGTCTTGTAAAAGCATAAAAAGTGTGCCTCAGATATATGGCATAGTTTTCTACAAATAAATCCAACAGTAGAAGAATGATGCACTTTCTACTTATTCCAGAAGAAAGATATGCATTTCCTTACTTTGGCGCACTGTCTACTAATTTCATAGGATGGCGCACTATTCAGAGAGTAAAAAAGTGGCACAGTTTCTTAATATTATGAAAGCTGGTGCACAAACGATCTTTCCTCTCTCAACATTTAATTCAGCTGACTAACAACTGACATATGTAGAAAATAAAGAGTCAGAAGTCATCATTACAGCGGAGCTGTGGAACGCCGACCCAGGTTGTCGTTTAGCGACCCCGCCGCAGGGCCAATCTCTTCAAAAGTGCGCCACTGTATCATTTTCTTTAAAAGTGTGCCACTATGCCATTTTCTTCAAAAGTGCGCCACAACCAATCTCTTCAAAAGTGCACTCCTATGCCATCTCTTCAAAAGTGCGTCGTAATGCCACTCTTTCAAAAGTGCGCCGCAATACCATCTCTTTAAAAGTACGACATAGTGCCATTCATCAAAAATATGCCAGACTCCCGATGATTTCTAAAGTGCGCAAACTATCGTAACCATAAGTGAGCAATTATGAATGCGTGTCATACATGTCGTACTTTTCGTGAAAGGTGTACAAATAAATGTCCCCCACGACCTATGTTTCCTCCTATAGGAAGCTACGTGTCAAGTAGGTAGCAAGTTGTGCACCCACTCATGCAAAACGTGGGATGTTAATCCACCAAAAGTGCACGCACAATGGTAAAACAGTGTTGACTGTCCTAAGTCTGCGCATATTCTCATAACTGCTCATAAACTCAATAAATACAGGTTCTTTGCAACCATGAAGGGACACACATGATAGAGGGAGAAAAAGGGGGCTAGAATTCTTAAATCTTTGAAATTCAAGAGCAAAGTGAGAGAAACAGAAGTTTCTCGTGCCATTGTGCCAGATCTTTCTTATTGTTCAACTCTCCAAGTTGTTCGTAGCAATCTTCAAGTCTTTGAAATTCAAGATCTAGGTGAGAGAAATAGAAGCTTCTCGTGCCATTGTGCCAGAGCTTTCTTGTTGTTCAACTCTCCAAGTTGTTCGTAGCATTTTCTACACTTCTCTGTCGTCGCGTGCATTTCTTCACCATCGAGTGGTTTAAGTAGTAAAGAGATCGTTTGCAGATCAGATCTCTATAGCTATACTTCCCCAGAATTAAATTGTACTTAGATCCGGTTTAGGATCTTCTTTTGTACTTTTTAACAGTTTGTAACATAATAGTTTCGTATAAAAACTTTTCCTCGCAAACACCTATCGGGAGATGTTATCTCCTTACCGTGTAAGCGGATACTCCTTACACATGTACTTTATCGTGTGCATTGGGTATTCTTGTGCTCGTGTTTATTGATGTGCTTTATGTGCTCACACTATCTCATGTGCTCAGTGTGTTTATATTATAATCATGTGCGTAACGTGTCGTGATTGGGTCCATGAGTATTGGTTGGGACGAGGGAGTAGAAGTTGATTATGTGATCAAATCCCTTAGCGTAATCATGTGTATGTCGATTATACACCTCACGTATAATCGAGTTACCGTAGAATAATCATGTGTAACCCAAGTCGATCACATAACGAACTTGTGGTCTAAATCACACAGATAGTATTCTAGATTCTCTTACTTACAGTTCATGCCATATTGCCTGTATTTACCTTTCCAGTTCCTATTGTATTTATTTGC
Organism: Iris macrosiphon; assembly: GCA_036927795.1. Taxonomy (NCBI): domain Eukaryota; kingdom Viridiplantae; phylum Streptophyta; class Magnoliopsida; order Asparagales; family Iridaceae; genus Iris; species Iris macrosiphon. Next base: position 84,197,431 of record JAYESA010000009.1, on the reverse strand, counting down.
CTGTTTCAGCTGTATTTCCATTTTCTAGTGCATCTTGTATTTTATTTCTATTACTTATCATATATTCTCTATCATGTTTTGGAACTACTTATAGAGTTTTGTACTTCGTTCAAATTCTGACTGGATATATTTTTCAGATGATTTGTTAAAGGAGATGTGTCCCACCTATTACGGACCACAGGATGACGAGCCGTCTGAGGTTGCACCCAGTCAGCTGTCTCATAAGGAGAGATGGTTTGGAGGTCCAACTTAGAGGGATGAATAGTATTATTTTTTGTAAATCTGAGAAACCATAATAATTCAATTACGCTCTATATGCATCTAACTAGGGTATTTACGATTTGTCATAATGCTATGTTGTTCAAAGAATCATGATAAATGATTTTGTAAAACCTATTGCATATATATTAGTCAATTTAAATATCATATACGTAGGGTCATATCCTACGTGAAAGTAGAATCGAAGTCCTTAGGATTTAGGAAAATAAGTAGTGATCATAAGGCTTAGGAAAACATTTGACTTTCAAAACTTGTTTCAAAATATATGTACAGTGACATATACTAGACTCGATAAGTTCGATGAGAAAATTGAAACCAAGGATTGCAACATGGATCGGATAGAGTGGGTCCAAAAACAAATAGATATTGATACATGAGACAGTTAAAAAAATTAACGTTCTTATGTTTCACTTTTTTTTTCTTTTTTTTTTGTTTACGAGAGACCATCAATGACGGTTATCAACGACCTTTAGTGACTGGTTGTTTCTAATAGATCATCCGCGCGACTATGGAATCAGGAAGTTTCGTTGGCAATTCATTGTTGTTGGTGAACCGTTGCTATATGCCAATAATTAGGTAGTGCCCTAGGGCTGTAACGTGGCTTTCGGCTTCTATGCCATAGCTTTCCTTACACGACATGGCACATTGCACTCCTATATATATTCAGTAGTCATGTGCAAATATATTTTAACTAAAATTTATAATTTATTATATATATGTTTTCCTTACACGATATGTTTTCAAGATTTTAGATAAAATAATGCTATTTGTATCTCCAAAATATTCTTCTAAACTATTCTTCCGTATGTGACAGTTGACGTGACGGTTAATGTGGTAGTTGACATGACAACTTTTAAAATTAAAATTAATATTAAAATTAAAATTAACTTTAAAATTAATATTAACATTAACATTAATATTAATATTAATATTAACATTAAAATTTTGGGTGATTAATTTTTTTGGTTAAAATTTGTCATATCAGCTGCCATGTTAGCTGTCACATAATGCTATTTGGCATGTTACCTCAGTTGTCATGCAAGGAAGAATGGTTTGGAGGAACATTTTGGTGTTCGAATAGCATTACTCTTTTAGATATATGGTTAGTTAGATAATATCAACATTTTATAATTTTATATATATTTATTAAAGTCTATAAATTAATTAGAATATATATATATATATATTTTTTTTTTAATTATATAATTATATAATTATATATATACGATTTAGACGATTTATTTTAGGCTGTTTTAAAATCTTTTTATAATAGTAGAAAGCTTACAAACTATATGTTGGTCTCAAGATCATCATCTACGGGCCTAGAGGACAGTAGTAATTACAAAGGTGATACAAAAGTGGCGTGCTCTTCCAGTCATTTGAGTCACGGATTTGGACAAAGGCTAACGACAATTACTTAAAATTTGATAAAATGTTGAGATCGTACACGTACAAATGCTTATTTTATTTGGAGAAAGTATGAAAGTTTCTGGAGCTTTTCGATCGAGATAATTTAGCCATTTGATTTTGATAGGACATAGCTATATGAGCTGTTTGGAGTATTGCTCCATGATTGATCATTGTTGCAACAAAAGATATGAGCTGGAGGTTACTAAGCACTAAAGGATTATATGTCACCAGAGGAACGCAGACACATTCGTCTTAACATGGGAGATTGCTTGTGATGGAATTGTGGGAAATTATTTTGAATATTCATCATAGAATGTCAACATTGGGTGATGCGGTATGTAGAAATTCAATCGGTATTTTGCCAAAATTAATAGGTATGTAGATTTGGATCCGGAAGCAGACAGGTATACAGACGGTATCCGATTCCTAACGTTTCGGATATATCAATACATTTTGCACGACATTTTGATGGAAATCAACGGTCTAGATACGTTGGCTTCGCTTCTTAGGACACTATACCAAACTATGCAATTGTCTACGGTTTTTATCGTGGCAAACAATTTTCGTTCCGGTAATAACCGTAACAAATTTGTATGAGCTAATTTTCGTAATGGTAATAACTGTTACGAAAATTATTTTCATCACGGTAATAACTATGACTGGATTTATTTTCGTAATCGTTTTATCCGTTACAAAAATGTGCTATTCCGTTACTATTTTTCGCTTTAATTTGTAACGGTTATAACTGTTACAAAATATATATATATATATATATATATATATATATATATATATATATATATGTTGGATTGAGATTGAGTGGTTGAGATTAAAAAGTGGTAGGGTCTACACTTTTTAATATCAACCACTTAATCATCAAATCTATGATACACCAGGTAGTTCCTTAATATGAAACCATCCGGATGGTTTTAGAGCATATATATATATATATATATATATATATATATATATATATATATATGCACTACTAAAATACAAAGGAATAACGACGTCCTTATCTGTCATCAAAATATCGCTATTCAGTATTATCGATTACCTAGCGACGAAATTTAGACAGAAAAAGTCCATCAGTAAATGCCGCGTCACGAAAAATATCCGTCGCCATTCAGTCGATTCCTCGACTATTAACTGGCGTAATTGCGGTGTCGAGTTAGTTGACGTCTATGCGACACTTCAGCGATGGATTAATGTAGTGGCGCTTTAACGACGCATATGCGACAGTAATTTAGTTTATAATGACGTCCAGCTAACGACGCGGCATCGTTTTAGCGACAGTATTTATGTTTCCGATATTGAACAAAAGTCTGATACTCATGTTAGCGACAGAATAACGACATTACTTACTGTCGGAAAGAAGACACCTTTCCATCGACATATGTCGGTAATCCATTGCCCAACGATGGAAATTTACTTGGCGACGATTTTATCCATCGTTAGATAGTCGCAAGTACGTCGCGGGTAGTTGCTAAGGCGTCGGATGTCTGTCGCTAATATGAACATAACTGCAAAAAAACCTTTTAAAAGCAGATATCCCAGTATATATGATTTATATAAAACTTGTTATGTACTATCAATATATCAACCACCTAACGCAACCCGCTGTAGAATTTTTGTCTGATCGGACCTTCAACGACACAATCGCACGCTGGAAACAAACACGAGACAATTCGGAAAAGACATAAGTAACATAATAAAATTAATCGCATACATGTCCAAATACAAGTCCAAATAAAATAATCAAAGTACATAAACAGCATCTACAAGTCCACGATCACAAAAACACAAATAAATAATATCCACAAGTTCGCGATTACTACAACACAAAATAAAGATCAAATATAAAGAAAATCACCGATCTGGCGGTGTTCACTGATCACGCATACATTCGAGGACCTCCAAAGGAATTTTATTCACTAATTCTTATGGTAGTGAACTTAACGCCTCTGGGGACAATAAACTTAGGAGCCTTATTATTGCGCCAGTAGATAGAATAGGGCCAAAAAATAGTAGAGGCGCCAGATGTCGTGGCGCTAGGAACAACAATGGGAGGTGCACGAACATCGGAAGAACCATGCACCATGGAGGCATGTATGCTAGTGATAGACTCCTACATACCCACCACTGTGGCCTGCAATGTTGTCATCGTCGTAACAAGTTACTCTATCCTATCAGGTTGTGCTGCAACAGAAGACGCCGGCTGTGGAGGTCTCGAGTATACCGACATCTGCGACGCTAAGGAGATGGTGCCATAGACGCGTCCGTATTTTCCTCTTCCGTCAGCGGCCTGTACAAAAAGGTCGTTCATTCAAGAGACCATGGAAGAGGACGTGGTGGCGGGCGAAGACTCAGCGACATTCTCTTCCACCCCATCCTGAGTAGCCTGAGCGGAGCTCTCAGTCTGTAGAGACTGGAATACAACATATCCAATGACCCGTGCTTAATTTCCTAATGGACTTCTAACTTGTAATATAAATTCTAATACCTCATATTATTCTAACTTATAATATAAATTGAAATACTTACAGCAGTCTTGCTAGCCTTCTCATCCACGTTTCTTTCGTCCTTCCTCCTTTTGTGCGTATACTCAAAAACATCGGCAAAGTCGATACTTGAGGGATCTCCCCCTTCTTCGCCAGCTTCTCCGTCTGTGTACGAAATATTAAGGAAACATATTAGCTTGATAATTAATGTTATTGAACTATATAATGAAAATATTTAAGTACTTCGAGTTATCTTACCAGGTTTTAATGGTGAATAGCGATGGGGATCGATCCACCAATATGCAAATACCCACGAGATTGCACCTTTTTTTTCTTGCTCGGACCTCTTTTTGAACTCAGGAGTATCGAGCTCCTTCTGCATCTTCTCCCAAAAGTCATCACTAATCCAAGGTTTCTTGCCCTTTCCAGCATTTACCCTTATTTGCAAATCATCCTTTGCATCACACATCTTCTTGCTACAGGTGCCGTGATATGTCTTCCTGATCTCCGCATCACGATGCTCGGACCACCAGTAGATTTTCTGACATACAAATTCAATTAATAATTAATATAAATAGATACAAAATAATTAATAAATGGAATAATAGAAAAGATCAAATATACCTTCAACTGGTCAAGCCATATATACTGTACGTCGAATGGCACATCGGAGAATCTAAGGTAGGGGCTGTAGTAGTTCCCCTAATAATTTTCCCAAGTACTAGAGTAGCACTGTAGGAAAAAACCTACAAAAAAATAATAACAGATTATTTAGATGAATAAATAAATGAAACATATAAAATTAACTGCATCAGATGAAACATATAAAATTACTTACAGCTCGTGGGTCGCGGGCCAAAGCTCCTTTATGAACTGCCACTCCGGTCTCTCTGGTTGTGTCGGAGGACCACACGGTCGGGGGATATACCTACCACTAGAATTATACTCTAAGTCTGGATACTTCGGGGCCCATCGTACAGCTATCGGAGTATCTGGTAGACGAACTGACGATGGGGTGCCAGGATTTGCATCAAATGATGAAGGTGGCATAGATGCCGATAATGGAGCGTCGTGGTATGCGACAAATGGCAAAGTTTGTATCTGTTGCCGATGGCAGAGTAGAGATGCCTGCGACCGACGAGAGGGTATCAGGATCATGTGATCGAGGGGATAATCCATCCCCGGGTAGTATAAGATCACGACCACCTCGATCACGTCCACGACCACCAGCCATCTATGATCATGATTCACATATATAATAGCAGGTACGATAGACATCTAATAAATAGAACTAAGCAACATAATAGACATATAATAAATAGAACTAAGCAACAAAACAGCTATGAAAACTGAGATAGAAGTTTTTTTAGTAAGAGATAGAAGAATTTTTAGTAACAAAATCAAACTCCATCATTAAGTACAACATGTAGACAACATAGGTTATCTAATCATCATCATCGTCATCGTTGTCATCATTATTATCATCCTCATCATGTTCTTCTTCTTCTTCTTCTTTCTTCTTCTTTCTTCTTCTTCTTCTTCTTTTTCTTCTTCTTCATAGATATTTTTCTGGTCCTGGACAAGGCCAATTATCTGGTTGTGAGCTAAGTCTTATATATCAACCTTTTTCTCCCCTCTATTTTTCTCGACAATAGCTTCAACATCCATGTTATCCGTGGCATCTTCTTTCGACTGATATTCAATGACGAAGACGTGGCATCGATTTCCCGACAGCTATCAACATCCATGTTATCCGTGGCATCTTCTTCAGAGACATTGAGTATCGAAATAAATTGAGCAAAAGTTTGAGACCTTCTCGATAATATATACTTCACATATCGAAGCCTCTATATGAGCCTTATTTTTAACTTTCTTCTTAAGATGGTGTAGGTACCTAGAAAGACACATTATTTTGAATTAATTAGAGTGAAAATCTACTTAATTTGTTAATCAAAGTGCGTCTTATATTGATATTTTACCTTTCAAATGGATAAATTCATCGATACTGAATAGGTCCACCGACACGTGCTTCGTATGGTAGATGAATCGGCAGATGCTCCATACTGTCAAAAAAGCCAGGAGGAAAAACTTTCTCTAATTTGCAAATTGTCAAGGAGTTTTTTTTTTCTCAAGTTCAACCATATATTGCACCATCAGCTTACTTAAACAAATATCCCTAAAGAATATAGATAGCTCGGCTAACGAAATCCATACAATAGGAGGCAACAACTCTCTAAGAGCAATAGGTAACAATATTTCCATGAACATGTGGCAGTCGTAACTCTTCATTCCCGTTAGCTTTCATTCATTGAGATCAACGCATCTAGACAAATTTGATAGATAGCTGTCGGAAAATCATAAACTGGATATCTAGTTTCATATTATCAATCTATCTTCGCTGCTTAATGTGAATGGTGCTATTGGCTTCACAGGTCTACTAGCTCCCCTTTGTATTAAGTTAACTGAGGACGCTTGCATATCTCGGCCATGTATTGTCTTGCCTTAGGATTTTCCTTCGTATTTCCTTTAATATCCATAACAGTATTAAAGACATTATCGAACACATTCTATTTAATATGTATGACATCAAGATTATGCCTTATAAGATTATCTCTCCGATAAGGTAAGTCCCAGAAGATACTTCATTTGGTCCAATTATATCTATGTCCAAATCCCTCGACACGATTGTTCGATATTGGATCTTCTTTGACGGTCGATAAATCCTTCACATCTTCCCAAATACCGTATCTCGATAATCTGGTAGATGGACGAGAAAGTTCTTGCTTTCCAGCTCTAAATGCCTCTTTGTTCTTTCTTCAAGGATGTGACGCTGGTAGAAATTGACAATGACAGTCAAAGAATGTGTCATTTCCTCCAGGCTTAAGACGAAACGCCTTACACTTTTCTATGCATATCGGACAAGACTTAGTGTCGTGGGTACTACATGATCCTGATAACATACCATATGCAGGAAAATTATTGATTGTCCATATTATAGAAGCAAAGAAAATCCGAAGCTATGCGCTAAAGGAAAAGTACCCTAAGAACCTAACTTGGTTAAGGCATGCCAAATAGAGCCCATACGCCCTCAAAACTTGACTCAAGCCGCATAGAGCCCATAAATCCAATGGGCCCATCTAGCCTGTAAAAGAATTCATGTGGCCCAAACAACGACGGAGTTAGGAGCCGCATAAAGCCCTGATACAGCATTTATTGCCTGTCATAAAGTTCTTACATGGCATTAATTGCCCTAAACGCTTCGAGAAGCATAAAAAGTGCGTCAAACTAAAAGACAAAAAGTTACTTTAGTACATTAATGACTTTGCTAGTGTACAGTGCCACGTTTTCACTCGTATGCTACCACGACTCCTTACGGCCAAGTATCTACAAGACCCAGGCCGGACGAGAGCATGTATGCAGCCACGACTCCATATGGCCAAAGTTTCCATAAGACCCAGGCCGGACCAGAGTACGTATGCGGCCACGACTCCATGCGTCCTTTAGCTTGCATGCTCTTTCCGTTACAACTGAAAATATCTTCACACAATCAATGATGACCACGTGTCCAGTTGACAAAGTCATGCACACAATGGGTTAAAAATGACCTCGTCTGCCAACTAAGTTTTCATCAATAATATATCCTAACCAAGGCCATGTGGCAACCTGACCGTGGTACGCATCCACAGTTGCAACTATATTCTATTGAAGAAAACCATGCGGCCACCAAACAGAAGCACATAGCATATGTGCGCGCATGAGCTATCTAGCCTGGATTGCTATAAATAGCTGGGTGGCATACCCATGATAGAGGAGGACACAAGAGAGAGAAACATGAATAAAGTATTTTTATTCTCTCGTCGAACTGTCAATGAAGCCAAGTAGTCGCTGCAGTACTCAATCTCCACCAACACTCCCAGAATCAACAATATTGTACTTAGATCACTACAAAAATACTGGAATTTAACGACGGATATCAATGATGGAATATTATCCATCGCTGGTCTAACGACAGAATACCGACGGAATAGACTAATATATTTATATAAGAAATATATATTATTTTTTTTTGCTAGTCCGTCGTTGTGGTATCGATTTTTTCTCAGCGACGGATTAGAGACGAACAGATTCTGCCGCTACCAAACGTTAGAATTCAATATCCCAGTTTTTTTCATATTCCCCCAAACTATCTCTCTCTCTCTCTCTCCCCTACGCGACCCCCGACCCCCTCTCCTTCTCCTCCTCTTCCTCCGGCGTTCCCTGACCCCCTCTCCCTTGCTCCAGTGACCCCCAATCCCCTCTCATGATCCTACTCCTCCTCCGGCGTTCCCTGACCCCTTCTCCCTCTGCTCCGGTGATCCCCGACCCCTTGTTCTCCTCCTTCGACGTCTCCAGCGACCCTGACCCCCTCTCCCCTTGCCCCGTTAACCCCCCAACCTCTCTTCTCCTGCTCTAGCGTCTCCGGAGACCCCGACCCCCTCTACCCTTGCTCCAGCGCGACCCTGACCCCCTCTCCTCCTTCGTCTCTGACGACCCTGACCCCCTCTCCTCCTATACATCTGACGACCCTGACCCCCTCTCCTCCTATATATATATAAACATACACATATACATATACATATACATATACATATACATATACATATACATATACATATATACTCTCTTATGCATATACACATATATACAACCATACACTATACACTTAGATTTATCATATATACATATATAACACATAGCTATATATACATACCTATATAAACACATATTCATATATCACTACTTATGTACATATATATAAATCACACTTCACATATAGACTATGCATACATATTTACATATAGATACACCTAGTTATCAATATACATATATAAATACACAATCATATAGACATAACTATATGATATAATATAAATATATACACTTATATATATATATATATATATATATATATATATATATATATATATATATATCATATCTAATATATCATATTAATAGTTATACACAAGTCAATTGAATTAAAAAGCAAACACGTGGAGTGCATCGTACCCGTATCATACTAGATCTATGATACGGTTGCGATACGAGTCCACCACACAACCAAACGTGCCCCGAAGAACACGAGCAAGTATAAAATAATAAATATGAACAATACAAAGAGTCAATTACATATCTACGTATCCGTGTCAAAATATGACATGCTCAAAGCCCCGTGTCGGAGAAAAAACTCTCAAATCAACACGTATCACCAAATTATTGGGATACGACCTACACGTACCCAATTGTGGATACGACACTATCCCTAAACATACAAACACATGCCAAATTGATCTATAAGACCAATTGACAAACACAACAAGTGTCAATCTCGGAATTTTCCCAAAATTGACACAAAAAGTACCATAACTTTCTCAATAGGCCTCCTATGAAAACAAAACCAAATTCTATTGGTAGCCTATGCATATGAGTTGATTTTTCATGGTTAAATCTTAGATTTAGAACCTAAATTAAGTTAAAAAACTAAATTGTACCTATTGGGAGATGAATTCCCAATAAAACCTCCAAAATTGCTGAAATTGGCTTTTAATTTGTAGATCCTTGCTCCTCTTTGTAGATCCTTGCTTTCTCCTTCTAGATCCTTGCTCTACTAGTCTCCAATAGTGATTTGGAAAGAAATTGGGGAGAAATTTGGTAGAAATTTGATGGAATTTGGTTTAGAGAAATTCTAGATCTAGATTTGGAATAAAAATGAAGAGAGAGAAAGTTTTCATCCCCTTTATATAAGCCTCACTTGCCCCCTCTCTCAAGATACTATATAAAGTCTAAAATATCCCTTGGGGCCTCTCATGAAGAAATTAATTAAGGAGGGAAGGTTCTAGTCTAATGGGTTTAACTTAATTAATTCATCCTCCTAATGAATGGGCTTACTATTGGGCTTAATTCTAACTAGAATTATTGGATCCATGGATCTATTCTAAACTAGTTAGGTCTACTACACAAGTCCAAAAAAAATAATCTAACATGCTAACAATAAATAAATAATACAATAAATAAATATTTAACATGCATAATATTTAATTAATTATGAAATGACCAAAATATTATTTTCTAGAAAATACAGTAGTGACAAGTCTACCCCCCCTTAAATTAATTTCGTCCTCGAAATTTAAGGGTAATCGTACTCCTCCTAGTTCAATCCCCCAGCAATCAAAGTCCAATAAGGTCTTATCTAAAATCACACGAAGAACAGTCCTATGCAAAGAACAACATGCATGGTCATGGTCATGGTCTCCGTCTGTCTTATTATTATTGTCTTTGTCAGGGTATTCTACACTAACTATATAACACAAGCATCCAAAAGGTACTAAAGAAGCAATCAATCAAGATAGATGGAAGGAACAGAAAGAACAGAACTAGCTAACCCATCACCTGTAGTATTGGTCTCTTCGACCGTCATCACAAATGCTCTGCCCTGCCGAGATAGCTCCCTCTGCGGGTGATGAGCAATCTGTGGTGCTACATGTGGCCTAACTCCACCTCTCTGCCCTCGATCTGCACCCTGTCCTAAACGTTGAAGTGTCCAGAGATAATCCTGAGACAATCCTTCACCATATGCTCCGTTGATCCACAATGTAAGCATGCTCCAAGTCTCTTCCGACATATCTTCCAAGTGTGCCCAGTCTTCTTACAATAGGTGCATTGAGGAGCCTGTTGCACCTGTTGTAGAAGCATGAAAAATATGCTGGCAAAAGCTACGCGGCGTATTGATACAGAGCAGCGCAAACAAAGGCCTTCAGTGCCATCAGGCGTAAGAGCTCAAGGGTGCAGCGCGTCCAAAACCGCTTCGGCGTAGACGGGACCCCCCCCATCGCCTCCAGGGCATAAAAACTCAGCCGCTCTCAAAGCAGCGTTAAAATAGCGTACGAGGAACGCTTCGTCTTTCCCGAAATGAACCTGTCAAGTCACGCAGTGAACCTGGCCTCTGACTCCAGACAAAAAGTGCTGCACGGCGACCCAGACGATGGCTGAAAACAGGCACAGACCCCTCGGAAGCACACCACAGTATGATGGCGGATCCCTGCTTTTAATGCAGAGGATTGGGTTAAGATACTATCGAACCGTCGTTTACTGACGTCCCCTCAGCATAAACCGCTCTTTTTCGCACAGAGGGATACGCTGCATTATTTTACACAGGCAGGCATAAGCCGGTTTACGCTCCGCAGTAGACAAACCGCCTGCCACGTCAAAAGCTGCACATCGTACGGGGCTCGAGGCACGTCTCTACGTCTAATTGCACGGAGCAGTGACAGGTTCAGTCAAGGCACGTCTCTGCAACGGATGCACAGAAGGGCTGCAGACCTTCGAAACACGTCTTCGCATTTAATGCACAAGATGATGGCAAATCTCTGTAGAAGATTTGATTACATCTTCGAAAGCCGTGATTCCGGCTAAGACGTCCCTGTCAGCACTCGGGCACGGTACGCAGCGGCTTCTACGCCCATTCAAGACCTGTGCCCCTTCGGCTCTCAACGCCTCTCCGGCTTCAACGCCTGTCCGGCTCCTACGCCTATCCGGCTTCTACGCATATCCGGCTTCTACGCCTATCTGGCCTCTGTGCCAGGGTGACAGTCATTTGGCTTCTACGCCAACCGTTTCTACACACGGGATACCTACCTGCGTGGCTCTTACGCCATGATCTTCGTAGCAATAGTACGCATTATGTTCCCTTAGTTGGACCCGCGTCATACGCTCATTCAAAAGATCATCCATACGCAGGCATTGGTTACTTTAACCGTTGTGTAAAAGGGTGTTGTACTTCCCACTCCTCGGTTTTTATACCGACAGAGTGGTCACTGTCACCAAAACTCTATAAATAGAGACCCCTATCAATGGGGAAAAAGGAGAGAGAAAAAGAATTATCATCCAGGAGAGAATTATCGTCCAAGGAGAGAGAGAGAGAGGGAGAGAGCCCGGAAAGCAGGCAAAGAGCAGGGATCGACGACCTTGGCCTCGTGCGTCCAACCTCTTCTGCAACCTTCGAAGCTGCTACCTGTCTTCCACGGCACTTCTTCAACATCGTGTGGTCCAAGGGCTAAAGTGATCGACCGCAAATCAGACACCTATAGCAATTTATACCCAGATTAAATAAATTGTACTCCCACATCCTCGTATAGGATTATATTGTACAAGTTTGTTTGTAAACAGAAGGGCGCGGGTTTCGCATAAACCTCGTCATTGAAATACAATTTCATTCCTTTCATTTAATACCACAAACAAGATGGCGACTCTGCTGGGGACATCTTTCTTTTCTGACGAGGAAGTAATTGCTCAACACGATACGGTATCCGTGGAAACCGTGAAGAAGACGCTGGTCGTTCATTTCGACCAGTCAGCCTACGAAGACATGCTTCGAGCCGGGGGTAGCTCTCGCCCCCTCTCCGTCCAGGACAACAGGAAGCTGCGCAATGTGTGGATGCCCAAGACATCCTCTACTATTCCTGTGGACTCTCCGATCTCTCCGGACTCTCCGATCTCTCCGATCTCTTCGGCCAACGAGGTTGTAGCGACGCTCCCTCCGTGCCTCGCACGTAAAATTCAGTCTCCCGCTACGCGCGGTACAGACAAAACTTCGGGCGAAGCCTTAGCGCTAACCCCGAAGAATCTACTGCGCTTTACGCGTAGGAAACAGTCTCCCGCTACGCGCGGGTAAAGACAAAACTTCGGGCGAAGCCTCAGCGCTAACTGTCACGTCCCAGTCCCAAAAATACGTAGGACTAGGACACGTAAGCATGCCAGCCGCATGGATATGGCAACTCCAATATATGGAAACCAAATCCATACGTACGCTGTAATATGAATATAAAATCCACAAGTGGTATAAAATGTAATACAAGTCACAGGGTAAAATTTAAATCTCATCCACCAAAATCATATAGAAATAAATAACCAGTATCTATGAAACTAGATCTCAAAAAGAAGTATCTAAGGATGATAGTTGGATGGAAACAAATCTACTACCAACTCGAATATAAGAGCAAATACAATATGAGTACAACACCACAACACAATATAAGAATACCAGCTATCCATCACAGCTCGAAGAGAAGACATCCTCGGATCACAGGTAACCATCCAAATCTGCGCTCCTACAAATACTCAAGAAAAGATACACCTGGCAGCGGACCAGGTCCTCAGAGGGACGTAACAAGATACAGAAAATACGAGCCAATTTGAATACAGTAAACATGCATATGGTTTGAAAATAAATAAGTACGCTGTACAAGACAATCTATATGAATGCAAATAAGAACAACTTTTTGACGTATGGGCAAGGGTAGTCTACTCGATCTAAGCCTCACAACTCACACACCCGTCTAGAATATCAGAAATCGACATACCTCTGGGGTAGCGACCAGCGCGACTCTACAGAAATCGACATACCTCTGGGGTAGCGACCAGCGCGACACACGCCCGTAGTGCGAACTATATACTACGGTTTACCAGAGTGGTTAAAAGCCCATACGCCTAATGATTGTCCTCCCATGATACTAGGTGCCATGTGTGTGTCAACATATCTAATACATAGTAATGACTGGAAAAAAACTACACATGCAAGAACTATACAGAAATGAAATAAATAAAAAGAAATATAAATAGCATGCAAAGTACTATAAACAATTTGGCAAGGTATCTTGCCTGGGGTCCTGCTGCTGGTATGAATCAGAGTCCAAGTCACAGTCCAAATAGCCTATGTATTACAAATTTATCACGTCAAAAGATAATTTATTTTAATTTATTTAATTCTGGAATAATTACTCTAAAATTCTATTTTAATCTTATTATTCTAATTTTTATGTTAATTCCTAAATTTTGTCCAAAAAAAACTAAATTTTATCAACTCGAGACTCATGGCACGCAAATCGAGGCGATCTGTTGACCAAAAAGTCAACCGACACAAACTCAACTTTCATGCATGATTTCCTGTAGATTTCAGCGTCAAAAATATGCTAAAATTTATGGCTCTTCCGAATTTAAATTCGTTTGGGAATTATGGCACATACAAATTTTGTATTGTGCACCGATGGTTAAATTCTAACCTAGAAGTTCTACAGAATTAACAGTATGTAAATACTTCGAAATAAATTCTGGGAAAAATATATGTATATTATCTTGACATTAGCTTTCTGAAACTTTAAACGGTTCGTGATTCTGATTCCTGGTTCTCCCGAAATCGCGAATACATCGAAATACGTCTATTTTCGGACATGCTGTGCTCTACGAATTTTCCAGAATTTAATACTAATAATTTAGAAAAAAAATTATATAATCAGAAAGCTAACCTCATTATCTTTCTAACAAAAAAAATGGAGCGCGTTTGGAGTCCGGAGCTAGGAGATATCATCTTTTTAATTCGTCATAACTAGTAGAAAATGAGGCTGAATTTATGACGAATTTTGACTATTTTTTTGGACGAAAAAGAGAGGAATTTGGGGAAGAAAAATATGAAGGATGAGGTATTTATAATGGTGGACAGTACTTAATTAAATACGACTAGGATTGGTTAATTTGGATAGGATTATGATGAATTTAAATAAGGATAGGATATGCATGAAGTTGATTTCCTAGTAGGTTCAGGATTTGAATTAATTTAAAATAGAGTTTGAATTTATCTCAATAATTTATAATCTTAAATATAATTAAAGATAATACAAATAATTTATAAAATCTTATTAATATCTATTAACACTAAATTAGCATCTATCTAATATTAAGACTATATATATCCAAATAAATCCTAAATAATTTTAAAATCTAAATAAATTTCTTAAAATTCTAAATAAATTACAAAAATATAATTAAATATTTTAAACAAAAATAAATATTTGGTAGGAACGACATGCAAGTATGGTCGTATAGTAAATCATAGAAGTCCTAAAAATTTATGTTTTCTAAGTTTTAATTACCAAAAATTCTAGAAAAATCTCCAGAAATCTAAAATAACCTAAAATAATTCTGAATGAATATTTATATAAGTAAATATACTAAAAAATTTATTTTCTAATTAACTAAGAGAATATTCCAAATAAATTCAACATCTATAATAAATATAATAATATAAAATATACACAAATACCTATTTTGGGTGAGGGAGTTTACAATCTACCCAACTTAAAACAATTTCGTCCTCGAAATTAAAGTAAGACATAATTTGTTAAATCTTTCACATTCGTACACAAGGTATGTCAATCGCAATCTCTTCCAAAAATTTAAATAACAAAATCTATTCGAATCTATTGCGATCACTTCAAAATTAATATAACCACTGTTTAAATCAAAATTTAACCTGTCGTAATCTCTTCTCGACATTTTTTTTTTCAACATTCAAATCTAACTCAAGTCTATATGACATCCCACATCAAAATTTATATCACCATTTTTAACTATCATAATCTCCTCTAGACCTTGAACAATAAACAATTCTAAGCAAATATTATTCCTATTCTCAAATTAAGAATTTTGTACTCTCCAAATATTTAAACTCAATTTACATCCTCAATATTTCAAATAGGTGACCCAACAATCAAAATTAAACTTTTAATTCAAATCATCAAATTGTAAAATTTAAATCTAATTCACCAGTTGTTCAAGTCTAAAATTCTATATTTATCCTAAAAATTTAAATCGATGATTCATCCTTCAATATTCAAAATTTAAATCATGTGCTCAAAGTATAAATATTGGGTCCTCAATATCAAGATTTTTAAAATTTATTAAATCCTCATTATCTTAATCCTTCTTTTAAAATTCTCCACATTTAAAAGGACTTAATCTCTCAATCTAATCCTACTTGATCACAATCTAAAAGAATTCTCCTCAAGTTTAATAATGCAATTTCTACCCAACTTAGAATTTACCCATCTATCACATAAGGCTCTTACACTTAAGAAAAATATTTCTCAATTTATTTTCTCATGTCATTCAATCCTCAAAACTTTAACACCAACTATATCATATGTGATATATCCTTAATCAATTATGAAAGATAGTCACCAAATAATGTGATTGGCCTATGGGGTATATCTAGTACTCTCTGTGTATTAAACTTATACCAAGCACGAGGTTTCGTCTTTCCGAAATAAGGGAAGACGAAGATCGATAATAAAGAGTTCAAGGGCGAGGTAATAGAATAGAAGTATCAGGATCAAGGCGTTTAAAGAATTCAAATAGGAATTATCAAAGCAGTTGTGGATTGAAGTCCTATTTTGGTAATGCCTATCCACATGCTCGCATCGGTACAGTTATGTAACGGATACGATATGTTTAGACATATCTAGAGGGCAAGTACAGGTGTCTACTAGTCAACTATATATCTCAATCCACGTAAAGTATTATTGCGAAGGGCGAATCAAGCGCATTATGGCTAGCTAGACCATTATACACTGATTCTGATTAGACAATTTGTATTAGTGTGGTTGATCAGGCCCCAATAACACATATGTCGTGAACAAGCTCGATATAAGATTAAGCTTGCAAAAACTAAGCTATAATAGCAGCATAATTCAAGGTAGCACAGAAAATATAACGCTGGATTATGATGTGAGAAGTTACAAAATAATTCAAGTTCGCAAAAGCAAAAATACCATAAGCAATAATAATAAAAGACTCTACAATCTCTACAGTTATCATACAACCTCCTTATCTAAGTCGCTAGTCGACCAAATAGGGCAAGGACCTCTAAATTCTATGGTCTGAATAAACACTGTCGTCTTTTGCTAGCATGCGATAAATATCATTCGGTTACACTTCAATTAATAGGTCAAAAGACTATGTGATACTAGGTGTCAAACATTATGGTAAAACTTCTAACTAACTCTAGTAGTGTCTATACTACTCTCAAGTCTTCTTAATACATCAAGGGATAATGGTATAACAATCTAAAGATAAGGAATTCTAGGTTCACTAGATATTCTAAACTTAGTGGTGTGTCTATATTCTCGTTGTATTCTCAATAGGTGTGCTACTCTAATTATCATCCTAATAACAGGGGTTCCTATATTCTAGCAGAAGACTATACTCAAGGAACTATTAGGGAAGCACATGAATTAAGCAGGATACAATTGTTCAAAATAGAACAGATAGGAGGAGATGAATCACAGTCAATTGTGGATGAGATCCTATACTCTAGTCCTAGGGGCAGGCTTGTTCGGTACAGTAACGTAACCGAGACAATATGCTCTCGACCTGCATGGGCCACCACAAAAATATGTCACGTCCCAGTCCCAAAAATACGTAGGACTAGGACACGTAAGCATGCCAGCCGCATGGATATGGCAACTCCAATATGTGGAAACCAAATCCATACGTACGCTGTAATATGAATATAAAATCCACAAGTGGTATAAAATGTAATACAAGTCACAGGGTAAAATTTAAATCTCATCCACCAAAATCATATAGAAATAAATAACCAGTATCTATGAAACTAGATCTCAAAAAGAAGTATCTAAGAATGATAGTTGGATGGAAACAAATCCACTACCAACTCGAATATAAGAGCAAATACAATATGAGTACAACACCACAACACAATATAAGAATACCAGCTATCCATCACAGCTCGAAGAGAAGACATCCTCGGATCACAGGTAACCATCCAAATCTGCGCTCCTATAAATACTCAAGAAAAGATACACCTGGCAGCGGACCAGGTCCTCAGAGGGACGTAACAAGATACAGAAAATACGAGCCAATTTGAATATAGTAAACATGCATATGGTTTGAAAATAAATAAGTACGCTGTACAAGACAATCTATATGAATGCAAATGAGGACAACTTTTTGACGTATGGGCAAGGGTAGTCTACTCGATCTAAGCCTCACAACTCACACACCCGTCTAGAATATCAGAAATCGACATACCTCTGGGGTAGCGACCAGCGCGACTCTACAGAAATCGACATACCTCTGGGGTAGCGACCAGCGCGACACACGCCCGTAGTGCGAACTATATACTACGGTTTACCAGAGTGGTTAAAAGCCCATATGCCTAATGATTGTCCTCCCATGATACTAGGTGCCATGTGTGTGTCAACATATCTAATACATAGTAATGACTGGAGAAAAACTACACATGCAAGAACTATACAGAAATGAAATAAATAAAAAGAAATATAAATAGCATGCAAAGTACTATAAACAATTTGGCAAGGTATCTTGCCTGGGGTCCTGCTGCTGGTATGAATCAGAGTCCAAGTCACAGTCCAAATAGCCTATGTATTACAAATTTATCACGTCAAAAGATAATTTATTTTAATTTATTTAATTCTGGAATAATTACTCTAAAATTCTATTTTAATCTTATTATTCTGATTTTTATGTTAATTCCTAAATTTTGTCTAAAAAAAACTAAATTTTATCAACTCGAGACTCATGGCACGCAAATCGAGGCGATTTGTTGACCAAAAAGTCAACCGACACAAACTCAACTTTCATGCATGATTTCCTATAGATTTCAGCGTCAAAAATATGCTAAAATTTACGGCTCTTCCGAATTTAAATTCGTTTGAGAATTATGGCACATACAAATTTTGTATTGTGCACCGATGGTTAAATTCTAACCTAGAAGTTCTACAGAATTAACAGTATGTAAATACTTCGAAATAAATTCTGGGAAAAATATATGTATATTATCTTGACATTAGCTTTCCGAAACTTTAAACGGTTCATGATTCTGATTCCTGGTTCTCCCGAAATCGCGAATACATCAAAATACGTCTATTTTCGGACATGCTGTGCTCTACGAATTTTCCAGAATTTAATACTAATAATTTAGAAAAAAAATTATATAATCAGAAAGCTAACCTCATTATCTTTCTAACAAAAAAAATTGGAGCGCGTTTGGAGTCCGGAGCTAGGAGATATCATCTTTTTAATTCGTCATAACTAGTAGAAAATGAGGCTGAATTTATGACGAATTTTGACTTTTTTTTGGACGAAAAAGAGAGAAATTTGGGGAAGAAAAATATGAAGGATGAGGTATTTATAATGGTGGACAGTACTTAATTAAATACGACTAGGATTGGTTAATTTGGATAGGATTATGATGAATTTAAATAAGGATAGGATATGCATGAAGTTGATTTCCTAGTAGGTTCAGGATTTGAATTAATTTAAAATAGAGTTTGAATTTATCTCAATAATTTATAATCTTAAATATAATTAAAGATAATACAAATAATTTATAAAATCTTATTAATATCTATTAACACTAAATTAGCATCTATCTAATATTAAGACTATATATATCCAAATAAATCCTAAATAATTTTAAAATCTAAATAAATTTCTTAAAGTTCTAAATAAATTACAAAAATATAATTAAATATTTTAAATAAAAATAAATATTTGGTAGGAACGACATGCAAGTATGGTCGTATAGTAAATCATAGAAGTCCTAAAAATTTATGTTTTCTAAGTTTTAATTACCAAAAATTCTAGAAAAATCTCCAGAAATCTAAAATAACCTAAAATAATTCTGAATGAATATTTATATAAGTAAATATACTAAAAAATTTATTTTCTAATTAACTAAGAGAATATTCCAAATAAATTTAACATCTATAATAAATATAATAATATAAAATATACACAAATACCTATTTTGGGTGAAGGAGTTTACACTAACCCAGAAGCCTTCACTGCGCTTTACGCGTAGAAATCTGTCTCCCGCTCCGTGCGGTACAGACAGAACTTCCGATGGTGCCTCGGTGCCAAGACGGAAGAACAGATCTCGCTCCACGCGCAAGACATCATCTGACCTCTACGATAAACCAGATGAGCGCTGTGATCTCCGCGAAGGAAAGCAAGCGGCAGGCTACTTAACCTCTCGGCCTTCACGCCAGCGAAGGAACAGAATGCCTACCCTCCGGATCACGCGAGAAACCAATGGCCGACTAAGGGCCTCTCCGGCAACTCCTCCTGACCTACGCAAATATCTAGTCCAGAAGCGTAAAGAGAGGGGACCTTCCAACATGTCTATTACGCCTCCTAGCGAGCATCATTGTAATAGCCACAAGGTTGTGATTAATTGCTGCTATCCCAAAACAAAACGATCGGTCTTCGACCGATTGGGCTACTCTCTGTCTTTCCAGGGAGAGGAACCCGCGCATGCGCCTGTAAACATGGCCTCACACCTGCGTAGAGGAGGGTCGAGTTCAAGACGTCATCCCTCCAAGCCCCCGAGCCGAAGGAGGTTCAGTGACACTGAAGCCGGAGTATTCCAGAACACTCGCGCAAAGTCACGACAGCCAGCTCCATCCCCTTCCGATTCCGACGCTGGGGGTCGCCAAGAATCAGAAGCAGAAAGTGTAGAGTCGACTTCTACAGCGACCTATACTAATCCTTCAATGACGCCCAGGGAGATGGGAGCCTACGCCGTTGAAGATGAACGCGAGGAAGCTTCACCGTCAGGAGACGCGGAACAACGCCTCACCACGCTGGAAACATCTCTGCAACAAAAACAATCCATGATGGAAAACATGCACCAGATGATGCTAACTCAGCACGCAGCTACCATGGCTCAAGCGTCGGTCCCGCCAACTCAGATACGTGTGGGGGTGGACTTACCACCATCCCACCCGAGCCAAGAGCCCGCGCTGGATCAAGAGTCAGAAGTTCCTCCGCTTCCTCACTCAGAGAGTGCCTTACCTCCCGCTGGGGTTACGATACAACCAACTCCGTACCACTCCATGGCCCCGCTTCCAACTGAAAATCCGATGCAGGCAGTCCGGGAGTTGAAGGCCCAGTTTGACGCCTTGAAACACAAGGATCAGCTCAAGAAACTGGGAATCAACCAGCCCTACCCAGCTATCTGGGAGGAAGTCCCTTTCCCGCCAAGGTACAAACCTCAGACCATGGCCCTGTTCGAGGGAAAAACATCGCCGAGCCAGTACATGAATTATTTCAGCATGATAACGGTGTTGCTACAAGGGAACGACGCCCTCCTTACTCGGGTGTTCAAAGGTTGCCTCTCAGGAGTAGCCTATCAGTGGTACCGCAGCTTGGCGGATAACTGCATCACTTCCTTCGAAGACTTCAGAACTTTATTCTTCACACGGTTCTACGAGGGAGGAATGGACATGTCTATGTCCTCTCTCATCAAAGTCAAGCAAAAGGAAAAGGAAGACGTTCGCATCTTCATCGAACGTTTTCGTCAGGCCACCTTACAAATGCCTCCAGGAGTTCCCGACTCTGCATTGGTGGACATTTGCAGGAAGAACCTCCTTCCCGTGGTCTCGGTGTTCACAGGACCATATCAGTTCCGTGATTCGCCCTCGTTCATCATCTCGGCGGTAGCAGCCGAAGATAATAGTCGCAAGGCGCGCGACAATGGCATCATGATCTCCGCCTCCGACAGAGGCAAGAGGCCATCTCCTAGCAGCGACCACCTTCGTGGTCCTAAAGGGAAAGAAGCCCTGGCAATTAATACGGCCGGACCAAAGATTGCGGCAACTGCGCAAGCAAAACCCGGGACTTCCAGACCCGTTGAAGTCTACTCCTTCGACGACGACGACGTCCCGAGCATATTCGAGTGTCTCGTCAAGAGTGGCAAGATCACCCTTCCAGAGCTGAGGTGGCCCCAGGAAGTTGGCAATACTAACGACCCCAAATACTGTGTCTTCCACCGATACATACATCACCCAACAAAGGCGTGTTACGTACTGAAAAGGAAGATCCAGGGGTTAATCGATGCTAAGGCGATCACCCTGCACAACACCGAGAAGACGGTCACGGCCAACATGATCTCTCTCCAGTTTGGCAATCTGCCTCCCCGAACAATCCTGGATGGTGTCACGCCTATTTTTCGAGCAAACGATGAACATCATCAATCTCCCTCCAGCTCGGGATCAAAATCGCAACCTGGTACCCCTAACTACCCGGCAAGGCGAGATTATGTGGGTTCATCCCAACCTGGTATCAGAAATCGGGGAAGAGACTGATGCTATCAGAGCTAAGTCTAGAAAGAACTCCAAATGCAAACCATGCCATATGGTTGCAACTCCAGAAGAAGACGAGGTGTTGGCTACAGCAACCCGATCAGGGAAAGCCTACCTCAAGGACTACGGCACGAGCCCGGAAGACGCCCCAGCCACCAAGCCTTCGGGACCCGAGCCCGCCACACCAGAGACCGATCCTTCAAGACCAACTCCAGCGGACAAGGGAAAACAAAAAGAAGTACGCTTCGATGTACCTGTGAAGAATATTCCAAACAAAGGTTTAGAGAAACCGTACAACTTCGACATCCTGGCCCAACTGGCCAATACGCCAGCCAGGTTGTCCATCTTCGAGCTACTCAGGCTCTCCCAAGATACTCGTCTAGCCCTGAGCGAAGCGTTGATGCAAGCGGATGTGTGCCTAACCCAGCTCAAGTCCCCCAACGAGGAACCCGTGGCGTGCCCTCAATGCCACAGTGTGATGGAGGTGGTACCAAACGTCACTTTCACCCAAGACGACATGCTGCTGAAACACAACAGGCATGACAGGCCTCTCTATCACACCGGATACATCGGTTCCATAGAAGTCGACCGGATTCACATAGATCCGGGATCGTCAATCAGCATCATTCCTCACAGTCTGCTCAGGCCGTTGAGGATCCCCACCAGCGAACTGGCCTATACCACTACTACAATTGTGGGTTTCAACGCTGGAAAGAGTAAACCATTGGGGAAGATTCGCTTGAGAATCCAGATTGGCAACCTTAGGTCAGTGGCTACATGCTACGTCATTGATTCGGAGGTGTCCTACAACATCCTGCTGGGAAGACCGTGGATCCACGACCACAACATTGTCCCTTCAACTCTACATCAATGCTTCAAATATGTAGATGCCAAAGGAGCGGTGCAAACCGAGTTTGCAGACTTAAACCCGTTCAGAGGGGTAGAATCCTACTACTCCGACGCCGTGTTATACTCTCAGAGCTACACAGAAGAGGTAACGGCCCAGATAGAGAAGGAATCCCGTCGGGAGCCAGAAGAACCCTCTGTCAAACAACCTCTGTCGATCAAGGTGAAAGGACGGACTGCTCGTCCAAAGGCCACAGAGCCTATGACCGCCCACCTGAACGATGCTAGGTCAGGAAAGGGTGGTGATCCTTTGGCAATTACCTTAAACAAAAAGCCTCCACCCTTGGTCATCAACCTTCGGCGCGACAAAAAACCAAGGGATGTAAAAACTACTAACGCGGTTGCTAGTGACAATAAAAGTCCCCTTTCCCCGTACATTGACGAGATAGAACCAATAGCACAAAAATTCTTGGGAGCTATAAAGGCCTATCATCCATATGTATGGGAAGTAGCATCATCATCCAACGTCGTCGCAACGTATGGGCCCCATGAGGATTCTATCTCCATCGTCCCACCTACCTACAGCACTCAGCGTCCGATATTTTTTGGCCGTATGCGCAATCAACCAGCTATCCAAGAAGATGCTTTTGACGACGATACTGGGGAAATACAGGTTCGCCGATACAGCCCACAAGCGCTTAAGATCATGCAGAATATGGGCTTCAATCTGAAGCGGAACCAAGGTCTCAACAATGGGAGGGGCAGGCGTACGCCGCTGCTCGGCAACTCTTGCTACCGACAAACCCGCTTCGGGCTAGGATATCCGACCTCCCTTGCGGCTTCTGAAGACGCCATTGCCTCTCCTTAAGGCGGCTCAACGTCCTCCGACTCATCCAACGATCTCGGACAAACATTCTCGGTGAATATGGCGTCGAAAGATCCCTTAGAGGCAAGCGAACAAGAATCTGAGTTGTTCGAAAATGACGCTTGGGCTCAACACATGGATACGCAGTGGGAATTTTGCTTCGAGCAAAGGGAACCTCCCACTAAAGACGAAGTTGTCCAAATCGACGTTGGGGGTGAACTCTCACCAAAGCCAATATTTATCAGTAACTATCTTTCCCCAGCTGAAAGGGAAGAAATCATCCAACTGATAAAAGAATACGTCGACGTCTTCGCGTGGAATTATGAGGATATGCCAGGCCTCGATCCGAAGGTGGCTACTCACAAGCTCAATATTTTGACCGACTCAAGGCCTGTCAAACAGCACCAACGCCGGTTCTGCCCGGATATGATGTACGCCATTGAAGCTGAAGTCAAGAAGTTGATAGCCTGCGGCTTCATCCGTGAAGAGCAATATGCCGACTGGGTCGCCAATGTTGTCCCAGTCATGAAAAAGAATGGGAAGGTGCGTATCTGCATCGATTACCGGGATCTAAATACGGCCTGTCCCAAAGATGAATTCCCTCTTCCTATCACCGACATCATGATCGACAACACCTGCGGTTTCGAACGCATGTCTTTCATGGACGGGTTCTCGGGATACAATCAGATCAAGATGCATCCTGAAGACGAGAAGCACACTGCTTTCCGGACACCACTGGGGGTATATTGCTATACGGTCATGCCCTTCGGATTGAAGAATGTTGGGGCTACATACCAGCGGGCCATGAGTAACATATTCCATGAGCATTTACGCAAAATAGTGGAATGTTACGTAGATGACATAGCCGTCAAGAGCCGCCTCAAAGGTGATCACCTCCAAGACTTGAGGACGGTGTTCGAGCTAATGCGTCGCCATCAACTCAAGATGAACCCTACGAAATCATTTCTGGGTGTATCTAGTGGCAAGTTCCTGGGATTTATCATCACCACCAAAGGCATCCAGGTGGACCCTGACAAAGTCCAGGCAATCGTAGAAATGCGACCACCCCGTAATCTGAGGGAACTCCGGGGATTTCAAGGCCGTCTGGCCTATATCCGGCAATTCATATCCAACCTCTCGAGGAGATGTCAGCCTTTTTCTCACCTCATGAAGAAAGGTGTATCTTTCGTGTGGGACAAAACCTGTCAGCAGGCGTTCGGAGACATCAAACGCTATCTCACCAGTCCGCCAGTTCTGGCACCTTCTGTCATGGGAAAACCATTCTTGCTGTACGTTTGAGCAATGGATCATTCACTAGGAGCTCTTCTTGCACAGAAGAACGACATGGGGGCATGAACAAGCTATCTACTACCTCAGCAGGATGATGGTCGGGGCCGAGCACCGGTACAACCCAGTGGAGAAGGAATGCTTGGCTCTGATGTTCGCCGTCCAGAAGACACGACACTATGTCACCGGACAGACCATTCATATCATCTCCAGGATCAACCCTCTGCGGGTACTAATGAGCAAACCGAGTGTTCTTAACTCCCGACTCGCGACTTGGGCGATGCTATTAACGCCATATGACATGGTGTACGTACCGCAGAAGTCCATTAAAGGCCAAGCACTGGCTGACTTCCTAGCTGCCCATCCGATCCCGGAGTCCTCCAAGTTATACGAGGACATTCCCGACGAAGTTGCAGAATGTAACTCCGCAATGGAGACCGACGCATGGCAACTCTTCTTCGATGGGGCCTCCAGAACCGGTCCTAAGGGAAACATCGTCTCAGGAGTAGGAGTCGTCCTGGTCACTCCTGTTCAGCTCGTCATCTACCGAGCATATTCTCTTAGCGAGCCCTTCTCCAACAATGTGGAAGAATACAACGCTCTGTTAATCGGGCTCCGAGCCACCAAAAAGCTGGGGGTCGAATCCCTGGAAGCTTTCGGTGACTCTCTGCTTATCGTCAATCAAGTCAGAGGGATATATGAAGTCCGAAATCCAGACCTCATCCCCTACCACCAAGCAACGGTCGAGATAGACATGACCTTCAAAGGATTCTTCCTGGAGCATGTACCTCGGTCTCAGAATCTGGAAGCCGATGCCCTGGCCAGTCTAGCCGCAGACTTAGCCACTCCTATAAGAAGGCAGGATTCGGTAATCCTTCTTAACAGAGACTTATTCTGTGCGAAGAACAACCTTCACATAGGACGCAGCCATGCTGTGAACACAGATCTCCCCGGAAAAGACTGGAGAAGTCCCTTCATAGATTTTGTCGCATACGAAATCTTGCCGGATGACCCCAAAGGAGCAGTGTCCATCAAGCGACGATCATTACGCTTCTATTACGATGCATCTGCACAATGCCTATATCGCCGGACCTACGACGGATTACTGTTGAGATGTCTGTCTAACGACGAAGCACAGCAGATTATCCGGGAAGCTCACGACGGCGTATGCGGAGCACACCAACCCGGTCCTAAGCTACAGGATCGTATCAGGAGAATGGGCTATTATTGGCCTACTATGATCACAGATGCGATACGGTATGCAAGATAATGCAGAGCCTGTCAGATTCACGCAGACTTCATACACCGACCATCTGAGCATCTGCATCCTACAGTTGCATCCTGGCCTTTCGAAGCGTGGGGTATGGACGTCATTGGTCCCATTCACCCGTCTTCTTCCCGAGGTCACCAGTTCATACTGGCCATCACGGACTACTTCTCCAAATGGGCAGAGGCAATCCCTCTTGCTGAGGTAAAGGCGTCTAATGTGATCAGCTTCATCAAGCATCACGTTATTTATCGCTTCGGGGTCCCCCGAAGGATAATCCATGACAACGGGCCCCAGTTCATCAGCCAAGCGTTTCATCGATTTTGCGATAAAAATCGAATACACAATATCGCCTCTACGGCATACTATCCAGCTGCTAATGGTTTGGCGGAAGCTTTCAACAAAACCATTATCAAACTCTTGAAGAAGTTTGTCTCTTCAAACAAAAGAGATTGGAACGAAAAGCTGGGCGAATGTCTCTGGGCATACCGCACAACGGTACGAACGCCGACAGGCTGTACCCTATTCTCACTGGTATACGGGAGCGAGGCAGTTCTCCCCATTGAAATCCAGATCCCGTCGCTCAGGATAGCCGTGGCTAACGGGCTGACTCAAGAAAAGAATGACCTGTTAAGGCTTCAGGAGCTAGAAGGATTAGACGAGAAACGCCTCCAAGCTCAACAGCGCATCGCGCTCTACCAAGCACGCATTTCCAGAGCTTTTAATCGTAAAGTAAAAGAAAGGGTGTTCAAAGTCGGCGAGCTAGTTTTAGCCATAAGAAGGCCGATGATTCTTACTCACAGGAGTAAAGGCAAATTCCAGCCCAAGTGGGAAGGCCCTTATGTGATCGAGACAATATTCTCGGACGGAGCCTACAGACTAGCCCAGCCCAATGGAGACCTATTAATGGCTCCTATCAACGGCAAATTCCTGAAGAAGTACTACGCCTAATCTCCTCCACTCAGGAGGAATACGACGAGATTCTCGTAATCCGACGAAACTACTTCAAAGAAGAAACTAGTATAGGCCCACAAATCAGTCATGTCCATATCACCTCTGAACTGTATTTTCTTGGAGAATCTGCCATGTCCATATCACCTCTGAACAGGCTTTCCAAGATTCTGACCATCGATTATCACCTCTGATATCGATCGTCACTTCAACTAACACCCGTACTAAATCTAAGTACGCCAGTGGTGTTAGGTCCACAAAATCTGCTACGTCCATATTACCTCTAGCAGGGCTTGTCCTCAAACCTATTACTTGCACCTAGGTACGCAAAAAGCAATAGGCCCACAAATCAGTCATGTCCATATCACCTCTGAACTGTATTTTCTTGGAGAATCTGCCATGTCCATATCACCTCTGAACAGGCTTTCCAAGATTCTGACCATCGATTATCACCTCTGATATCGATCGTCACTTCAACTAACACCCGTACTAAATCTAAGTACGCCAGTGGTGTTAGGTCCACAAAATCTGCTACGTCCATATTACCTCTAGCAGGGCTTGTCCTCAAACCTATTAATTGCACCTAGGTGCGCAAAAAGCAATAGGCCCACAAATCAGTCATGTCCATATCACCTCTGAATTGTATTTCCTTGGAGAATCTGCCATGTCCATATCACCTCTGAACAGGCTTTCCAAGATTCTGACCATCGATTATCACCTCTGATATCGATCGTCACTTCAACTAACACCCGTACTAAATCTAAGTACGCCAGTGGTGTTAGGTCCACAAAATCTGCTACGTCCATATTACCTCTAGCAGGGCTTGTCCTCAAACCTATTTACTTGCACATAGGTGCGCAATAAGTAATAGGCCCACAAAACAGCTATGTCCATATTACCTCTGAGCTGTAAACTCTAGTAAAGCCTATCACGTCTATCTCACCTCTGATAGTACTTTACCTACAAAAACTTGGCCAAAGCACGTTCTATCATGTCCGTATGACCTCTGGATAGACGTGCCCTGCTGAAGTTTACCGAGAGTTTATCACGTCCATACTACCTCTGATACCACTCTCGCCCTAACCAAGTCTCGCATTAATAGTCGGATATGATTGGGTGCTACGTCAAACCACTACCCTCAAAAGACGGACAGTCAGCGAATTCAAAAAATTCTTCGCGCAAGACAGTTCAGTAGTTCTACGCTAAAGGAGCTTTCTACGCTCGACAGCAACAGATCTACGATTTTACGCTCGCAAGCTATAAGTCTATGGTTTTTCTCGCCCGGATGCCTTTG
Organism: Iris macrosiphon; assembly: GCA_036927795.1. Taxonomy (NCBI): domain Eukaryota; kingdom Viridiplantae; phylum Streptophyta; class Magnoliopsida; order Asparagales; family Iridaceae; genus Iris; species Iris macrosiphon. The sequence continues at coordinate 84,168,735 of JAYESA010000009.1, read as the reverse complement.
TGCTCGGTAGCTTTTACGCTCGAGAGGCGACAAACCTACGGCTTTACGCTCAGCAGATACCAAATCGATGATCTCACGCTCGGTGGCGCTCAGTTTACGCTCAGAAGCAACAGATCCGCAGAACTTCACGCTCGAAGAAATTCTTTTTTCAGGAGCTAAAGATCCACAAGTCCTACGCTAAAGGAGCTTTCTACACTCAACAGCAACGATTCTACGGCTTTACGTTCCAGCAGCTATAAGTCTATGGTTTTTCTCGCCCGGATGCCTTTGTGCTCGGTAGCTTTTACGCTCGAGAGGCGACAAACCTACGACTTCACGCTCAGGAACCACAAGTCTACGACTTTGCGCTCAACGGTGTCTTACGCCCAGACGCTGCAGGCTGAGGATTTCGCACTCCGCGACTTTCCGCTTATCCAAAACAGTCCCCGACCCGGTCAAGTGCAAAGAGTTCACACAGAAGTTACTCGTTCTTGACCCCAAGTACCCGAAACGGACAGAGTACAACCATTAAGAAATTACTCTTTTCGGGTCCCAAAATTGGAGGTTCATCCGGACTCCAGTCTGAACATCTCGTCTGTCAAAGATGACAAAGCTCAGCCAGAATCCTCGACCCTGTTTCAAGGGAGTTCCGAGAGATCATTCTTGAAGACGAAGACTGAACAAAGTTCTGCTCATCAGAAGCAGCAGTTCAGAACTCTACGCGGTTCCTTAGCCCTAGCAACAGGACAGTTCTAAGTGTTCAAAATGCTAAAGCAGCGCTCTATGCACTATCCGCTGCACGTAAAGAACAGGACAGAACCTAGTACTCTCTATACAGGGTCGCGTAAAGTATCAGACGTGTCGAAGCTGCACACATTCAGACTTCACGGCAACGTATGGCAAGTGATCATATGAAGAAAAGATGACTTTATTGAAGATTAAAATCATGATTACATATGAGGGAAACCCTGTCTACAGGGGTTTTTCTCTACTTTTCATGATTACATATGAGGGAAACTCCATCTACAAAAGACTCCCTCGTCGTCTGAAGATCGCACCGAGAGGCTGTTCTGACAGGTTCTCACGTCGGTGAAGGTCTTCCTCTTCTTCTAAGAAGATGATCACCGGCGGACACGACAGAGTTGGGGCTTGCATAGATTTTGCAGATCCCCTACTCCGTGCACCGCTCAAACCGGGACAGCACGAGTCTGTCTGACTCTCGTCACCGGAGGTAAGAGGAGAAGGCGCCAGTTATAGGCAGCACGGTCAAGAACGACCGTTCCTCTCGCCAGACGCAACGCCATACAAAGTTGCTGATTATCCCGAGCAAGGGAGGCTAAGATATCCTTCCATGATCCATCGCTGCAGTGGACACTTGCTCGAAGATGCCGTTTTTTTCGGCTCCCAACATGCTGGAAGAACATGATCTCCTTCTTTCTCAGATCGACCCGACGAACTCCGGCGATCATTTTAGCATGGTGATAGGAATATGGGGAAACAGGTTAACCCCCCGCCTTTTTATAGGCAAAAGAGATCACAGCGGTCCCCAATAAATCTGCCATAAAGGCCGCACCGACCGTTTCAACGCTCCATTCAGAAACGTTTCGAGTCACGAGCGGCCATTCATGCTTCATTCAAAGCGTTTCAAATTCCAAAGGATTTTAAAAGCTTTGAAGGGGGTCTTGTAGAAGCATGAAAAATATGCTGGCAAAAGCTACGCGGCGTATTGATACAGAGCAGCGCAAACAAAGGCCTTCAGTGCCATCAGGCGTAAGAGCTCAAGGGTGCAGCACGTCCAAAACCGCTTCGGCGTAGACGGGACCCCCCCCCATCGCCTCCAGGGCGTTAAAACTCAGCCGCTCTCAAAGTAGCGTTAAAATAGCGTACGAGGAACGCTTCGTCTTCCCCGAAATGAACCTGTCAAGTCACGCAGTGAACCTGGCCTCTGATTCCTGACAAAAAGTGCTGCACGGCGACCCAGACGACGGCTGGAAACAGGCACAGACCCCTCGGGACGCACACCACAGTATGATGGCGGATCCCTGCATTTAATGCAGAGGATTGGGTTAAGATACCACCGAACCATCGTTTACTGACGTCCCCTCAGCATAAACCGCTCTTTTTCGCACAGAGGGATACGCTGCATTATTTTACACAGGCAGGCATAAGCCGGTTTACGCTCCGCAGTAGACAAACCGCTTGCTACGTCAAAAGTTGCACATCGTACGGGGCTCGAGGCACGTCTCTATGTCTAATTGCACGGAGCGGTGACAGGTTCAGTCAAGGTACGTCTCTACAACGGATGCACAGAAAGGCTGCAGACCTTCGAAACACGTCTTCGCATTTAATGCACAGGATGATGGCAAATCTCTGTAGAAGATTTGATTACATCTTCGAAAGCCGTAATTTCGGCTAAGACGTCCCCGTCAGCACTCGGGCACGGTACGCAGCGGCTTCTACGCCCATTCAAGACCTGTGCCCCTTCGGCTCTCAATGCCTCTCCGGCTTCAACGCCTGTCCGGCTCCTACGCCTATCCGGCTTCAACGCCTCTCCGGCTCCTACGCCTATCCGGCTTCAACATCTCTCCGGCTTCTATGCCTATCCGGCTTCTACGCCTATCCGGCTTCTACGCCTATTCGGCTTCTATGCCTATCTGGCCTCTGTGCCAGGGTGACAGTCATTTGGCTTCTACGCCAACCGTTTCTACACACCGGATACCTACCTGCGCGGCTCTTATGCCGTGATCTTCGTAGCAATAGTATGCGTTGTGTTCCCTTAGTTGGACCCGTGTCATACGCTCATTCAAAAGATCATCCATACGCAGGCATTGGTTACTTTAACCGTTGTGTAAAAGGGTGTTGTACTTCCCACTCCTCGGTTTTTACACCGACGGAGTGGTCACTGTCACCAAAACTCTATAAATAGAGACCCCTATCAATGGAGAAAAAAGAGAGAGAAAAAAGAATTATCATCCAGGAGAGAATTATCGTCCAAGGAGAGAGAGAGAGAGGGAGAGAGCCCGGAGAGCAGGCAAAGAGCAGGGATCGACGACCTTGGCCTCGTGCGTCCAACCTCTTCTGCAACCTTCGAAGCTGCTACCTGTCTTCCACGGCACTTCTTCAACATCGTGTGGTCCAAGGGCTAAAGTGATCGACCGCAGATCAGACACCTATAGCAATTTATACCCAGATTAAATAAATTGTACTCCCACATCCTCGTATAGGATTACATTGTACAAGTTTGTTTGTAAACAGAAGGGCGCGGGTTTCGCATAAACCCCGTCATTGAAATACAATTTCATTCCTTTCGTTTAATACCACAAACACCTGTCTCTGAGGCTGCTATGGTATCTGCTGTACTGGAGCTTGTATTGGAGCAATAATTGGTTCCGGCATCTGATATTGCTGTTGATAAGCTCTGAACTGTACTGGAAACTGCTGTTGCTGGAACTGCAGCCTCTTTGCCGATCCCACACTGCTACTGGCACCCCCAAATATATCACGGTCCCTCTTCGGCTTCAAGTTCCACTCCCGCTCAACCTTACGTGCCTCTGAAAGTATCTCAGAATAAGTCTTATAGAAAGACAAAATAAGAATCTTCACTTTCCAATTCAGACCCTCACGAAAATGGATAGCCCGAACTTCAGGTTCTCTTACCAAGTACTACGCAAATCGGCTCAGCCTCTCGAACTATGCGACATACTCCTCTACGGACATGCTACCTTGTGTAAGGTTCTCAAACTCCCTTCCTAATTCCAATCTGTTCGTCCAAGCAAAAAACTTCTTCTTAAAGAGATCCTTGAACACCTCCGAAGACTGCCCCGCATCAGTAAGAAGTGGCTCATTCCGGAACCAAGTGCGGGCAACGTTGAACAGTTGAAGTCCTACCGCCTCAACCATCAGATCATCCACAAGATGGGACACCCTTATAAGACGCTTGATATCTTCAAGCCAATCGTCAGCATAGACTATACCCTCTGTCCCCTTGAAAACTTGAGGCTCAAGCTTCTTAAAATTTTGAATGTTGCCTAGCTCGAGCTGAACATCCTGTGGCTGTAGAGGAGCCTCTCCCTGAACAGCTGTAATAGCTATCTGATGGGCATTTTCTATACTCTGTCGTATCATATCTGACTACCTGTGCTGGGCCTCTATCTATGCCCTATGTAACTCCATCATCTCTCTAAAAAGTACAATCATCGGCGCGACATCTCCTGAAAATAGAGGTGGTGGAAGTCCCTCCGAAGCAACTGGAGTAGTCCTCGGAACAGGTGGAGGAGAACCCCCAAAGTCAGTCGAGAATCCTACGTGAACTGATATCGTAGGAGGTACAAACCATACTGCCTGAGTGGAAGATTGAGAGGTAGCAAACCTTGCAGAAACTGCTCCCGATCGATGGAATCTAGTCTTCGGCGGCATCCTGAAGACAGATCGAAACAAAAGAGATCAATTCGACACAAGAGAAGATATTATCAAGAAAGGACAATAATATTCAGTAATAATCAAAAATAGCGATTCAATTCAGATTGGAATTCTTAGTTGTGATTGAGTATCCCTCTCTCATCCTAGTATCCTATGTCCAATATCCTATCGCAGGCTCGCAGTAGTACAACTAAGTCTTCGCACTATCATGACATCGCACTATTGTGAAGCCTGACCTGCATAGGCCACCACTAAAAATATGTCATGACCCGCACACGGTGTAAGGATGCGAGTCGGAAACAACACCCAGCCTACGCCGCAGCATTGGCGGTAGAACGATGTCTTGGTCAACTATACTATCTAATTATCTCACAATAAAGCATAAACCTCCAATAATATCTTAACTCCAAGAAGAGTGTAATCAATTTAGTTTAACACAATACTCAATCACATATCTATGGCACGAGAAGATATCAAAGAAGTCCAACATAACTATGCAGTTAAAAATATAACAACAACAAATAGAAATAATATCCAAATCTCAAATGTATGTCGGAAACAAATCTGGTTCCAAAATGCTAAAGAGAACTAACTATGCTAACTAGTGAATTCGGCTAAATCTCCCGACAGTCACCCAGAACTAGTGGATCCAGGTCTGCACCATCTATAGGCTGAGGTCCATAGTATGTCGGACACCAATCTCCCGGATCCTCTGAAAAATGATTTCCAGTCAGGAATGGAGCGAAGTATAACCCAATAGCAGTTCCAATTAATTGATAAAAACTATAAAGCAGTAAAATAGAAGATGCTATCTACGATGAGAATATCACTGATAATCAAGAACAGTAAAAGAATAGGCAATACTAGCAATAAAATATAATCAAAGTGTACAAGAATGAGGAAGAGAAACTATAATGTCAGAAATAGAATAAGGTAATTAATGAACTGAATAATAGAATCTAGAATAACTATGTGTTTTGAGATACTAACTAAATATATGATCGACCTGGGAGATTCAATGATTACACTAAAGAGCTAACTCAACCATACGTGAATTGCATGGTTAGTTAGTAGCCAATGATTATACTACTAGCCGATAGTTTCTTGATCACATAATTAATTGGTATTTTTCCTGCCCTGATTGATACGATGGATTGAATCGTGACACGTTACTAGCCAATTTATCCATTGTTTAATCTACAATATTCAATGTTATCCAATACCAACAAGGACAGTATCCGATACCATCTCCATAATCAAGGTAATATCCCATGACTGACGATCCAATAATAATACCAATCCGTGTACCATCGTGTCAAGAATCATAAGTAGCATTTCTAAATATTTGAATTATAGTCGTAATCAAATAATAAAAACTATCAGAGAATATACTCGCCTGTAGTCCAGAGCAAATGATAAAAAATAATGTCCGAACTGGTGACACGGACCTATATATGGAATATTGCATTAATACAAGGTTTTGGGAATGAGAATAAATTAAACTAGTCAACTTCTAGGTCATAAAGTCATTTCTAAGTCAAAATAGTCAAACTAGGTCAACACTATGCCAAACTAGTCAAACTTGGTCAAACTAGCTATTTCTAGTTTGTTTGAGTCTATCTCAAGGATATTGGGTCCATATACTATAAAACTAGGTCACACTAGCTAGATCTAAGATACTAAAAAAATAATAGGATACCGTATCCTAAGACACGCAAGTTTTTAATACAAAAATAGTAATTTATATATATACACAAGGCAATACATATAGTACTTTAGTTAACTAATGCAAATAGGATACCATGGCTTTGAACCAAAGTGTACCACACTACATACACACCCCTCCCGATACTCAAATCCAATACCTTGAGCATCCTTCAATACCTTGAGTACCAACCTGATACATTGACATTTACCTTGGTATCTCAAGGTAATTGCCATCTAGTATATATTATCTACCCAATCTCTAAACTATAGGCTAATATGTATTTATCTAATACAAACTACTAGCTATATACTAATATGCATTAATTAATACCAATTACTATGCTATACTAACTACCCATACAACTAATACATATATACATGCATATAAATAGCTAGAGATACAAATATATACATATACATATATATCACTAAGTAATACAAGTATATATATAGGTAACTAACTACTAATATACCAAGGAACTACACTGACTAAACAACTAAACTATCTAATAGACTAACTAAACTTGCTAACTACAAAACCAAACTGGCTGTTGCGCGCCTCGCTACTGTCGCTGCACGCGCTGCTGCACACTGCAACCGCTGTGCTACTGCTGCTGCTGTTGCAGCCTGCGGCGCTGCCTCGCTGCAGCCGCGGCGTTACAGCGATAGGACTGCTGCTGCCTCGGTACAGACTGTTGCTGCTGCCTCTGCGGCGCTGTATGCTGGGACTGCCGCTGCCTCGGCACAGACTGCTGTTGTTGCCTCTTCGACGCTGCCTCACTGCAGCCGCGGCGCTGCCTCGGTGCAGTCGCGGTGCTGCTGTACCCTGAAACTGCTACTACGGTGCTCTGAAATTGATGTTGCTGCTAGTACTCACTGCGCGGCGCCTCCACCCCTAAGCACACACACTCACACACACAAACTATATATATATATATATATATATATATATATATATATATATATATATATATATATATATATATATATATATATATATATATATAGTTGTATACTTATAGGTGTTTGTGTATATATACTTGTGTGTGTGAGAGTGTGTTGTGACGTATATATGTTGATATACATCTTCATATATATATATATATATATATATATATATATATATATATATATATATATATATATATATATATATATATATATATATATATATATATATATATATATATATATATATATATATATATATATATGTAAACATACACATAGCTATACATATATCAATATACATCTTCATACATACATATTTATATATATAAACATACACATATACATACATATATATATATATATATATATATATATATATATATATATATATATATATATATATATATATATATATATATATATATATATATATACTCTCTTATGCTTATACACATATATACAACCATACACTATACACCTAGATTTATCATATATACATATATAACACATAGCTATATATACATACCTATATAAACACATATTCATATATCACTACTTATGTACATATATATAAATCACACTTCACATATAGACTATGCATACATATTTACATATAGATACACCTAGATATCAATATACATATATAAACACACAATCACATAGACATAACTATATGATATAATATAAATACATACACTTATATATATATATATATATATATATATATATATATATATATATATATATATATATATATATATATATATTATATCTAATATATCATATTAATAGTTATACACAAGTTAATTAAATTAAAAAGTAATGAAGCAAACACGTGGAGTGCATCGTACCCTTATCACACTAGATCTATGATACACTTGCGATACGAATCTACCACACAACCAAACGTACCCCAAAGAATACGAGCAATTCTAACCAAATCGAAATAAGGGTTAGGATTACCTTAGCCCGAGGAGAAGGCGATCTGACGGAGACGTAGGGGGTCGGGGGTGGAGGATCAGGAGGGCTTGGGGATTGGACGTCGTCATCGTTGGAGGAGGAAGAGAGGCGGTCGGGGGTCAGTGGGGGAGGATGATGAGAGGGGTTTGGGGTCGGGGTCGGTGGAGGAGGAGGAGGAGGAGAGGTGGTCGGACAGCCGAGGATGAGGAGGAGGAGGAGTGAGGGGTCGGACGCCGGAGAAGGAGGAGGAGAGTGCGAGTGAGGGGGAGCGGCTTCCGGAGAGGGGGAGGTCGCCGGAGAGGGAGAGGGGGTCGGGGCGGGAGGGAGGGGAGAGAGAGAGAGAGAGAGAATAGGGGAAAATGAAACGCGGTTGAGAATTTTAAGTTTTTGCAGCAACGAATATTTTTGTCGCTAATCCGTCACTGAAATAACAATGAAGGATTAGTGATGGATTTGTGACAAAAAATAATATTTTTTATTTATATAAATAACTTAGTCATTTTTTCGTCGAATTTTCGTCGCTGACTCAGCGACGGATATTTTTTGTCGTTGAGATCCGTCGCTATTTAACGGTATTTTTGTAGTGGCAGCGTGAGTTCTTCTACAAGGCTAGAAACGCCGAAGAAGGCCCACTGGACATGGGTCGCTAAGTCCAGTGTGTCTCACCAAATTATAGAGCATGTGCTCACCGTTTCTCTACCTGATCCTCAAGACGCACATCACGCGTCTACCCAGGTTACCCATGTTCATGCGGCAGCCACGTTTGAGGAAAAGACTGCTCAGCACTTGAGCTCTGACAGACAAATATACTATGATGACAGAAGCTTGGGAGCTGATGCACAATCCATGCACCCACAGCGAGGAGCGCAGAAGAAGAACCATGCACCAAACTCCAGGTACAGGAAGGTAGATGCATGCGCCCCAGATGGCAACAAACACTACCAGAATAAGCGAGACTAGCGACGTTTTTTAGCGATGTCAACGAAAAATATCGCTAATATAATATATATTAGAGACTCCAGGTAAAAATGTCGCTAGACATCGCTAATTGGCGATATTTAGCGATATTTAGCGACTGTAATTAAGTTTTTAAAAGATTAGTCGTTATAAGTTGAATTAAGGTCGCTAAACGTCGCTAATATATTTTATTTAGCGACGTTTAGCAATGTATTTAGCGACGTATTTCTTTTAGACATTTAGCGACGTCAGTTGGGACATTAAAGACGTCGCTAACTTAGCGACGTCATTAATGACGTCGCTAAAACGTCGCTAAATTAGTTTCATTTAGGGCTGATTGCCTCCATTTCCTTCGATCTCTCCCTCTCCCTCTCCCTCACCCTCTCCCAAATTTAAAACCTCCTCCTTCCTCCGGCTCCCTTTCTCCCTCCGACGACCCCCCTCCGGCCGCGTCCTCCCCCTCCGGCTCCCCTCCTCCCTCCGACGTTCCCTCCTCCCTCCCTGCGACCCCCCTACAGTCGCGTCCTCCCCCCTCCGCCGTCAGCTCCTCCTTCCTTCGGCTCCCCTTCTCCCTCCGGCGTCCTTCCTCCGGCTCTCCTTCTCGGTGAGCTCCTCTCTTTGTCTCCTTTCTCTCTCTCTCTCTCTCTCTCTAGCACGATATGACATAATACGACACGATATGACACGATACGACACACACTAACCCTAACCCTAACTCGAATACACACACACACACACGCGCACGTACGCGGACACACTAACACATGCGGACACTAACCCTAATACTGACACGGACACACGAACATGGGAATGCTTCTCTTGCTTTCATACGGACACGGACACGATATGCTGCTTGTTGTGCATTGCTACTGTAGTTGCTCTTCTTGCTGCAGTTGCTCTTCTTGCTAGTGTAGTTGCTCCCCTTGCTGCTGCTGTGCATCCCCTTGTTGTTGCTGCTCTTCACTGCAGTACACAAGAGTGCACTGTGACTCCCTCTTGGTCTGCACAACAATCCCATATCTCATACTGAAATCCTGGTCTGCCCACTGCCCTTAGTTGCTACTGGCCTGCACCGATGCACCAAATCCCTAAACTCCATTGGACTGCCTATTATTTACTGATATCTATTTATGAATGATACTTTGGTATCAGTCGAGATATCAATCTACTGATACCTCAAGTCTCCTAGAACCTAACACTCAAGCTTATCAGCAATAATACTGTTGACCCCAAATCAGGTTCCACAACCTGTGCATACTGTTGCACATAAATTGTGCTCAGCCTACAGGGCCTCCCCCACTTCCCTTACAGTGTTGCAAACCTCTTCTCGATACCCTGCATTCAGGAACACCTACCCTCACACCCAACTGAATGCATCCCTGCATTCAATCCAACAGAAAACGTATTTTACTACAACTTATAGTCCATACTTGTAGTGCACCAATGAGGTACTTCATGATACATTGAGGGGTACTTCATGATACATTGTAGTACGCCTCTTCAAGCTTCCTCTAGGTCCAATGGGTGCTCTCCCTTCAGTTGATCACTGCCAAATGATGCATTCTGAAAACTATGAATCATACTATATGTAATGATTTATAGGACACATACTGTCATTTTTGTAGAAGTATCTAAAAATGGATATGAATTACTATCTGCGTCATTGTTCATGGATGTACAACCATCATCCTGATGACATATGCGGTGTGCGGGATGAATTCATTGAGGGTGTACAGCAGTTCCTGCAGTTCGCCAAGGCGTTCCCTCAGTGCATAGATGGTACCAAAATTAAGTGTCCGTGTGTGAGATGTCGCAACTTGAAATATTATCCAAAAGTGGAAGTCACATATCATTTGTACTCGAAGGGCTTCACGTCGAATTACTATCAATGGATGCGCACGAAGAACTTGTATCTCTAGCATCGGAGTCAAAGCCTTATGTGGAGCCGTATATGGATGTCCACGACCACGCTGCTTACGACGACCAGTGGGTGAACATGGTTTTGATGCGGCGGGGCCTAGTTTCAATCCGAACAATTATGATGCAGCGAAAGAGGCACTGAATACCAATGCTGCAAAGTTTATGGAGTTGTTGGAGAATGCAATGACTCTACTATATCCTGCTTGTGAGGTTCATTCACCGTTGGAGGTGGTTACAAGATTATTGAGCATCAAGTTCGATTTTAACATGTCGCAAGAATGTTATAATCGATTGATCGATTTGATTATAGAGATCTTATCCGAGGGTGTAAAGTTACCTAAAGACTTCTATCGATCTAAGAGGATGGTAAGATCGCTCTGGATGGGATACGAGAAAATTGATGCATATCACAACGGGTGCATGTTGTACTATAAAGACGACAAGGATGAAGATGCGTGCAGATTCTGTGGTACTGATTTCTACAAGGGCACTAGTAGAAGAAAGTATGTCGGTGCAAGGAAGCCTATCGATTTGATGCACTACTTGCCTTTGACGCCGCAGTTGCAGTGGTTGTTTATGGTTAAGGAGAATGCAAAAAACATGTGTTGGCACAGGCGAAAACAGATCGAAGGAGTATTGGATCATCCATCTGATAGAGAAGCATGGAAACACTTTGATCGAGAGTATCCAGATTTTGCTTCAGATTCGCGTAATGTCAGATTGAGGCTCTCGTCTGACGGTTTTACCCCATTCGGACTTTTGGATTCCTAGTATTCATGTTGGCCTTTGATCGTCACTCCGTACAATCTACCGCCTTGGATGTGCATGAAGACTCCATATATGTTTCTAACCGTTATTATCCCGGGTTCGAACAATCTGAAGAGGAATATCGATGTGTATTTACAGCCTTTGATAGATGAGTTAAACCAGCTGTGGGAAGTAGGTGCCAACACGTACGATGTTTCTAGAAAGCAGAATTTTCAGATGAGGGCAGCACTTATGTAGACCATCAATGACTTTTCGGCCTATAGAATATTATCGGAATGGAGCACTCATGGTCATATCTCATGTCTGTATTGTATGGACCGTACTAAGGCTTTTCGTTTGAAATACGGAGACAAACCGTGCTTCTTCGATTGTCATCGACAATTTCTCCCGAAGGATCATCCGTACCGGAGGAACAGGAATACTTTTTGTGCGAGCGTTGTGGAGAAGGCCAATCCATCGCCAAGGTGGCCCAGATGCACGATATAGGAAGAGGTAAAAGATTTACCAAGTGCTATCGAAGAGCCTGCTAAGGGGTACAAGTGTGACGGATTTGGTCGCACCCATAACTGGACAAAGAGGAGTATATTCTGGGATCTGCCATATTGGAGCACCAATCTGATCAGACATAACCTTGATGTCATGCATATCGAGAAGAATGTGTTTAATAACATAATTAATATTGTAATTGAGGTAAAGGGAAAGACGAAAGATAATTCGAAGGCCAGGTTAGACTTAGAAGAAATATGTAGACGTCTTGCGTTACATTTGATAGAGGAGGGGAACAGAAATTTAAAGCAACCTAAGTTAGTTTTCTCACTGGAGAAAGAGGATAAAGGAAGACTTTGTAGGTGGATTCAGGTTCTAAAGTTTCCAGATGGGTACGTGTCAAACTTGAGAAGATGCGTCGACCTTAAGGAGAACAAACTGGCGGGTATGAAGAGCCACGATTATCACGTATTCATGGAGAGGTTAATTCCGATTTAATTTTGGGAATTCTTACCGCAGGTCGTTTGGGATCCATTGACAGAGCTCAGCATATTCTTCAGAGATCTTTGTTCTACTAAGTTGCTCATCGATCGTCTAGAAAAGCAAGAGAAGGATATTGCGATAACACTATATAAGCTCAAAAAGTTATTTTCTCCTGGATTCTTTGACTCTATGGAGCATTTGCCAATTCATCTTTCCTATGAGGCATATGTTGGTGGTCCTATCGGTTATCGGTGGATGTACCCCCTTCAAGCGGTATCTGAATCACCAAAAGAGAAAGGTGAAAAACAAGACACGGGTTGAGGGCTCTATTTGTGAAGCTTATGTTCTCGAGGAGATTATAAACTTTTTCTCGACGTATTTCAAACCTCATATTACTACTAATAGAAAGAAAGCTCCGAGAAACGACGACGAATATCAGGAATCTAATGATGCAATACTCAAAGTATTCAATGCGTCCGAAAAGCCTTCGGGGAAAATAAAGAAGAGATATTTGAATGACGACGAGCTAAGGGCTGCTCAGTTATATATATTACTCAATTGCGACGAGGATGAAGTAGAGAAGCTAGAGGGGTAAGTAATTAATACGTCCATGTTTACATCATCTCAATGTAATAGTATAAGCTACTATTATGCTACTAATCAGCAGTTGCTTCATTATTTTTTAGCACATATAATGATGAGTTGAGGTCGGTTAGACCCTACATAACAGACGAAGAAGTAGAACAAGAAATGAGATGCTATTTTTCGTCTTGGTTGAGCGCAAAACAAATAACTTTCTATTGCTACTTTGGTATTTAGGTCGATCGTCTAATAACACCCGAGACTGAATCTATTAGAACTCTAGCCAAGGGACCAATTACTGCCATTAAAATATGGCCAAGTTTCTGTATGAATGGGTTTAGGTTCAAGTCAACAAATACTCCTATCAGAGACAGCATTCTGGATCTTGATTCCACAAAAAATAGTTGTTTGTGTATCAAATCTTCGAACTACAAAGACGTGGATCCAGGCAATTATTTCTTTGGCATCTTACGAGAGATTGTGGAGTTGACATATAATTATGGCACAGAACTGCTAATATCGTGCTATTCAAGTGTGAATGGTTCGATCTAATTCAAGATCAAGGTTAGAAAATTGACAAGCATAGCCTTATGGATATAAACTACAAGCGTAGATATCAAGGCTATGAACCATTTGTCCTATCAAGTCAGGCTCAGCTCGTATACTTCATAAGTTATCCTAGACGGGGGACAGCGAGGTCGAATTGGTGGGCAGTATGCAAGACTAAAGCTATAAATATCTTTGACATTGACGAAATAGCTTATCAGGAGGACGAGCTACCTCTTGTAAGAAATATTATAGATGTGGACTCAACAGAAATTACTCATTACACGAGTAATAATGTCGAAGATGTAGAATTATCCGAAAAGGAAGACAAAGTAGATGAAAGTATAGACGAGGAGGAGGAAGAGGAGGACGAGGAAAGCGAACAAGATAAATTTTCTAAAGATGATTGAAAATAAAATATTTTGCCTGTAGAATGTAACTAAATTTTGACTGTAGAATGTACTATTTTGATGAATATATGTATTATATTTTGACTGTAGAATGTACTATCCATTTAGACTTGTGACACCACTAGTTATTTACTGTACAATTCTATGAATGCTGTGAGATATGTATAACATTTTGACTGTAGAATGTACTATATATTTGTGTATTTTTTTTATTCATCATATGTTGTTATCAGGTATGACAGGACAACGCGGAGGGTTCGGCAGGTCCCTAGGTAGACAGAGTGCTCCTCCGGTACTGCCTACTGTTAGTTCCGGATCGTCATCGCCCAGTACTCCAGTATATCGATCAGTCACATCTTCGACTGCGACGATGTTACGTGGCATCACTCCTGGGACGAGTAGTTCCAGGCGTGATACTCCCTCGTCCAGCATTTCTCCTACTGACAGAACCATGGAGACATATGAGCATGTAGAGGAGGTCGTGGCAACGTTGTCCCAGTATCAGCTAGATCCTCCATGCGCACCTCCGGAGGAGACGAGGACAGAGATTTGGGCCGATAGTACAAAATAAGTCAATTAGATGGTTTAGCATCATATATATCGTGTATTTTTTTATTTATCATATATTAACTTTTTCGATCAAAATAATTATCTCTGTATAGATATCGTCCATCGTCGGTTCAGAGATGCCTGGGCCTATTTCTGAGGAACAACTATGGTGTCCCTTGGATCAACTACTCTGAAGTTCCGGAGGAGAGGAAGGCGTTCTGGTTTGCGCACTTCAAGGTAAAAGTATATTATATAAATCCTCTAATTTATGCATATTATATAACTTATCCGTGATGCTCACTTACTAAATTATTTATTATAGCAAATATATTTCTATCCTCCGCACCGGGCCGAGTTGATCGAGCGGATGTTTTATGCCGTTGCCACCAAGCTTATCCGCGATACTCTGGATGACCAGAAGGCTCGTGATCATGCTAGAAAATCGGTCCAAGGTTGGATCATGCCTGAGCAGTGGACTGTGATGAGGGCTAGATTCGACGATCCGAGGTACAAGAAAAGGTCTGAGAAGGCCATGGCGGCTAGGCGGAATGCTGCAAAGTGGTGTGGTGGCTCAATTTCGATGACAGAATATTTTTGTCGTTTGGTATATTTTTTATTTAAGATATATTATTTTAATATAAGTATGATAAAATACATGGTAGTAGGACAAAATGTTTAATTTTAGTACTAAATAATCTATTTTTAACAGGTACAGAGGGGTGAGGATGCAAACATGGTAACCGTCTTCTTGGCCACCCATCGAAAGGACGAAAATCTTATTGATGAGAGGGCCTCGCAGACCTATGTAAGTATTACTTTACTTTGTGTTAATTTTATTATAACTTAGGCAATTATCGAGTATCCAAAATTTTCTACGCCGAGTATCTTAGGCTGCGTGAGCGGGCGACTGCTAATGCACCTTCAGCTGGAGAGGCTCGTACTTTCTCGCAGCCCGCTCCAGCTCCGTCGGTGGACGAGCTGTGGGTGACCGCCACTGGTGGTCTCCAGAGGGGTACATACTACGATACAGGATCCTATGGCGCCCTGGTTGCGACGTAGTCATCTAAGGCCTCCCAGACAAGTGTGCATTCCCCACAGCCCTCGCAGTCGTCGGCCAGAGTCCAGGAGGCCGTTGACCGTCAGATTGCGTCTCTCTATGATGAGTTATTGCGAATGATGGAGGAGCAGTCCCGGTCCCTGCCACAGGAAGACGATCCGACGCTAATTATACGATTTGATATGCTCGACCACAGCATCATGGAGCTCCGGGATTTGACAAATGATCTTAGAGCCTCGACAGAGCGCAGCGTGACGGAGATGCAGGCATCACAGCTATCCATGGGCAAGAAGCTGACGATGATATAGGATTCAATGGTTTATAGCAGTACGAGACTGTTATCTACCATGGATTATTACAACCAGTGACTCACAGAGTTGGAGCGGATACGTCCTTCTAGTGCGCCTACATCGACACAGAGTCCACCGACGTCACTGCCTTCTCCATCGACATCGGTGTCGATTTTACGGGAGCAGTATGATATCTTCTTATCCTTCATGCGCGCCGGTGGTCATCCTCCTACAGATTCGCAGTAGTATGGATATTTGCATGGATATTTATTGGATATTTGTCTTCTTTGTATTATTTAGGATGAGACTCAGTTGTATGGATATATATTTGCTGTATTCTTTACGACGATATTTGCTGGATGTTTTATTTTCTTTAAATTTTATTATATTTTTCATATTAAATATATGTTATTTTACCGTTACTGAGTGTTCAACCCAAGGGGGTCGACGAACCCAAGAAATTCAACGGAGGGTTGCTCCGGGTCTATTTGTACAAATTACGAATTAATAAACTGTAGGAATAATAGTTTGGAAACAATTTTTTATCAATTTTTTTTATTTTTTTACTATATCATTAGCGACATTTTTTGCGACGTTTAGCGATATTTAGCGACGTTCATACACATCGCTAAATACATCGCTAATTTGCGACGTCCTTTATGTCGCTAATGACGTCGCTAAACTCGTCGCTAAAAATGTTGCTATACGTCGCAAATTGCTGACATGGCAGTATTGCCAGGTCATAGTAACGTCGCTATAAAAGTCGCTACTTACGTCGCTAATTTGCGACGTACAACGACAAATGTATACGTCGCTAATTAGCGACGATATGTTGCTAAACGTCGCTAATCTAGCGACGTATTTACGTCGCTAATCTAGCGACGTATTTACGTCGCTAGAAAATTTTGGTATAGCGACGTTTGGCGACATTTTTTCTGTCAGCGACTAGCTTAAAGGCAACTTCAGTAAAACGTCGCTAATTACGTCGCTAAAATTATTTAGCGACATTTATTGATCATTTAGCGGCATTTTTTTCGTCGCTAATTTGACTTTTTCTGGTAGTGAAAGACTCTGTCTTCAACAGAATCTCATGCGGCGCTGACTCCATGCGCCATTCTGAAAAAAGAAAAAACTTAAACTTGGACTCCTCGTACTATGAGCCCATGCGTGCTAAGACGAGAAAGTCTACAGCAGTGTGAGATCACCAAGCTCAAGCAAATGCTCAGATGGCTGACCGTCAGCATGCGCCACTAACTATAATACGTTCCCCTGATGAAAAGTTGTATAAGAATGGCCCATGCGCCCAGTCCATAGTGGCACGCGGACAGGGTCAGTATCAAAAGTCTTCCACTGATGACTTGACGAAATTTCTTGTACGAACCCCAGGTCATAGAGCAAAAATAACACCTACACACCTCGGTGCTCGGTCTACCCGTGCTCATAAGAAGGGTGCAAAGGTAAAAAATCATGATCACAAGCGCAAAGCAATGAAAGCATCTACGGCATGTGAGATGTCACCTCCTGGGCATCGATGTGCCAACATCATGATCAACTGTTGCTTTGCTAAAGTAGCAGTACCTGCAAACAGGCAGTCAGTATTTCAACGACTACAACCAAGAGCATCCATCCGTCAGTGTCAAAGAAAATAGGTACAAATATCAGAAGAGGAGGAGTTGCCCTTCGCCTCATGTTGCTCCATTTGGAAGTCTACTTCTATGAGGGGAGGCCAAAAGTCTAGCACCTCCAATCTCAACCAGCGTGTCGAGGAGTCGGAGGCAAGCAGTAGAACCTGAAGAAGGAGTTTTGCTGGGCACCCGCTCGAAGGCAAAATTATCCACAACTGGGTGTGGTACTTCCTCAAAACCTAAGATAAGTCCGCTAGCTGGAGGTAGCGATCCTCCAGAACTCTATGATAATCCATCTTTCCTAAAGGATAGTGATCCCCAAGGACAGACGCAAAGATTCCTGGAGGTAATCACACTCATCAAAGTGAAGCATCTTCTGACACTGGGGTAGTATTCCCTCTGAATCTGAAGAAGAGACGCATCCAGGCTGGGTAGCCAACATCGTGCTGGTCATCAAGAAGAACGGTAAGGTCTGAGTCTACATAGACTTTCGTGATCTAAATGCGACATGCCCAAAAGATGATTTTTCTCTCCCGGTCACATATGTAATGATCAAAAATACTTGTCTCTTCGAGCGTATGTCCTTCATAAACAGATTTTTGGGCTACAATCAGATCAAGATATTTTTGAACGACGAGAAGCATACGTTATTCTGAACATCGATCGGGGTGTATTATCATAAAGTTATGCCCTTTGGTCTGAAGAATGCAGGTGATACATACCAGTGAGCTATGAGCATCATTTTTTTAAACATTTATGCAATAAAGTTGAGTGTTATGTTGATGACATCGCTGTCAAAAGTCGCTTTCAAGACGACCATCTCCAATACTTGAAGACGGTATTCGACCTGATGCGAGCGCACCAGCTAAAGATGAATGCCACTAAGCCCTTCTTGGGAGTCTCCAGTGGATAATTTTTGGGCTTTATCATCACCTCGAAGGGTATTCACATAGACCCTGAGAAGACCAAGGTTATCCTCGACATACGTCGTCCGGAGAACCTTCGAGAGCTTCGTGGTCTACAATGAAGGTTAGCATACATCAGGAGGTTCATAGCTAACCTCTCTAGACGTTGACAACCCTTTACCCAGCTTATGAAGAAGGGAGTCTCCTTTGTCTTGACCGAAGAATGCCAACAAGCATTCGACGATATCAAGAGCTACCTCACAAATCCCTAAGTCCTGGTAGCCCCAGTAATGGGGAGACTCTTCTTATTTTATTTATAAGCAATTGATCACTCTCTCGGTGCTCTAATAGCCCAGAAAAGTGATATAAGTCATGAGCAGGCCATCTATTATCTTAGCAGAATGATGGTCGGCGTGGATTATCGATACAACCCCGTTGAGAATGAGTGCTTGCTCTGGTCTTTGCTATCCAGAAGACTCTATGTGTCGGGTCAGACCATTCATGTAATTTCATGAGTCAACCCCCTCAGGGTCCTCATACCATGTCAGAGGCACTTAATTCTCGTTTGTCTACGTGGACCATACTGCTGTCATCACACGACATAATTTCTCTTCCACAAAAGGCGGTCAAGGGACAAGCATTGGCTAATTTTTTGGTTGTCCATCCATTGCCAGAAATATCAAAACTCTACGACGAGATCCCAAACGAAGTGGTAGACTCTAAAATAATGACGGAAGAGGCCATTTGGCGAATGTTCTTCGACGGTGCTTCAAGAACAGGGCTAAAAGGCAATACCCCATTGGGTCGAGATAGTACTGATTTTCCCCTGACAATTTGGTTATCCACCGCGCTTACTCTTTCACAAAGTGTAATCTCCGATTTCCAAATTTCCGGAATAATTAAATTTTAATTTATTTTAAATATCAAGTTTATAAAATATTTTCTTCTTGAAATTCTTCATTAGATTTTGAACAATGTTTGATTTTAGAAGGTGATTTAAAATCTTTTAACAAAATCATTTTTTTCTAAATGTCGCTTTCTTATAAAATAAATAGATAAATAATGATATATATATATAATACTCTAGCTTCAAATATTTATTGGCTTAAAATCATAAAATTATTTTTTGTTTAATAAAAATTATTTGAAGGACTAGTTGATAAAATATAATAAAATTTTATATTTATTGGGATAGTAAATAAATAAATACTTTCTGAGATTTTTGCAATATGGATTAATTAGTAGCTAATTGGGAATCAGTTAGCTTTCCTAAAATATTTTCTGAAATTATAATCTTGTCTTTTTAAAAAATTTACAATTTTGCCATTTCCCATTAACTAGCCAACACACCCTCATTCCTACATGAAGAACCCATTCATACCTATCTGGGCCATTCATTATTTGGGCCAATCCTCACCCTTTATCCCATACCCTCTCTCCCTATTTAAGTCTCTCATCACCATTACCAAGAAACCCTAGCTAGCCCTCACAAATTTCCACAAGCCATCAAGCCATCACCATTTTTGTGTGCTCGTGTCCGTGTGTCCAGCATTACCGTGTCAGCCGTGTTGGTCTCGGGTCCGACCCCGGGGGTCCTATCGTATCCATTTATTTCCTTTGTCCGATTACAACATTACAAACAGATTTTTGTGTCCGACACACCCGGACACATCCACCTCCACCACAGTACATCATTTCTGTGTCCAATACCCGGACACGTCCACAGTACACCCGATCCCCGTGTCCAGCCTCGGACACATCCACCACCGTGCATCATCCCCGTGTCCAGCCTCGGACACGATCCACCCGACTCATGCAAAGCAAAACCCTAACCTAGATCCGCCGTCGTCGGCGACTGGGATCCCCTCCTCGGCGTCGAGCTGCCGTCCCCGCCGCGCCGTGTCGCGTCGAGCTCCTTCCGCCGCTCTCGAAGATCCGCCGCCGCCGCCTCAGATCCGTCGAGCCGTGGCCGCCTCCGTCGAGTCGAGCTCCGCTGCCGCCGCCGAGTTCGACCGCCGCCAAAGCAGATCTGTCGACCGCCGCCGCCGAGACGAGCTTCGACCGCCGACGCCGTGCCCGCGTGACCTCGGCGGATTTCCCCGACCGTCGACGCCGAAAAACCCCGTGAGTCCCTCTTTCCCTCTTTCCTTTTTTCGTTTCAGAGGCTGTAGGGATATTTTGTAATCAGTTAGTTATGTATAATAGCTTAGTTAGTTAATTAGATTAGTGGTTAATTAATTAATCAATTAGTATAATTATATTAGTTTAGTTTAGTAGTAATCAGTAGTTAATTTATATTAGTTATAATTAATCAGTTAATTATTTATTAATCAATTAATTAAGTTATTAATCAGTATTAATTTATTAATCAGTAGTTATTTGTAATCAGTTAGTAATTTCTTAATCAATTAGTTAATTTCTAATTAGTTTAGTAAATAAAATATAATTAGTTTTATTGTTTTTAATGTATGAATTTAGTTAATTATTAAGTGTAAAATTTAGTTTAGTAATAAATATAAGGATTTTGATTATGTAAAATATAATAATTTTTGGGGGTTTATGTTATTAATTAAAAATATAGTTTCAATAATAAAAATAAATTCGAAATGATTTTCATTAAACTAAGGTGTTACCTTAATTACGAATAAACGACCCTTTCCCCTATTAGCCTGGTATCCTTATCTCGATTTTCGTGCCGAACTCCGATCTTGGACTTCTTTATATAGTTTCTAGCTATTTGGACTGCTCCGGACCCATTGGAACTAACTACTATTTCATTTGGGATCACCTTGAGGAGGGTGGCATTATATACATTCTTTGATTAGTTATATATATATAAAATGTTTGATTTATATATATATACAAACATGTATTTTGGTATAAAACTATATATTTATATACATCTATTAGTGTATATACACATATACGTATTTTGTACAAATACTAATAGACACTTATATATATATATTATATACGTTTTTATTGGTATATACCCTGAGTGTAAATGTGTATTAATATACGTATCCCTACTAGTTGACCCTAGTTGACTAGAGCCATGCCTGGCATAGCCCTGAGGCCAGGGTATTTCTATTATGTGTTAGTGTAGCATCTGATACAAGTGATATTATTATATGTTTATAGGACTGTCGGATTCACCAGACGATACTCTGAGACAGGACATTGGTATTGACAGCTAAGGACCCAAGGCGAGTACATTCTCTGATTAGTTTCTAATTTATGATATCTCCTATGTTCACTGTATCTAGTATAGATATCCATGCTCTTGACACGTTGGTTACACGGATTGGTATACACGGATCTCATCATGAGATGTTATTCCTTATTCATGGTGTAGCTTGTACAAGACTTGTTTCCTTGTTATCTTGTGCATGTGCAGATACTGATTTCCGGGGAGACTTGCTACCTCCCTAGGGAATCCCGTGCCATAGCGTACCATGATTGGATCCACTATACCAGTCGGGGGTGGGGAGTATTTTAGTATAGATATGTGATCATACCCAACTTTACATGCATTATAGCTCACCCCACATCTCACGTCGGGTGCAGCCTGACCATTTACATGCTTCATAGCTGTTACGTGTGATTAGCCTGACCTCTACATGCATCATAGCTAACCAACGATTAGCCTGACCTTACATGAATCATAGCTAATCACATGTAACCAGCCTGATCAAGTTTCCAAGCCGATCACATGTTAAAGCTAGTACTCATACACTTAGTCATAGTTTCTTGTTCATGGACATATTATTTCTTCTCCTGCATTTACTTACAGTATTTCCAGTATTTCTTTTATTTCTCGTACCTATACATGCTTCTCGTATATTTCCATCTAGAACTGCTACATA
Source organism: Iris macrosiphon (assembly GCA_036927795.1). Taxonomy (NCBI): domain Eukaryota; kingdom Viridiplantae; phylum Streptophyta; class Magnoliopsida; order Asparagales; family Iridaceae; genus Iris; species Iris macrosiphon. The sequence goes on along the minus strand of JAYESA010000009.1, from coordinate 84,146,275 downwards.
GTTTATATCATGAATATAGAACTGCTATTTAGAGATGTACTTTGCTCCTTCCTGACTGGAAAATATTTTTCCAGACTGTGACATTAGTAGACTGGTTTCTGACACACTTGGGGATTGGAAATTAATAATTGCAGGTATGACTATTTTGTTGTTAGACTTATCTTGTATTTCTTTGCTTACCTTGATATCTCATCGTGCTTCAGTTTATGTGATTGAGTATTTCTAACATCATTTTATGATATCCACGTCTCCTTATGTAGTTGGGTATTCACGTGAGTTTGATTAGATAGTTACATGACCTAGACAGCGTTCTACCGCCGATGCTGCGGCGTAGGCTCGACGTACCCACGCACTCGTACCCCTAAACCGGGTGCGGGTCATGACACATTTTTAGTGGTGGCCCATGCAGGTCAGACTTCGCTAGTTGTGCGATGTCGTAGTAGTGCGACGTCATAGTTGTACTACTACGTACCTGCTATAGAATATAGGATATAGGATACTAGGACGAGAGAGGATACTCAATCACAAATTCTTGAGAGATTCCTGGGATGACCCCTTGAGAATCTTATTGTAATTTCTAATTTTAAATCCTTCGCCTTGTTTTCGTCCATCCTCACTCGTTGATATTAAATTTGATTATTGTTGATCAATTATTAAAATTAAAATCTTGGTATCATTGTTGAGTTTGATTCTTGTTGACCAGTTGTTAAATTTAACTCTTAGTGTCGTTGTTGAGTTTGATTTTTATTTCATATCGAGATAAAGTTTTACGGGCTAAAATTTACGGTATCATCTGATGACATATATTGATGAGGATAGTGAGAAAGATAAAACGTCTACTTTGGTTATGGAACCTAGAGTTTATCGCAGCCACATTAGCTGTCGTGACGAGAACGTAGGAACCTGACTTGGATGTACATACTTTAGTTATAAAATTTAGAATTTTTTGCAGCCATACCGATTGGCGTGGCGAAGATTCTAGATGACGTGATTATAGAGTTGCATACCTTAGTTACGGAACCTGTCGTTTATCGTATCTATGCTTACTGGCGTGGCGAGGATTCTGAGTGTCATAATTTTGGACAGACGTATATGATTATCAGATTGTATCTTAAATTGGTTCTTAATGTACCATCTCAAGACTTATCTATTTTTGTTGTTCCAGGACTTGTTCCAGGGTTTCTTTTTCTTTACTAGCAGTAAAGATACCTTCAGTCCTTAACCCAGTTCTTTTGAGCCTTATTTCTTTAAGGATCCTTGTTAGTGTGATAATTAGTGAATTACAATTTTGGTTGTGTCTTGTATTAGTTTGACTGAGTGTGACTTGTGAGTTTGTAAGTGTTTCTTAGTTGGACATGTGAGCAGTAGGCTTTAATCTAGAGTTAGCCCTTAGCATAGTACCCTGTAACAATGGTTCTGGGATAAGTATCATTAGAGACTGAGATTAGAAGGAGAGTATAGAGTATCAGTGATAATTCTCAGAGTTAGTATCAGAGCCAATTACCCGTCCTGGATAATCATGATTTTGTAATTAAGTGATCTATGTAAACAATTAGGTATCAAGAAATTGTTTTAAGAATTAATGGAGCATGACATTCAATTTGATGATTTAGATCGGGTGTGTTAAAGGTAATGAAATATATATGCATGAGGAGTAATAATGAGATGTCATGAGAAGAGAAATATCGGAATTAGTAATAAAAATGGTACAGCGTATCACGGACTAGTTTAACAGGCTATAAAAGGTTAAAAGAAAATACATATACAACAATCGAGATGAGGAACCATACACATACCCATGAGAGTAAAGAAACATGAGTTCTACAGAGCTTGATGAGATAATCCATAATGAAGCTTGCGACATCATACCAAGAGTGCTAATGATTCTATATCAAGGATTAGTCAAGAATGACGTTAATAATAGTAAGCACTCTGTATGATGATAATTAGATGATATACCAGTTGACATAAATTGAAAATCATGGAAGAAAATACATGTGATGATAACTTTGATCATTGGAGGTAATGGTGCAAGTGATTCAGGCAGTACATTTTAGTACACAGTTATAGACACTAGATGCATTGAGTGCACCTTGAGTATCAGAGACCGTGAGCACTGATATGTACATTTGTGGAGTTATAAATTAAAAAGGTGGAAATAAAATTTTATTTTTAGAATAATTGAGGAGTTGAGATTACGTCATTAAATTTTAAGGATTTCAAATATGAATTCAATAAAAATGGTCAAGGCTACAAAGATTTTAGAAGTGATTAAAAATTTTATTTCGATGTTGAGTATCTGACTTTGAGGAGGTATATGTAATTTATTTTAAGTTGATCGAGAAGTTAAACCTTGATGATTATTTTAAGGATTAATTTTAGGGTAGATGAGAGATACGAATATTAATATACGAGTAGATGATATACATGTGTAAGGATCTGGTGACTTGAGCATGATTGAGATGGCACCGCAGACTGACTTGGGTGACCATCTAAAATTGTATTGGAAAGAGCAATATTTAGTATGGTGTTGCACTTGACGTATATTTGAGTGATAAGAACGACTAGTATGGACAATTGTAGGAACGAGAACCGACAGCGGGTATGGTACTAAAGAGATAGAGGTATCAACTTAGATACATTATTGAATCATGGTTATATTAGAGATTCTTGGCATCATATTTTGGCATTAATAGATAGGTGTGTGCAATACAGATATATTCATGGATCTTGTGGATTAATGATTAGTTGAGATGGGTACCAGTGTACATGAATAGGAATTAGTTAGTGAATATGCTAAAGTTAAGTGTTTGTTAGAGATAGTAGATACTACAAGTAATGTTAGCAGGTTCTTTCTTTTCCTCCTAATGATTCCTTCTTCCGTCTTTCGATTGATTGAATTTACTAATACTGTAGTTCGTATTCATGGTTTTCTTGTTAGGATATAACTAGTAGTACACCCTGGCGGAGACTGAAATACCATGACAAAAGATACTTGACCTATATATATATTTTTCTTAAATTGCATGGCTGTAGGTAGAGTTTTCTTAAACCATGATCATTAGGGTTTTGACCATAGCAAAGATCTATGACAAGGTTATGACCGACAAAAGAGACAAGAGGAGTAAATTATGGATGAGCATTAATTTAAATAAAGAATTTAGGGGTTGCTATAACAGAGTTGATGGATCATTGATTTTGCGAAAATTGAGGTATGATTGAAATTCGAGGATAAACATTAACTTAAATAGAGAGTTAAGAAATTCACAGGACAAAATTGAGGATTTATTAATTTTAGGAAGTCTCGATATGATAGATTATTAAAATTTGAGAAAATTTGGGAAATTATTATTTTATCTATTTGATTGCAAGATAGAAATTTGAAATTTATATTATGAATGTTGCATTGAAGATTCTGAAAGTATCGCATCGTTGAGTATTTGAGGAAAAAGAAAATCGGGAAATAAAATCGTTAATGGAATGGTGTCGAATTCAATTCTCGGGAGGAGAATTTAGATTTGAATAAGCATCAATTGAATTTGAGTTAGAGGAGTAAGATGATTGATGGATTAGTGTTTAAAATTAAATTTTGGGATACAGATTTTTAAATGTTATAAATATACATTGATTGGAATTCAATTGGAGGATTGGATATTAAAATCCTTGAGTATTTAGATACGAACTTAATTTGGAGGAGATTATGATAAAAATTTGAATTTGATTTTAAACTTGAAGAATTTCAGGAATATGATGTTATAAAATTTTTGAAAGGTTGTGAAATAGCAATATGGAATTACTTCATGATTATTTGGTTTGAAATTTAAATTTTGATAGAAATAATATGATGAGTAAAGGCAATTATTTAGAACCTTAAATTTCGAGGACGAAATTTTTCTAATGTGGGTAGACTTGTAACCTCCGATTTCCAAATTTTCGGAATAATTAAATTTTAATTTATTTTAAATATCAAGTTTATAAAATATTTTCTCCTTGAAATTCTTCATTAGATTTTGAACAATGTTTGATTTTAGAAGGTGATTTAAAATCTTTTATCAAAATTATTTTTTCCTAAATGTCGCTTTCTTATAAAATAAATAGATAAATAATGATATATATATATATAATACTCTAGCTTCAAATATTTATTGGCTTGAAATCATAAAATTATTTTTTGTTTAATAAAAATTATTTGAAGGACTAGTTGATAAAATATAATAAAATTTTATATTTATTGGGATAGTAAATAAATAAATACTTTCTGAGATTTTTGCAATATGGATTAATTAGTAGCTAATTGGGAATCAGTTAGCTTTCCTAAAATATTTTCTGAAATTATAATCTTATCTTTTTAAAAATTTTACAATTTTGCCATTTCCCATTAACTAGCCAACACACCCTCATTCCCACATGAAGAACCCATTCATACCTATCTGGGCCATTCATTATTTGGGCCAATCCTCACCCTTTATCCCACACCCTCTCTCCCTATTTAAGTCTCTCATCACCATTCCCAAGAAACCCTAGCTAGCCCTCACAAATTTCCACAAGCCATCAAGCCATCACCATTTTTGTGTGCTCGTGTCCGTGTGTCCAGCATTACCGTGTCAGCCGTGTTGGCCTCGGGTCCGACCCCGGGTGTCCTATCGTATCCATTTATTTCCTGTGTCCGATTACAACATTATAAACAGATTTTTGTGTCCGACACACCCGGACACATCCACCTCCACCACAGTACATTATTTTTGTGTTCAACACCCGGACATGTCCACAGTACACCCGATCCCCGTGTCCAGCCTCGGACACATCCACCACCGTGCATCATCCCCATGTCCAGCCTCGGACACGATCCACCCGACTCATGCAAAGCAAAACCCTAACCTAGATCCGCCGCCGCCGGCGACTGGGATCCCCTCCTCGGCGTCGAGCAGCCGTCCCCGTCGCGCCGCGTCGCGTCGAGCTCCTTCCGCCGCTCTCGAAGATCCGCCGCCGCCGCCTCAGATCCGGAGCTGACGTCGCCGCTCTCGAAGATCCGCCGCCGCCGCCGCCGCCTCAGATCCGTCGAGCCGTGGCCGCCTCCATCGAGTCGAGCTCCGCTGCCGTCGCCGAGTTCGACCACCGCCACAGGAGATCTGTCGACCGCCGCCGCCGAGACGAGCTTCGACCGCCGACGCCGTGCCCGCGTGACCTAGACGGATTTCCCCGACCGTCGACGCCGGAAAACCCCGTGAGTCCCTCTTTCCCTCTTTCCTTTTTTCGTTTCAGAGGCTGTAGGGATATTTTGTAATCAGTTAGTTATGTATAATAGCTTAGTTAGTTAATTAGATTAGTGGTTAATTAATTAATCAATTAGTATAATTATATTAGTTTAGTTTAGTAGTAATCAGTAGTTAATTTATATTAGTTATAATTAATCAGTTAATTATTTATTAATCAATTAATTAAGTTATTAATCAGTATTAATTTATTAATCAGTAGTTATTGTAATCAGTTAGTAATTTCTTAATCAATTAGTTAATTTCTAATTAGTTTAGTAAATAAAATATAATTAGTTTTATTGTTTTTAATGTATGAATTTAGTTAATTATTAAGTGTAAAATTTAGTTTAGTAATAAATATAAGGATTTTGATTATGTAAAATATAATAATTTTTGGGGGTTTATGTTATTAATTAAAAATATAGTTTCAATAATAAAAATAAATTCGAAATAATTTTCATTAAACTAAGGTGTTACCTTAATTACGAACAAACGACCCTTTCCCCTATTAGCCTGGTATCCTTATCTCGATTTTCGTGTCGAACTCCGATCTTGGACTTCTTTATATAGTTTCTAGCTATTTGGACTGCTCCGGACCCATTGGAACTAACTGCTATTTCATTTGGGATCACCTTGAGGAGGGTGGCATTATATACATTCTTTGATTAGTTATATATATATAAAATATTTGATTTATATATATATACAAACATGTATTTTGGTATAAAACTATATATTTATATACATCTATTAGTGTATATACACATATACGTATTTTGTACAAATACTAATAGACACTTATATATATATATTATATACGTTTTTATTGGTATATACCCTGAGTGTAAATGTGTATTAATATACGTATCCCTACTAGTTGCCCCTAGTTGACTAGAGCCATGCCTGGCATAGCCCTGAGGCCAGGGTATTTCTATTGTGTGTTAGTGTAGCATCTGATACAAGTGATATTATTATATGTTTATAGGACTGTCGGATTCACCAGACGATACTCTGAAACAGGACATTGGTATTGACAGCTAAGGACCCAAGGCAAGTACATTCTCTGATTAGTTTCTAATTTATGATATCTCCTATGTTTATTGTATCTAGTGTAGATATCCATGCTCTTGACACGTTGGTTACACGGATTGGTATACACAGATCTCATCATGAGATGTTATTCCTTATTCATGGTGTAGCTTGTACAAGACTTGTTTCCTTGTTATCTTGTGCATGTACAGACACTGATTTCCGGGGAGACTTGATACCTCCCTAGGGAATCCCATGCCATAGCGTACCATGATTGGATCCACTATACCAGTCGGGGGTGGGGAGTATTTTAGTATAGATATGTGATCATACCCAACTTTACATGCATCATAGCTCACCCTACATCTCACGTCGGATGCAGCCTGACCATTTACATGCTTCATAGCTGTTACGTGTGATTAGCCTGACCTCTACATGCATCATAGCAAACCAACGGTTAGCCTGACCTTACATGAATCATAGCTAATCACATGTAACCAGCCTGATCAAGTTCCCAAGCCGATCACATGTTAAAGCTAGTACTCATACACTTAGTCATAGTTTCTTGCTCATGGACATATTGTTTCTTCTCCTGCATTTACTTACAGTATTTTCAGTATTTCTTTTATTTCTCGTACCTATACATGCTTCTCGTATATTTCCATCTAGAACTGCTACATATTTTATATCATGAATATAGAACTGCTATTTAGAGATGTACTTTGCTCCTTCCTGACTGGAAAATATTTTTCCAGACTGTGACATTAGTAGACTGGTTTCTGACACACTTGGGGATTGGAAATTAATGATTGCAGGTATGACTATTTTGTCGTTAGACTTGTCTTGTATTTCTTTGCTTACCTTGATATCTCATCGTGCTTCAGTTTATGTGATTGAGTATTTCTAACATTATTTTATGATATCCACGTCTCCTTATGGAGTTGGGTATTCACGTGAGTTTGATTAGATAGTTACATGACCTAGACAGCGTTCTACCGCCGATGCTGCGGCGTAGGCTGGACGTACCCACGTACTCGTGCCCCAAAACTGGGTGCGGGTCATGACACAAAGTCGTGCTCCAACAATGTAGCAAAGTACAATGCTATAATTATTTGGCTCAACTTGCTAAACAAGTAGGATTAGACAGCTTCGAAGCCTACGACGACTCTAAACTGATAGTTAGTCTGGTCCGGGGTGAGTACGAGGTCTGGCATGAGGATTTAATCCCTTATCACCAAGCCGCACTAAGTATAATCTCCACCTTTAATGGGTTCTTCATAAAGCGTGTGCCCCGACTGCAAAACAACGAAGCTGATGCCCTGGCCGGTCTCCCCGCTTCTTTGGCCGTCCCGTTCAACACTCATCAGTTGTTCACCGTAGTCAGACAAGAACTAGTATGTCCAAAAAAACCTTTGTATGTCTCTAAACTACTCAGTGGAGGTAGACACCGACACCAAAGACTGGAGACTCCCATTCATAGACTATGTAGTCTATGGAATTCTCTCCGAGAACCCGAAGGAAGCAACTTCTAACCGGAGATGTTACCTCCGGTTCTATTACGATATGGCCACTAAAATGTTGTATCGTCGTTCCTATGATGATCTTTTGCTATGATATTTATCGAATGTAGAGGCAAAGCAAGCACACCGTGAAGCTCACAACTGTGATTGTAATGCACACCAACCCAGCCGGAAGCTACAGGATTATCTTCGAAGAATGGGTTATTATTGGCCGACAATGGTAACGGATGCCGTCGACTATACAAGGAACTGTCGGATGTGCCAAATCTATACAGACTTCATCCTCTAACCCTCAGAATTCCTACATGGTAGAATCTTGCCCGTTTAAAGCGTGAGGAATGAACATTATTAGACCGATTAGTCTACCTTCGTCTAAGGGGTATCGGTTTATCTTGTCTATAATCGACTACTTTTCCAAGTGGGCAGAAGCTGTACCACTCGTTGAATTAAAGACGTCAAACATGATTATGATCAAACATCACGTTATTTACTGATTCAGACTACCTCGAAGGATTATCCACAATAATGTTCCACAGTTCGTAAGTCCTACTTTCTACCAGTTTTGCATTAAAAATTAAATTCAGAACGTAGCTTCAACTTCCTACAACCCAGCAACCAATGGTCTGGTAGAAGCATTTAATAAGACCATTATAAAGCTCCTCAAGAAGTTGAATCATCCAACAAGCGCGACTGAAATAAGAAGTTGGGCGTTTGTCTTTGGGCCTATCTTACAATAGTTTGGACACCGACTAGCAGTACACCTTTCTCTTTAGTCTATGAAAGTGAGGATGTGATCCCTCTAGAGGTCCAAATTCCCTCACTCTGGGTGGCCCTCTCCAACCAGTTGATAGACGACAACAACAACCGCTGAGGGCTACAAGAGTTGGAAGCGCTCGACGAGAAGCGTCTGTTAGCTCAACAACGAATTGAGTTATACCAAGCATGCCTCTGGGGAGATTTCAACAAACAAGTCAGGGAAAGAACTTTCCAAGTGGGTGATCTTGTCTTATCGGTGAGAAGATCGATGGTTATGACACACAAGACGACCGACAAATTCTAAGCCAAATGGGAATCGTGGACCCAGTATACTCCAACTATTCCTACCGGCTTACAAAATCTAATGGAGACTTGCTCATGATGCCGATCAATGGCAAGTTTCTCAAAATATATTATGTCTAAGATAGACTCGTACCTCCCTTATCTCCATCCGGACAATCAAGATATACGGTGTTTACATTTGTCTTAGCTCATCCACAGTGAGTGCCTACGCACAACATATACCATTTCCCTATAAAATATTATAAAATCCATTATATGTATTCAAGATTCATGAATACGCAACAGATAGTGGATAGTTAAAAGCTTCTCTGTGGAGAACTCTCAGGTCTGTATATACCTTCAGGTAGACCCCTCAAAAGTTAATTTTTACTACATGATAGAGCTTTCAATTTAGAGCATATTGGCCTTGGTTCACCCGATTTGGACTTAAAATAAGGTTTTTATGGAGAAAACAAGATTTTATTTTTGGAGTTTTTTTGCCATGGCCGAACCTGCTGTTGGAGAAGACGAAGTTCCCATGCGGCCAGTGAGACATGCGGCTTAGAGTGCCATACGGCTCGAGATGGTTATGCGACCTAAACTCTTGCCACATACTGACAGCATGCATCCATCTTGTTGGACACATGACTGTTGATTTACACAAGTATCCTTAAACACCTTGTGCTTTCACTCGCTGAACGAAGGAGAATTTTGCTAAGTCTAAGAGAACTCCTTACGGCATCGAACTCCATGCAAAATTGAACTCCATGCGGCACCGACACTCATGCAGCCTGGAGAGCATGCGGCCCCTATTTTCTTGGACACATGGCTCTGAACCATTTTCACTTATTTCTATAATTTTGCCTTTTCTTCCTGACACACATTATGGCTTGTTACCTCAGTCACATCAGTCACTTTATGTCATACCACTGACACTTTATTTGTTGTTGTCACTTTAACACTTGTTCCAAGGAGTAGACCTTAATCCTGAGCATGCGGCCAAGTGGTTCATGCGGCCTGACTTCCCATACGGCCCTGACTTCATATGCGGCTAGGATTGCCATGCGGCCTGACTTCCCATGCGGCATAGAGACCCATGCAGCCCTGCTTGTTGATTAAATGTTTCTTGATTTTTGTAACCAAATGTGTAATTTAAAATTGGACTCGAATACTGTAACCGTGCAGATACCACTATTACCTGATAATTGTTCATGATTTAATGTGCGCCAAGGTACGACACATCAAGTCACGTGTTAAGTGATAATATTTGGGTTATGCGTCGAGAATGCCAACAAATTTCTGAACGCGTGATATTATAAATACATATATTGTTTCCCCAGAACGGGCATAATAAGAGAGTCAACTACCAAAGCGTGGCTAGGATATTGATTGTCTGAATGTTGCATACACACTCGGGTTAATCCAGATTTGACTTCCATAGATTCGTATATAGCGTGCCCGTACTTTGTATGACATCTTAAGGAAAATTCTCATGTGACCACGCCGTAAGATTTTCAATCACAATATAGGGCTAATTAGGTAACTAAAAGTAGTATTAACATTGGAGAAAACGGTATCCCGAGATCATGCGAACGAACATTTCCATAGATATTCATTCTAAGTACGCTGTGGGCTGGCCACCACAGATACTGTATAGCATTCGCCTTAGTAGAGTGAAGTATCTGACTTATTATTATGCCGAGCCACTATTTTAATATAGGAACACTGGAACCGCTAATACCGTATTTTTAGCGCAGTGACCCTACAGAGGACTGGTGCATCCTACAAGTACCTTTTTTATTTATTTGGTTCGGTTAGCTTATGTCTGTCACTGCGTGATCTGAGGATACTTATTATGCATTATTTCTGAGATAATCTCAGACTCCACAAAAATAGCAAGACGTACAAATGATTGGCCGATTTAGAAAGAAATGGACTTGGTTGTGATTATATTATTCAGCTAGTAGCCTAGAAAAGTGGACTATCATAGTGTGATAATATAATCCTTGTCCTTGTTTGGTTGTAGGGTTTGACCTTTGCGCTAGGATATGCCATGGACCTAAATTACTGTCACGACCTGCACCCAAAATTTGGGCACCAGTGCATGGGTACGTCCAGCCTGCACCGCAGCATCGGCGGTAGAACGCTGTCTAGGTCACAATACTATCTAAACCGTCTCTCACGAATATCCAACTCCATAAGGAGACACAGATATCACAATATAATATGGAATACTCAATCACATAAACTAAGGCACGATGAGATATCGAAGAAAATATATGAAATACAAGACAAGTCTAAACAATAAAATAATCTAACCTGCAATCAATAACATCCAAGTCTCCAAGTATGCCGGAAACAAGTCCTCTAAGTCAAAGTTTATAAAAAATATCCAGTCAGGATTGGAGCAAAGTACATCTCTAACAGCAGTTCTACATCAATGATATAAACTATGTAGCAGTAAATAGATATAAATATATAAGATGCATATACATGTACAAGAGATACGCAATAAAGGAAATACTGGAAATAAACACGAGGATGAATAATATGTCAATAAACAAGAATACTAATGACTAAGTGTGTGAGTACTAGCTTTAACATGTGATCGGCTTGGGAACTTGTACACGAGTACAGGCCTGGCTAGTCATACGTGTGGTGTATGGCCAACACTAACATGAGAACAAGACTTGTACGTGAAGGGTATGATCACATATCTACACTAAAATACTCTCCACCCCCTACTGGTATAGTAGATCCAACCATGGTACGCTATGACACGGGATTTCCCAAGAAGATAGCGACTCTTCCCGAGAATTCGTGTCTGTACATGTACAAGATAAACAATAAAACAAGACTTGTACAAGATACACCATGAACAAGGAATAATATTTCATGACGAGATCCGGATATACCAATCCATGTAACCATCATGTCATGAAATATGGATATCTACACTAAATATAATGAACATAGAGGATATCATAGACAAGAAACTATCAGAAAATGTACTTGCCTGGGGTCTTAGCTGGCAATACCAATATCATGTTCCTGAAGTCTCGCAGGACGATCCAACAGTCCTATAGACATATAATATAACACAATACAGCACCAGCCATTATTCTAGCACATACACAACATAATTACGCTGAACTCAGCTGCTACACTAGGGGGTGTCACGTCTGTAATTGCTGTGCATAACAGACAGTCAATAATACGGGTCTTGCTAGTACGTCGGTGTACATATGGCAGTCTGCTAACATATCACATGGTCACAGGTCAATGTAACTACGGGGTATCCGTAATTACACTCGGGTCATCTAGTACATATATAATTATACATATTCTTAACTAGTATATAACATTAATACTCATAATATATATATGTATACCAATTAATTAAATATATAATATATATATACACTAATTGAATTTATACTATATATATATATATATATATATATATATATATATATATGTATACATATATATACCAATTATATACATATTAAACACATACTAAATACATATACTAAATAAATAATATACGCATACGTGTACGTATGCATACACAATAATTCACAAGAGAAAATACTCCTTACCTTGGCCTCGGCGTGCACGTGCACGAGAGCGGCGATGACGATGATGACGACGACGTTGACGACGATGTTGATAACGATAATGACGATGACGTTGATGATGATGATGATGATTAAGGTGGTGGTGTTGATGATGGTTTTGGTGATTATTGAGATAATGATGGTGACTATGGAGGTTGATGATGGTGATTATGGAGGTTGCCGGAGTTGGAGCTCAGGCAGGAGGAGTGGTGGAAGAGAACGACGAGGGGGAGGAGAGCTGTTGGACGGTGGTGGTGGCTGGGAGCAGTGGCTGGGAGCAGTGGACGGTTGAGGGAAGGAGGTTGAGGTGAATGGTGGTGGTGGTAAGATTCGTGGTGTCCAGGAGGAGGACGGGTGGAAGAGATGTTCAGGCGGAAAAGGAAGTCGGAGAAGAGAGGGAGAGGGTTGGGCTTCAGGCGAGGGGTGGCGGAGGAGTCGACTGCGGCGGTTCTGTCGAGTTTCCAGGGAAGAAAGAGGAGGAAGATGGTGAACAGCTGTCGAGGGGGTGGTGGACAGCAGTGAACTCCGGCGAGATCTTGGTGCAGTCGGGGTCGTGTAGTTGCCGTCGACGAGGTCCGACGGGTTGGCAGCGGGTTGCTGCTCGATGTGGAGGCGGGTCTGGATCGAGTGAGCGGTGCTCCAGTGCAGTCGTTCAGGCGAGGGGGAAGTCGGCGGGATCCCGCCCGATCGGGGTGGCGAGTGCAGCGGTGCTCGGGGTGGTTCCGGTCGACGAGTAAAGGAGATGCGGGTTGCTGCGGGTGAGTCGGGGAGAGAAATGAGAGGCTTCGGGCGTTCAGTCGGAGTGGTGGAAATCTCCGGCAAGATTTCGGCGAGGAACGGCAGGGAAGAAGGAAGGGGAGATAATGATGAATAGGAAGATGGGTGTATGTTGGTTGCTAGCTATACGGTTTATAAAATAAGAAAAAAGAAAAGGAAAAGTAAAGAAGAGGATATTTATACACATGGTTTATTGGGTTGACCTAGAATTAGGGCTTGGTCAAACCCTTGGAAAAAGGCCTTGTCATGGAGATATTTCAAGGGCTAGGATTCAAATGAATTCAAAATGTATGGCTAGGATTGCATTTGGTTCAAGGTTAGGAGGGCCATGGTTTAAGGAGGTTGATGTTGAATTACACACTCCCAAAAATTATAGAAAAATTCACATGAAGGAGAAATGGGTTTATTCACGTGTCGTATCCAACGGGGTGGACACCTTAATGCACTTTTGCATAAAAGTGCCCAACAAGTGGAAAATTGCACAAAGTTGAATTTATGGTTTAAATTAATTAAAATAAATGTAATTGGTGTTCTAAAATTAATTAGAAGTACAATGGACTAAAATTAGGTGGGACACATGCGTCATGAATGAAGAAGACTCAGAATAGAATATTACCCTAATTTGGGTTGCTAAAAATAGGTCGAGATTGTGTCTCCAATTTCGATTGGAACGCACAAAGATACAAAATTGGATTTGTTAAGAATTAAATATAGACGTTTGCGACGAATATTTGTACGACTAAAATGTAGCACAAGGAAGCATATTAATGAGTTACACAAAGGCCAGAATAAAGGTGGGCACGTCTAGGACAAGGATATGGAATTTGTTGGAAGGCAAAAGCTAGGGTAGCGCTCTAAATATCGAAGCAACGGTAAGGCACAACAATTAAATAAAATCACGGTAATTAATTATAACCCTAAATAATAAATCCCAAAAATTACAAATTAAATCCATAATACTATATTTTGGTCAGGGCTCCATCTAGTAGGCTTCTAGGACTAGTCTACTAACTCATGCATTAATGAACACTATATATAATACACACATATATATACACATATCATACAATTATTTAAAATAAATACACACAATACCTATAATATATAAAATAACAAAAATACCCCTATTTTCAGGATGTGGTAGTGACAAGTCTACCTTCCTTAAAAGAATTTCGTCCTTAAAATTTAAAATCCTCAATAGTCGTATTTATTTATTTATTACCATCAAAATTTAAATTTAACAAACCATATAATCATGAAGTAAATCCATATTGTTATTTCACAATCTTCAAAATTCTATAAATATCATATTTCTGAAAAATTCTCAAATTTAAAATCAAATTCCATTCCTATCATAATCTCCTCAAAAATTTTAAGCTAATCTCTAAATACAAAACTTAATATCCAATCCTCTAATTGAAATCCAATCAATGCATATTAAAAATCTTATCCGAATAGTTTGAATCTCAAACACTAATCCATTAATCATCTTGCTCCTCTAATTTAAGTCCAATCGATGCGTATTTATAAAATTTAAATCCACATCTATCCAAGTATACCTATATATTCACAGTCTCTAAAACACAAGACACACACAAATACACCAGTTGTCTACAACCCTCAATTGTGTACTAAAATTTGCACTGCCCAGATTACTTGCACTATTACTTCCAATAATTTCTATCCATATTAACTGATACACCAATTTAATTATCATCACACGAGGTACTTACTGTTATTAGCACTAACCCTTGATATAGAAACACTAACTCTCTTGGTATGGTAACACTAGCTTCATCATTAGATCACCTCATCATATTCACTAGAACTCATAATCACTTGCACCTTTTATAATACACATATTTCACTTCACTCTCAAAGTTTGGCATATGGTTCCATATCTCGATTCATGTATATGTATCTTCTCTTAAATCTTTTACAGACTGATACACTATATATCTTCCATTACAAACCATGATATCTCTCAACCCACGGCACACTCATTAACATCCTTTAGGCATATACATTTCTTTACTCTTGACACACCCAAGTAATCAACCATCAAATTGAATATCATGCTCCATTAATTTTCAACATAAGTCCTTGATACTTAATTGTTTACATAGATCATCCAATTTTATAAATTTATGACTATCCAGGACTGGCATGCTGACTCTGATACTTACTCTTTGAACCATCACTGATACTTTACTCCTTCTACCTATAATACCAATACTACTATAATAATGACACCTTATCATAGAACCATTTCTATAAGGTACTATGCTATGGGTTAACTCTAGATTGATGCCTACTGCTCACATGTCCAACCAAGAAACACTTACAAACTCACAAGTCATATTCTCAACAGTCAACATTGAAACTCAAGACACAGACCTAATTGCAAGTCACCCATTATCACACTAACGAAGAACCCTAATAGAAAGAAGCTCAAGAAGGAACTGGACTAAGGAACTGAAGGTATTTCTACTGCTAGCAAACAAAAAGAAGCGATAGAACAATGTCCTGGAATAACAGAAGTGGATAAGTTTTGAGATGATACTTTAAGAACAAATTTAAGATACAACTTGATAATCATACACGTCTGTCCAAAATTATGACACTCAGAATCCTCGCCACGCCAGTAAGCATAGCTACGATGAACGATAGATTCCATAACTTAGGTATGCAACTCTATAATCATGTCGTCTAGAATCCTCGCTATGCCGACTAGTATAGCTGCGAGAAATTCTAAATTTTATAACTAATATATTTATATCTGAAGTCAGGTACCTACATTTTTGACACGCCAGCTAATATGGCTGCGATAAATTCTAGGCTCCAAAACCAAAGCAGACGTTTTACCTTTCTCACTATCCTCATCAACATATGTCATCAGATGATACCGTAAATTTTAGTCCATAAAATTTATCTCGATAAAAATCAAACTCAATAACGATACCAAGAATTAAGTTTAACAACTGATTAACAAGAATAAAATTCAATAACAACGAGTGAGAACGGACGGAACAAGGGAAAAAGATTTGAATTGGAAATTATAATAAGATTCTCAAGGGTCGTCCAAGGAATCTCTCAAATAATTTATGATTGAGTATTCGCTCTCATCCTAGTATCCTATATCCTATCGCAGGCACTCAGTAGTACAACTAAAACGTCGCACTACCACGACATCACACAACTTGCGAAGTCTGACCTGCATGGGCCACCACTAAAAATATGTCATAACCCGCACCCGGAATTTAGGCACGAGTGTGTGGGTACGTCCAGCCTACGCCGCAGCATCAGCGGTAGAACGCTGTCTAGGTCACAATACTATCTAAACCGTCTCTCACAAATACCCAACTCTATAAGGAGACACAGATATCACAATATTATATGGAATACTTAATCACATAAACTAAGGCACGATGAGATATCGAATAAAATATATAAAATATAAGACAAGTCTAAACAATAAAATAATCTAACCTGCAATCAATAACATCCAAGTCTCCAAGTATGCCAGAAATAAGTCATCTAAGTCAAAGTCTGAAAAAATATCCATTCAGGATTGGAGCAAAGTACATCTCTAACAGCAGTTCTACATCAATGATATAAACTATGTAGCAGTAAATATACAAGATGCATATACATGTACAAGAGATACGCAATAAAGGAACGATATGTCAATGAACAAGAATACTAAAGACTAAGTGTGTGAGTACTAGCTTTAACATGTGATCGACTTGGAAACTTGTACACGAGTACGGGCCTGGCTAGTCATACGTGCGGTGTATGGCCAACACTAAGATGAGAACAAGACTTGTACATGAAGGGTATGATCATATATCTACACTAAAATACTCCCCATAGATCCAACCATGGTATGCTATGGCACGGGATTTCCCAAGAAGATAGCAACTCTTCCTGAGAATCCGTGTCTATACATGTACAAGATAAACAATAAAATAAGACTTGTACAAGATACACCATGAACAAGGAATAATATCTCATGACGAGATCCGGATATACCAATCCGTGTAACCATCATGTCAAGAAATATGGATATCTACACTAAATACAATGAACATAGAGGATATCATAGACAAGAAACTATTAGAGAATGTACTCGCCTGGGGTCCTTAGCTGGCAATACCAATATCCTACTCCTGAAGTCTCGCAGGACGATCCAACAGTCCTATAGACATATAATATAACACAATACAGCATCAGCCATTATACTAGCATATATACAACATAATTAAGTAGAACTCAGCTGCTACACTAGGGGGTATCATGTCTGTAATTATTGTGCATAACGGACAGTCAATAATACGGTTCTTGCCAGTACATCGGTGTACATATGGCAGTCTGCTAACATATCACATGGTCACAGGTCAATATAAATACGGGGTATCTGTAATTACACTCGGGTCACCTAGTACATATATAATTATACATATTCTTAACTAGTATATAACATTAATACTCATAATATATATATGTATACTAATTAATTACATATATAATATATATACACTAATTGAATTTATACTATATATATGTATACATATATATACCAATTATATACATATTAAACACATACTAAATAAATATACTAAATGAATAATATACGCATACGTGTACGTATGCGTACACAGTAATTCACAAGAGGAAATACTCCTCACCTTGGCCTCGGTGTGCACGTGTACGAGAGCGGCGATGACGATGATGACGACGATGTTGATAACGACGATGACGATGGTGATGACGATTAAGGTGGTAGTGTTGATGATGGTTAATATGATGGTATTGGTATTTATTGAGATGATGATGGTGATTATGGAGGTTGATGATGGTGATTATGGAGGTTGCCGGAGTTGGAGCTCAGGCAGGAGGAGTGGTAGAAGAGAACGGAGAGGGAGAGGAGAGCTACTGGACAGGGGTGGTGGCTGGGAGCAGTGGCCGGAGTAGGGTTGAGGGAAGGAGGTCGAGGTGAATGGTGGTGATGGTGAGATCCGTGGTATCGAGGAGGAGGAAAGGTGGAAGAGAAGTTCAAGATGAAAAGGAAGTCGGAGAAGAGAGGGAGAGGGTCGGGCTTCAGGCGAGGGGTGGCGGAGGAGTCGACTGCGGCGGTTCAGTCGAGTTTCCAGGGAAGAAGGAGGAGGCAGATGGTGAACAGCGGTTGAGGGGGTGGTGGACAGCAGTGAACTCCGACGAGATCTTGGTGCAGTCGGGGTCGTGCAGTGGCCGTCGACGAGGTCCGGCGGGTTGGCAGCGGGTTGCTGCTCGACGTGGTGGCGGGTCTGGATCGAGTGAGCGGTGCTCCGGTGTAGTAGTTCAGTCGAGTGGGAAGTCGGCGGGATCTCGGGCGGTCGGGGTGGCGAGTGCAGCGATGCTCGGGGTGGTTCCGTTCGACGAGTGAAGGAGAGGCGGGTTGCTGCGGGTGAGTCGGGGAGAGGAAGGAGAGGCTTTAGGCGTTAAGTCAGAGTGGTAGAGATCTCCAGCGAGATTCCGGCGAGGACAGGCAGGGAAGGAGGAAGGGGAGATGATGATGAATAGGAAGATGGGTGTTTGTCGGATGCTAGCTATATGGTTTATAGAATAAGAAAAAAGAAAAGGAAAAGTAAAGAAGAGGATATTTATACACATAGTGTATTGGATTGACCTAGAATTAGGGCTTGGTCAAACCCTTGGAAAAAGGCCTTGTCATGGAGATATTTCAAGGGCTAGGATTCAAATGGATTCAAAATGTATGGCTAGGATTGCATTTGGTTCAAGGTTAGGAGGGTCATGGTTTAAGGAGGTTGATGTTGAATTACACACACCCAAAAATTATGGAAAAATTCACATGAAGGAGAAATGGGTTTATTCACGTATCGTTTCCAAAGGGGTGGACACCTTAATGCCCTTTTGCATAAAAGTGCCCAACAATTAGAAAATTACACAAAGTTGGATTTATGGTTTAAACTAATTAAAATTAATATAATTGGTGTTCTAAAATTAATTAGAAGTACAAGGGTCTAAAATTAGGTGGGACACATGTGTCATAAATAAAGAAGACTCATAATAGAATATTACCCTAATTTGGGTTGCTCAAAATGGGTCAAGATTGTATCTTCAATTTCGATTGGAACGCACAAAGATACAAAATTAGATTTATTAAGAATTAAATATAGACGTTTACGACGAATATTTGTGCGACTAAAATATAGCACAAGGAAGCATATTAATGAGTTACACAAAGGCTAGAATGAGGGCAGGCACGTCTAGGACAAGGATGTGGAATTTGTTGGAAGGCAAAAGCTAGGGTAGCGATCTAAATATCGAAGCAACGGTAAGGCACAACAATTAAATAAAATTACGGTAATTAATTATAACCCTAAATAATAAATCCCAAAAATTACAAATTAAATCCATAACACTATATTTTGGTCAGGGCTCCATCTAGTGGGCTTCTAGATCTAGTCTACTAACTCATGCATTAATGAACGCTATATATAATACACACATATATATACACATATCATACAATTATTTAAAATAAATACGCACAATACCTATAATATATAAAATGACAAAAATATCCCTATTTTCAGGATGTGGTAGTGACAGTTACGACACTGAACCTATGTATTATTATATGTATTCCCTTTGGTTTGTTTCTCTATTTCGTGCTTCCTTTGTGGTACTTGCTATTTGGGGTCTAACCCCACTGGTTTTGCATGTCCAGGTTTCAAGCCAACACCTGAGGATTCAGCGTACTTTTTCCCAACTTGTGGCGCGCACCAGAAATATGGTCGCAGGGGATAGCAAGTATGTTTTCTCCTTCCTTGCTCGTCATATTTACTTCTTTTTGGCGTTTAGCCACCGGCACCTGTTAGTTGGCTCGTCTGAATATTAGTTTTCTTACATTATTGTATTAAATCATACTGCAGCTAATCACTGTCATGTACTTATGTTACTCTTCCAGCTTCTTATTTTGCACAGCTGGACTCCAGAATATTTTGAGAAAGCATTTGGGATGCCTTATTGCTTATCATATATGCTCTATGCTTACTATTTCTTGTTTGAATGATTGAAACATATAAGTTCTTGACCATAGGAGACTTGATTGTAGCATGCCCCCCTTGTCTTCTAAAGTCGTGATCGTCGTACGACGTATATTACCTTGTACGAGTTACCTGGCCATGTTCGTCTCCGTATTCCGGTACTGGGGCGTGACAAGATTTTAGTGGTAGCCCATGAAGGTCTATTTTTTAGACTTATGGGGTGTCATGGTCATAGGAGTATCAATCAAACCTGATCCTTTTGGAAATTTTGAATTCGTCCCCTTCGATACTCAGCTTGAATTCTACCAGATTGGTTGCTTCCTTGTTCCTTCTCGTCATGTGCTTATTATTTTTTGTGCTCTTCTTTTGGGCTTCTCCTTCCCCTGATGTTGTAGCAACAGGAGAGGCAGAGTTGCCAGTGGAACAAAATTCTTTGGAACTTTAGCCAAGGATCCAAGTTGAACCCACGATGAATGGGACAGAACAGCAAGCTCCAAGTATTTTTGTACCTCCGTAGTGTCGGCAGTACTAGATATCCCGGCTTTGCTAGAGATTATCAGTGGATTATTGAGTATCCAACAACACCAGATTGTGGTGCAACAACAACAGCAACATTAGCAACAACAGCTCCAGCAGCAGGAACAGGATGTCCTGTTGAACCAAGGGTTGCAGACAGCCCTTGAAGGAGGTGGAAGAACAGATTCTAGGGCATCTGTTAGATTTTACAGACTGAAACCAAGATATTTAGATGGCACGGATGACGCAATCACCACAGACGATTGGCTCCAAGATATTAAGACCATTCTGATAGCGGCTAAAGTTTCAGCCGAGGAATAAGTTGACCTTGTTCGCCTACAACTCAAAGATCTAGCGAGAAATTGGTGGGCCAAGATGGAAGTAGGATTAAGGCATCATATTTCATGAAAGGATTTCAGGACCCAGTTTTTGGCGAAGTACTTTGGGATTGTGGCTCAATGTGAGTTACAGCAAATGTTCATTAACCTCAACCAAGCTGGAAGGACAATAGACGGCTATGCGGCAGAATTTCGTCGACTTAGCAGATTTGCTCCAACTATGGTGGCAACATAGTTGGAGAGAGCAATGAGGTTCCAGCAGGGACTTCACTTGGAGATCTTGTACATGGTGGAGGTACACGAGTACCAGACCTTCGAGGCGGTATTGATAGCAGCCAAGATGGTTGAGCTTACTTCCCAGAGGATGGCATCCAGAAGAGTGGATCAGAAGAGGCCTCATGGACAAAAAAATGAGAGAGGACTAGTACCCCGAACGTCAGCACCATCAGGCGTTCGTATATATCATTCAGAGCTACGGAGGGATGCAGTTTCAACAGTGACAGTACCAACTCGATAACAATAGTGGAGGAAGCAGCAGCAACAACAACGACGGGGAGCGCCGATAGGTTGTACCTACTGTGGCAAAGAAGATCATGCCCGGGATGTTTATCGGGCAACTAACAGACTATGTTTGAGATGTGGGAGCCCTAATCACAAGGTTGCCATGTGTCCATTGATGCAGAGGCCAGGGGGGACAGTACAATAGTTTCCTGCATTGCCAGCTCCGAGGGTAGTGCTGCAAGAAGGACCAGCAGTAGCAGAACAACATTTATCTCAGCGTCCGTTGCCGACGCAGGCCCATCTTTATAGGCAGCAACAGTAGAATCAGCAGGGGCTGCAACTACGGCAGCAAGAAAGATAGCAACAGGGAGCTCAACAAGGCCAAGGGAAGGCACTCACCTTGTTCTTAGAGCAAGCAATGGCATCGGGCAACGTAGTGGCAGGTAACATTTTTGTTACAACTGTTCCTGCCATAGCTTTATTTGATTCTGGAGCTTCGCACTCATTTGTATCTGCACAGTATGCAACATATATTGGATTAAAGTTTGAGGCATTGCCAGCGAGACTGAATATACTCACTGGCAATAGAATCGTAAAAGTTAGTTGGGTGTGCCTAGCATGTCCAGTCGTAATGTATGGACATTTATTACCTACAAAGTTGATCGAGTTCTCTATGGGTAACTTTGATGTTATCTTAGGAATAGACTGGTTGAGAGATTGTCATGCGAAGATAGACTATTATGAGGGTAGAGTGTTGTTTAGAATTCTTGGTCTAGAAGAGTTTGTCCTTAACAGAATAGCAAAAGATCAGCATAAGGGAGGAGTTGTAACAGTAGCAAGGAAAGAAAACCTACTGCCCAAGATAGTTGAAGAGTTCATGGATATCTTTCCCAATGATCTTCCCAAATTATCCCTAATTAGAGCAGTAGAGTTCTGTATAGAGTTGATGCCAGGAGCAAAAATAGTATCCCCAAAGGTGTATCCTATGTCACCATTAGAGCTTAATCAGTGATAGTGACATATAAAATAATTGAAGACAAAGAAGTTTATTCAGACCAGTGCATCACCGAGGGGAGCCCCAGTTGTATTGGTGAAGAAGAAGGATGGATCGACGCGATTGTGTATGGATTATAGGCGGTTGAATGCAATCACAGTGAAGAACAAGTACCCATTACCAAGGATTGATGATTTGTTTGACCAATTAAGTGGATCAAGAGTGTTATCCAAGATATATTTACGATCAGGATATCATCAGGTGCGAGTCCGGGAGCAGGATATACCGAAGACAACATTTAGGTCATGATATGAGCATTACGAATTCTAGTTATGCCATTCGGACTATTTTTCTTTTCCGGGTTGCTTGGGGCCACCACTCTCTAGGAGAATTGATATGTGAGCGCAAGGATGATATTCGGTCCCAGTACCCACACCTATTCAATTTGGAAGGTATATTCTACCTTATGCCTTCGTATCTAGTTTTCGTGATTTGGTGATCACCTGTGTCACGCCCCAGTCCCAAAAATACGTAGGACTAGGACACGTAAGCATGCCAGCCGCATGGATATGGCAACTCCAATATATGGAAACCAAATCCATACGTACGCTGTAATATGAATATAAAATCCATAAGTGGTATAAAATGTAATACAAGTCACATGGTAAAATCTAAATCTCATCCACCAAAATCATATAGAAATAAATAATCAGTATCTATGAAACTAAATCTCAATAAGAAGTATCTAAAGATGATAGTTGGATGGAAACAAATCCACTACCAACTCGAATGGGAAAAGTAAATACAATATCAGTACAACTCACTCAAACAATAAGTACCAGCTACCAATCACGGCTCGAAGAGAAAACATCCACGAAGCATCTATTCCTTCCAAATCTGTGCTCCTGCAAATACTCAAGAACAGGTACACCTGACAGCGGACCAGGTCCTCAGAGGGACATAACAAGTATACTTAAACACATGCCAATAAAGTACTGAAAATAAATATCCATTGGGGTCGCCTAACCATCTATGTGAATGCAGTTAAGAACACCTTTCCCCACAAGTGAGCTATCTGGCTGAAAACTGGGATTTGGCATGGTTCTCTTTTGAAGAGCTAGGGGCCTAAAAGGCACGTCATCTTTTGAACGCCGGTGGCCCGCCTGATAGTACATAATATATAGGGGTCATCATCACCCGTATCTCCAGCGAAGAATCCGGGCTTCACAGAAAAAGTGTAAAGGAGCTCAAATGCGGTACTTGTTGTTCTTCCCACCCCATGCTCTAAGCATGTCACATCCATGACACGATTTGGTCCATAGCCTATTCTTAGTACCCTAGCCCAATCCTGCAACCAAACAAGGACAAGGATGGGACCACCGTACTAAAATAAGCTATGTCCCTGGACCTCTAATAACTGCCAAGTCTACTAGCATGCAATGTTTCTACAGCAGTTATTCCTAACGCACGGCTTATACGTACAGGAGGCCAGACCTGTCACGCAGTCCGTGATCTATATGAGACTCACACTCGTGTAACCACTGTGTCACGGCCAATGAACCTAATGGTGCTACATGATAATGGGGTAGTCTCATGAACAAGGTCAATGCAAATACATAAATAAAAATATATCGCGACGTCACCGTCGTTGCACCCAAGTTTCCTTGGACGTGCAGTTTATATAGCAGTTTAAAATAAATGAACTAAATAAGCAGAAAATAAATATGCATGCCTCATATGGAATGTAAATACAGTACAATGGCAAGGTATACTTGCCTGGCAAGAAATCTGTAAAGTGTACGCGCCCAAATGTCAAGGACACTGAACCTGGAACTAAGGACTCCGAACAAACATCTCCGGATGCTGAAATAAACATCACCAACATTTTCGGAATGAGCAAAATAGCTAAAAAGCACATCCCTTTCGTCCAATTTGGACACAGGGGCAAAACGGTAATTTCGGACAAAAGTGGGGTCCACGTTGGCCCACTTTGCACCGAAAAACGTGCCGAAGGTAACAGTCTCTAAATAGGACAAACTATGGGTCAAACAACTCTAATTGTCAATACGAACCCAACGGTATGTCCAAATGTGGATTCTGATGAGCCGAACACTATTTGGTCCAAAAAGTCAACTGTGGGGCCCGCCAATTCGTGATCTGGTCAACCATCTCAGAAATGCGTGAAATTTGGGTCACAGGACCAGCGCGTTACCACGAGTCCAGTGGCGCAAGTTTCGTCGTAATCTGACAAGCGTGCACAAAATACGCGCGAGTTCCATAAAAGTGGCGACACGAAATGTGTCCGCGGATACGGTCTGATTCGGCGCGCACACGCGTCCGAATCAGTCCCCACAAATTTTTACGTGTCCCGTTATGCTGCGTGCACCATTCGGTACACTTGGCACACGGCGGGACGGTCCCGTTTGGCGGGGGGCGCTCCGATCTCCAACTTTTGGAAATCTGGAAAAAGTGGGTATGCGCAGTTTTGTGATGAATATAATTATGTCCACAGCAACTAATAGCATAGGGTTATAATACAGAAAATAAATAGATCATGTAATCTACAGGTATCAAAAAGAATCATCGAATTCGGATCTCTGTGGTGGGAGATACGAACTCGACAATATCGGTGGTCATTCTGGAATTCTGCGATTGCAGAATTCTGTCTGCTCGCGCTGACTTGGGCGCTGTTTTACACCTAGGGGCACACGTTTTCCGAGGTTGACTATAAAACAAATATTGGAGAGGGTTGAGGGAAGATCATACCTATGAAAACAGAACAGCGTTTGGTCGAGCGAGTCAACGGAAAATCACGCCGGAGCGAAGGTGCCTCGAGTGGGAGACTGCAGTTCGCGATGTCGGCGTCAACGGGATGGTTGGATGGCTTGGGGAGGCTTCTCTGGCTGCGGTGACGGCTCTAGATGGGAAGAGGAAGTCTGGAGTTTCTAGGTTAGGGTTTTAGAGAGCTATTATATATATATATATATATATATATATATATATATATATATATATATATATATATAAAATAGGAGAGAGAGAGAGAGTCCGCGGGTTTTGGAGAGCCACTGAAGGAAATAGCAACTAAGTTGCTATTGGGCTACGGGTCAATGGCCGCTGAATGGTGGCTAAGGGGTTACTTAGCTAAGGAGTTGATTGAAGGAAAGAAGCATACAGCTTTGTTAGTATTATTATTATTATTATTAAATAGTAAATTCTTATTAATTTTTTCTTTTCTTTTCCTTTCTTTCTTTATAAAATATATATACATATATATATATTTGTATATACATATATATATATATATATATACTCATAAGAAAATTTATATAATAGTGTATTGCACATCGTTAGGCTAGCAACTGCTTAAGGGGTCTCCTACATGGAATAAATTTCGAAAAATTCCTGATGGTCCCACAAGTCATCTAAGTGCCCGAACACCTAACATAAAAATTATTAAAAATCTATTTCTTCTGTTTAGACCTAATTACTATAATTTAATTAATAAAAATGTATATATGATTTTCTAGGAAGGGGGTTTTACATTCTACCCAACTTATAAAAATTTCGTCCTCGAAATTAAAATTAAGCCACGATAGAATGCAAGGATGGTATAAGATTTGCATTGTTTAAAATGCAAGGCTAGGTTTAAAGGGGTGGACGATGTTGCATGTTGCACGTCCCGGAAAAAAAAAATCAAATCATGGAAAAATCTATATGAGCAAAAAAAAATAGGTTTCTTTATGTGTCATGTCCAATGGTGTGGTCACATAAATGCTCTTTTGCATAAAAGCGTCCAACAATTAGAAAATTGCACAAAGATGAGATTTGGATGATGGGCATGTCTAGGATAAGGGTGTAGAATTTGTAGGAAGGCAGTGGCTAGTGTAGTGCTCCAATTATCGGAGCACGGTAAGGCGTGTCAAGTGATATCATGTTGTGAAACTAAATAAAATATCGTGTTCTATTTCTAAGTGGATTCGTGCTAGCCTCAGTCTCACTATCTAAGCCGAGTAGGTCAAATTCCTAGGTGAGGGGGTTTCACAATTCAGCCAATTTAAGACAATGTCGTCCTCAAAATTGAAATAAGGCAAAATCGGTTAATCTTTTATGTACAATAAGGCAAGTCAGTCACAATCTTCTTGCGATAACTAAAATCCTATTCGTATCCATTGCAATCATTTCTAGGTTAGGATGACCACTGCTCCAATCAAAATTTAACCTATGGTTATCTCTTCTCCCCTTGTTTCAAATTATCCATATCCACATAACATCTCCAAGATTTACATACTCATATAACTTTTACCTCACGATCTCTAACTATCATAATCTCCTTTAGAAGTGGTTTGAGTCCAGTATATTCCCATTTTTACTTATAAAATTTTGTATGCCTCAACTCTTTAATTCCATTCACATCCTCATTATTTCAAATAGGTCGTCCAACCAAAATTTTAATTCTTAATTCAATTCACCAAATTAAAAAAATAATTTAAATGCAGTCCACCAATATTCAAGTCTGAATTTCTATATTTATCCTTTAAATTTAAATTGGTGATTCTACCTTCATTGTTCAGAAATTTAACTCACGCACTTAAGGTATAAATATTGGGTCCTTAATATCAATTCATTGATCCTCATTATCTTAGTCATCCTTCTAAATTTCTCAAAATTACAATGACTTGAATCTCCCAATCTAATCTTACTTGATCACAATCTAAAAGAAATTCCTTCTGAGTTGGCAATGCACTACTACCCAACTTAGAATTTATCCACCTATCACCTAAGGCTATATACCTTAAGAAAATATCCCTTAATTTATTTACTCATGTCGTTCAATCCTCGAAACTTCAACGCCGATCATATCACATATGATATGTCCTTAATTACGAAAGAATAATCCTCAAGTATGTGATCGGCCTATGGGGTATATCTAGTACTCTCCGTGTATCAAACTTTATACCCAGCACGAGGTTTCGTCTTTCCGAGATAAGGGAAGACGAAGGTCAATAATAAAGAGTTCAAGGGCAGCGTAATAGAATAGAAGTATTGGGATCAAGGCGTTTAAAGAATTCAATTGGGAATTGTCAAAGCAGTTGTGGATTGAAATCCTATTTTTGGTAATTTCCTATTTACATGCTCGTATCAGTACAGTTATGTAACCGATACGATGTGTCAGACACAAAAATATGTCTAGGGCAAGTATATTCGTCTACTAATTACTATATATCTCAATCCACGTAAAGTAGTTATGCGAAGGGCGAACCAAGTGCACTAAGGTTGATCAGACCGTAATACACTGATTCTGAAATGCATTATTGTGGGCGCCCACTAATACATATGTAGTGAACAAGCTTGATAAAGAATAAGCTTGCAAAAACTAGGCTATAATAGCAGCATAAATCAAGGTAGTACAGCAAATATGAATACGCTAGATTATGATGAAAGAAGGTTCATAACAATTCAAGTTTCACAAAAACAAAAGCAAAATAAGCAATAATAATGAAAGACTACACAATTTTTACAGTTGTCATATTAATTCCTTGTCTAAGTCGATAGTCGACAAAGTAGGGGTGTGAGCCTCTAAGTTCTAAAACACTATCATCTTATGTTAGCATACAATTAATGCCATTCAGTTACACTTCATCAATGGATCACAAGGGCTATATAATACTAGGTGGTGAGGTATACTACCCAACTTATAAAAATTAAACTAATACGGTGACAGTCTTAAGAGGGTCCTACACAATAATCTTGCACATGTAAATAAAACAGAAACTCTTATTAGGGTCTCCTATTGCATTATATAGGTAAGGGTCACCTTAAGTCCTAATCATAGTGCTCATAGAACATGTGTCAATTGTAGGGATAGAAGAGTTACTGGCCGTTTAAGGGAAAAGGATCTCGCTTGTATCGAGGTGAGGGTACAGATTACACGATTTAAAAACTAAGGGTTAATCATTGGTCATAATCTATAAACCAACTTAAACTTGTCAAGTTCCAACTACCAAGCATAAAAATTTTACACTCAAGGCTACAACTATAAGCCTAGCAAACTATGAGCCCTTAACAAAGAATAAATTTACTTGGCCTACTATCCGAAGTGTCAGATGGCACGAGTTGAAAGATGAAGAGAAGAAACATAATTAGCCGTCGCAAAATAGCGAGCGCTATGGTCGCAGGGAAACAATATAAAATAAAGATAGAGGGCTCTAGATAGCATCATGGTTCTCTAAGGGGAGCGGGGTGTTAGTTGCTATGTTCGGGGTATGATCAAGGGAGAAGTGTTGATTACATTCCTCTAGGCTTCCTAGGGTGCTGTCTACTAATAACAAGATAATGATATAAGTTTATAGTTCCAATATTATCTAACTATGAAGGTTAGGTTCAGTCCAAATATTAAGTTTTTGGTTTTCTATGGGTTCCTCAATGCTAGGGGCAACATTATGGTAACCTTCTAACTAACTCTAGTAGTGTCTATACTACTCTCAAGTCCTCATATTACATCCGGGGTAATGGTAAACCAATTATAGGGATAAGGGATTCTAGGGTTCGCTAGATATTCTAAGCTTAGTGGTGTATCTATATTCTCGTTGTATTCTAAATAGGTGTGCTACTCTAATTATCATCTAACAACAGGAACTTCTATATTCTAGGAGAAGGCTATACTTAAAGAACTATTAGGGAAGCACAAGAATCAAGCAGGATGCATTTGTTCAAAATAGAACAGAGAGGAGGAAGATGAATCATAGTCAATTGTGGATGAGATCCTATTTTCTAGTCCTAGGTGCAGGCTTGTTCGGTACAATAACGTAACCGAGACAATATGCTCTTGACCTGCATGGGCCACCACAAAAACATGTCACGCTCCAGTCCCAAAAATACGTAGGACTAGGACACGTAATCATGCCATCCGTATGGATATGGCAACTCCAATATATGGAAACCAAATCCATACGTACGCTGTAATATGAATATAAAATCCACAAGTGGTATAAAATATAATACAAGTCACATGGTAAAATCTAAATCTCATCCACCAAAATCATATAGAAATAAATAACCAGTATCTATAAAACTAAATCTCAATAAGAAGTATCTAAAGATGATAGTTGGATGGAAACAAATCCACTACCAACTCGAATGGGAAAAGTAAATACAATATCAGTACAACTCACTCAAACAATAAGTACCAGCTACCAATCACGGCTCGAAGAGAAAACATCCACGAAGCATCTATTCCTTCCAAATCTGTGCTCCTGCAAATACTCAAGAACATGTACACCTGGCAGCGGACCAGGTCCTCAGAGGGACATAACAAGTATACTTAAACACATGCCAATAAAGTACTGAAAATAAATATCCATTGGGGTCGCCTAACCATCTATGTGAATGCAGTTAAGAACACCTTTCCCCACAAGTGAGCTATCTGGCTGAAAACTGGGATTTGGCATGGTTCTCTTTTGAAGAGCCAGGGGCCTAAAAGGCACGTCGTCTTTTGAACGTCGGTGGCCCGCCTGATAGTACATAATATATAGGGGTCATCATCACCCGTATCTCCAGCGGAGAATCTGGGCTTCACAGAAAAAGTGTAAAGGAGCTCAAATGCGGTACTTGTTGTTCTCCCCACCCCATGCTCTAAGCATGTCACATCCATGACATGATTTGGTCCATAGCCTATTCTTAGTACCCTAGCCCAATCCTGCAACCAAACAAGGACAAGGATGGGACCACCGTACTACAATAAGCTATGTCCCTGGACCTCTAATAACTGCCAAGTCTACTAGCATGCAATGTTTCTACAGCAGTTATTCCTAACGCACGGCCCATACGTACAGGAGGCCAGACCTGTCACACAGTCCGTGATCTATATGAGACTCACACTCGTGTAACCACTGTGTCACAGCCAATGAACCTAATGGTGCTATATGATAATGGGGTATTCTCATGAACAAGGTCAATGCAAATACATAAATAAAAATATATCGCGACGTCACCGTCGTTGCACCCAAGTTTCCTTGGACGCGCAGTTTATATAGCAGTTTAAAATAAATGAACTAAATAAGCAGAAAATAAATATGCATGCCTCATATGGAATGTAAATACAGTACAATGGCAAGGTATACTTGCCTGGCAAGAAATCTGTAAAGTGTACACGCCCAAATATCAAGGACACTGAACCTGGAACTAAGGACTCCGAACAAACGTCTCCGAATGCTGAAATAAACATCACCAACGTTTTCAGAATGAGCAAAATAGCTAAAAAGCACATCCCTTTCGTCCAATTTGGACACAAAAGCAAAACGGTAATTTCGGGCAAAAGTGGGGTCCACGTGTGGCCCACTTTGCACCGAAAAATGTGCCGAGGGTAACAGTCTCTAAATGGGACAAACTATGGGTCAAACAACTCTAATTGTCAATACGAACCCAACGGTATATCCAAATGTGGATTCCGATGAGCCGAACACTATTTGATCCAAAAAGTCAACTGTGGGGCCCGCCAATTAGCGATCTGGTCAACCGTCTCAGAAATACGTGAAATTTTGGTCACAGGACTAGCGCGTTACCACGAGTCCAGTGGCGCAAGTTTCGTCGCAATCTGACAAGCGTGCACAAAATACGCGCGAGTTCCATAAAAGTGGCGACACGAAATGTGTCCGCGGATACGGTCTGATTCCGGCGCGCACACGCGTCCGAATCAGTCTCCACAAATTTTCACATGTCCCGTTATGCTGCGTGCACCATTCGGTACACTTGGCACACGGCGGGGCGGTCCCGTTTGGCGGGGCGCGCTCCGATCTCCAACTTTTGGAAATCTGGAAAAAGTGGGTGCGCGCAGTTTTGTGACAAATATAATTATGTCCACAGCAACTAATAGCACAGGGTTATAATACAAAAAATAAACTAGATCATGTAATCTACAGGTATCAAAAAGAATCATCGAATTCGGATCTCTGTGGTGGGAGATACGAACTCGACAATATGGGTGGTCATTCTGGAATTGTCTGCTCGCGCTGACTTGGGCGCTGTTTTACACCTAGGGGCACACGTTTTCCGAGGTTGACTATAAAACAAATATTAGAGAGGGTTGAGGGAAGATCATACCTATGAAAATAGAACAGCGTTTGGTCGAGCGAGTCAACGGAAAATTATGCCGGAGCGAAGGTGCCTCGAGTGGGAGACTGCAGTTCGCGATGTCGGCGTCGACGGGATGGTTGGATGGCTTGGGGAGGCTTCTCTGGCTGCGGTGACGGCTCTAGATGGGAAGAGGAAGTCTGAAGTTTCTAGGTTAGGGTTTTAGAGAGCTATTATATATATATATATATATATATATATATATATATATATAATAGGAGAGAGAGAGAGAGTCCGCGGGTTTTGGAGAGCCACTGAAGGAAATAGCAACTAAGTTGCTATTGGGCTACGGGTCAATGGCCGCTGAATGGTGGCTAAGGGGTTACTTAGCTAAGGAGTTGATTGAAGGAAAGAAGCATACAGCTTTGTTAGTATTATTATTATTATTATTATTATTAAATAGTAAATTCTTATTAATTTTTTATTTTATTTTATTTTATTTTCTTTTCCTTTCTTTCTTTATAAAATATATATACATATATATATATTTGTATATACATATATATATATATACTCATAAGAAAATTTATATAATAGTGTATTGCACATCGTTAGGCTAGCAACTGCTTAAGGGGTCTCCTACATGGAATAAATTCCAAAAAATTTCTGATGGTCCCACAAGTCATCTAAGTGCCCGAACACCTAACATAAAAATTATTAAAAATCTATTTCTCCTGTTTAGATCTAATTACTACAATTTAATTAATAAAAATGTATATATGATTTTCTAGGAAGGGGATTTTACAACCTGTATATTGTGATGATATTGCTTGCATGTGTAGTTGCTAGTAGATTTATATCATGCTTGTCCTGACTTCTCTAGCTATTGCTTGGATTATAATTTCGAGGACAAAATTTTTCTAAGGTGGATAGAGATGTCACTCCATTTTCCCAATATACGTATTTGGAATATATTTTTATTTTTTAGCATGGTTGCATGTGAATGGAGACTAGACTCATTCTTTGGTTTAACCTGGTTCATGGTTTATTTTGTGGGATTGGTTCAACTAATGAAAACCTTTGGTTCAACCCTCAAAACCTAGCATATATAACCTAATATTTCTCTCTCTCTCTCTCTCTCTCTCTCTCTCTCTCTCTCTTCACTTCTCACCCTCTCTTTAATTTTCTCTCCCTATTTCCATAGGCAAGTACACCTTGAATGAGAAATTAAGAAACCTACCATATTATTGTTCTATTATGTTTATTATGTATTTCTAAGCACTTTTAGTTCTTGGAGTTTTCTGTTTTGATGGATGGATTAGTGTAGATCTATATTTTAAACTTAAAATTTTTATGGGTTCCATAAGATTTTTTTTCTTTTGATCTATTAAACATGTATCTTTGAAAATTAGTTTTTGCTACATTATAGAGCTTTCAATTTAGAGCATTTTGGCTTTTGGTTCACCCAATTTGGACTTAAAATGAGATTTTTATGGAGAAAATATGATCTCTGTGAAATACTCGTTTGGTCGAGGACTTTCAAACACATGCGCACATGTTCTTTAAACGTGTGTGCATCACACGCGCCTGCCCGTGGCAAAGAACTCCCTCAGTTTTCCAGCCTAAAAATTAAGGCATGTAATTCGGGTCGTTCTCGGTTAAAAAGTTATTTGGAGTTTTTTTGCCATGGCTGAACCTGCTGTTGGAGAAGAAAAAGTAACCATGTGGCCAGTGAGACATGCGACTAAGAGTGCCATGCGGCCCGAGAGGATTATGCGAGCGAAACTCTTGCCGTATACTGACAGCATGCGTCCATCTTGTTGGACGCATGGCTGCTGATTTACACAAGTGTCCTTGAACACCTTATGCTTTCACTCGCTGAACGAATAAGAATTTTTCTAAGTCTGAGAGAACTCCATGCGGCATCGAACTCCATGCAGAATTAAACTCCATGCGGCACCGACACTCATGCGACCTGGAGAGCATGCGACCCCTATTTTCTTGGATGCATGACTCTGAACCGTTGGCACTTATTTCTATAGTTTTGACTTTTCTTTCTGACACACATTATGGCTTGTCACCTCAGCCATACCAGTCACTTTATGTCATATGACTGATACTTTATTTATTATTGTCACTTCAACACTTAGAATGTGTGGGGTTCTCAACCTATGTAAAAAAATACCCCATAGTTGGATTGAGTATTCCTACATATAATAGGAATACCTCAATGATTTAGATTGGGTATTCCTACATATAATAGGAATACCTTAATGGTTTGGATTGGGTATTCATACATATAATTAGAAAACTCAATGGTTCAGATTAGTTATAGGTTTGAGGATATATATATTAGGTATTTTCTAACCCTAAAATATATCTCTAAATATTACAAAATGAGGCAAGAATTCTTTACAACTATTGGAGAGAGAAAGGATTGAAAACTATATTAAAAAGGAGATTATTTCGGGTAATTCTTTCTCATCATCTTCGTTCTTTGTGAGCTTGTAATCATGTTTTCTTCTTCAAGGAGTTGTAGTGATCCGTTTGGACGGTAAAAAGTTTGTAAGAATTTAGTGTATATCTTTTTCCATTAGTGGAGGCCTTTCAGGGTTGGACTTTGATCGTCCCGTAGCTTTTTTTGCAAGGGTTTTCTATGTCAAAAATTATTGTGTCTGCGTTTTATTTTATTTTGTGATTTTGGCTATTTGATTTTTGTGCATTTTTATTGTTTGGTTCTCTTGAGGACTCTTTGGTTTGGAAAATAATTTTTGTATTACATTCCCAACACGTGGTATCAGAGCTTTCGATTCTGCTGATACCCACAGCGTGGTATCAGAGCTATTGGTTAGGGTCAAGCTTGGCAAACAAACCAAGGAGAAGAGATAGATGCTAATTCGGTGCACATGGTAAACCTAAACGGTTCCAATTACCACTATTGGCAGAGCAAGATGAAGGATTTGATATTCATCAAGAAACTGCACCTTCCTGTGTTTACTTCCGAGAAGTCCAAGAAGAAATTCGAAGCGGACTAGAAATTTGAGCACATATAGGTGTGCAAGTACATCAAGCAGTTTGTTAACGAGAACATGTACAATCACATTGCTAATATGGAAGACTCTATGACATGTTGGTAGAAGCTGGAATATTTATACTCGAAGAAGACCAGGATAAACAAGTTATTCCTGATCTGATTGATGATGGATTTGTGGTACAAAGATGGTACATCTATCACAGATCACTTGAGTGAGTTTGAAGGCATGGTTGACCAGTTATCCTCGAATGGGAGTAAAGTTTGATGACGAAGTTCAGGGGTTGTGGTTGTTGTGTACTTTGTCAGACTCGTGAAAGACCGTATGAATGTCCATGATTTCTTCTACTCCAGAAGGTATGGTTAGTATGTAGTTCACCAAGGGCGGGGTGCTGAATAAAGAGATGCGGAGGAAATCTCATGGCTCTTCGTCCTTATCTCATTTAAAGGTGTTTATTTCAGAGAGCCATGGAAGGGGTAAAAGCAAGGGTCCGGGCGGTGGTAGAGACAAGAGCATAGATAAGTCCAAGGGTCGGTATGAGGACTCTGAGTGCTACCATTGTGGCAAGAAGGGTCACATCAAGCAAAAATATTTTGCTTAGAAGGGGGAGAAGAAGGGCAACAAGGGAAAGCAAGGTGAGAACATTGTAGAAGCATGGAAAATCTGAAAGTTATACAGGACGCATAGAGCCCATGCTCCCTTAAAGTGAAAGCAGGCCCTAGAGGAGCCACAGAAAGCACATGCGGCCGAGGGGCTCACCTAGCCTGTAAAGCATCCATGAGGCCTGAATACCCAAGAAGTTGGCGGCTGCATAGGATCCTTGCCACATCAATTATGACCTGTCTGACACGACATTTATTATACTAAAATTCTTTGAGACTCGTATGCATCCTCGAGTCTATGCGGCCTCGTAATTATGTGTCCAAAGTATCCATCAGACCCAACCTAAATGAAAGCACATATGAGGCCAATACGCTATGAGGTCCTCAACTTACAAGATCTTTTTCGTTACAATCAAAAGGATCTTCACACAGTCAGTGTTGACTACGTGTCCAGCTAACCAAGTCACACAACCCCGAGATGTCATTAATAACCTATACCAATCGAGGCCACATAGAAGCACGCCCATGGTATGCGGCTACATTACAACCACAATATGTTGAAGGATCTCTATGTGGCCACAAAACAGAGGCATATGCAGCACCTATAGCCCGTCCAACATGAAGGTTATAAGTAGCAAGGTAGTACACCCACAAGAAGATATAGCAATATACATGTGCACAAGCTCAGGAGAAAGAAAAGAGAAAAGGGCATCTTTATTCCCTAGTCGGTCCGTCATCGGAGTAAACGAGTCATTGTTGTACTCGATCTTCATCGTCACGTTCCCTAGATCAAAAAATATTGTACTTAGATCTTCTGTCTAGGATTTTTTTGTACTTTTTTTGTTTGTATTCAACCAAGTTCCTTTCAACACTTGTGATGGCAAACAAGGTGGTGACTCTGCTGGGGACATCCTTCTCCTTCGATGAAAAGGCTGTGATGCAGTCTGAAGCATCAAAGCTGGGTTCGACCAAGAAGATGCTGGTTATATGCTTCGATCAGCAAGTCTTCGAAGAAATGCTCTCTGAGAGTAGCGCTTCGCCATGGCTGGCAAAGACTAAGAAGACTCGCAGGATATGGGTAGCCAAGGTCGTTGAGCCTCACCCAACTGCTAAGTATGTGCTTCTCATCTCTCTCCCTACCGTAGGAAACGCACATCATGTGTCTACACGAGTTGTCTCTACTTATACAACAGCCTCTTCTAACAAGAAAAGTGCTCAACAATTGAGCTCTGGCAGAGGAAAACACTACGATGCCAGGAATTCAAGTGCTAAGGCACATTTTATGCGGCCACAACAAAGGCCGCATAAGAAGGCTCATGCAGCATCAGGCTCCAGCCACAGGCAGGAGACTATATGCGGCCTCGACGGCAACAGAAGTTCAGTCTTCGGCCGAATCTCATGCGGTGATGAGTCCACACGCCATGCTGAGAAAGGAGAAGATATAAACTTGAACGAGAAATTCTAGGGCAGTGTTAGCTCGCCAAGCTAAAGCGACTGCTCATCCGGTAGACCGTCAACATGCACTACTAACTGTTACACGTTCCCCTGATTGGAAGCTATACAAAACTGACCCATGTGTTCAGCTCGTAGTGGCAAATAGACAGAGTCGAGCTCAAATGTCTTCCACTAATGACCCAGGTAATGTTCTTGTACGAACCCCAAGTCAGGAAGCAAAGGCAAGACCGCACGGGGGGTCGGATCTGCGACAGTCGGCTGTACTTCGGCACGGCACGCGGCGGTGGTTCGACGAGTAGTGTAGGTGGTGTCGGCATGGGTCTGGTGTGAAGGAAAATCTAGGGTTAGGGTTTTAGATTTTGATATATATATATATATATATATATATATATATATATATATATATATATATATATATATATATATATATATATATATATATATGAGAGGGGGGTGCTCTTGTACGTGGGTTGGGTAGGTTTTATAGTTAGGATTTTATTAACGGGTTTGGGTTAATATCATGCCCCGACCCCCGGGGTGGGGCCGCTAGGCCGGACCACCACCTCGCTCGCCCCCGTAGCCAGATTGAACCGGACGCGAATCACCGCGCCTCGGCGCACCGGACGCGCATCACCGCGCCTCGGCGCCTGTCCCACGGTTGCGAGGAAGGAATGTGTGGCCCGTTCGAATAACCGGAACGTAATGTCGTGCGAGCCTGGGGTTGCGCCCGCACAAGGCTTCATCGTTTAAGTTTGTTGGCTATCATCGCATCGATCGAGTAAGCAGCGGAAAGGGACATTGTTGCAATGCAATGCATTTAGCCAACTGAGTATTCGGGACAATCGAGGGACTAAGGTTCCTTTAGCAAGGCATCGTTCTATACATTATGCCCCTTTATACGATAGCATTCAAGAGGCAACAATCGAAACCAGGATTCTGTGGGGACTGAGGCACGCCTATCGCTCCCTCGGACGATCCAGTACCTGCAAGCAAGTAAACTGTTGGTGGGTCAGCACTTTTATAAGTACTTGTGAGATAAAATAATTGAACAAAAGCAAGCATTCACTAAAACCAACACTAAGTAATCATGTTATAAAACATTACATTACTAGTGATCTTTCTAGTTTTACCTATGTTCGTTTCATGTAGCAGAAGAACGGAGTCATATTACATTGTTTTGGAAACATCTTTTAATACAGAGTTTCATATTGAATAAGCAAGCAAGCCATTCATTCCGTTCAGGGTGTGCGCAGCGTGTCTTGTGAGACTCTAGGGACAAAATGCATAGCTAGACATACATGCACATCTTAGGGGCAGTCCATCTATCCAAGCCAACACAATGAGCTAGATATATGCAGGGTGGTCCCCGAGTATCTCAGGATCGGCAGCTGTTGGACCAGCATACCAATGACTCTTTCATCTGATGCTAATGGCAGCTATGACTCATGGTGGCTAATGACGCATGCAGTTCAGCTCTCCACCAAAAGCTATTGTCGGACCGATACGAATGTATGGAACACTATCAAATAAACTCTAGTATGCAGACGAGACGAACCATTAGAACAGTTATCGTTGTTGTGGGGCAATCCGACTTATCATTTGAACACATTCAGGCACGATATGGTTCTCTCGGAGCATAGGCGATAGTGAACATGTTCATGCACTCTTAGACAAGCGTTTTAGGATTATTCGTTAAGCAGACTTATTGTTTCAAAGATAAGCTAGGTGAGTTCGTTCATTAATATGCAAGGCAGGTTCTATCATTCTCTTATAAAAATATTGCAAGCAAAAACTTATATTATTATTAAGGCGTACAAGAATCAGAGAATGAAGTTCTGCTCTCACCTGATACATAATGTCGATGCGGAGTGGGGCATTACATACTTACCAACCAACAAAAAATTTTGTCCTCGAAACTTCAAGGATAAACTTCTCGATATTTTGAGCAGCGATAGTGCCATCCCTCGCCGTACTCAATCGAAACAATCAAGCAAATCAAGTCCAGTAAATATTTTATACTTTGAGAATATATATGGACTTATTGTATGGAACGCTATATTGCAATGCCATATCGACAATATCTCAGAGTCATAGCAACGGATTGGCCAGAAAATCAAATCCGCTCTGATACCATTCTGTCACGCCCCGGCCCCCGGAGAGGGGCCGCTCAGCCGGACCACCGCCTCGTTCGCCCCCGTAGCCGGATTGAACCGGACGTGAATCACCGCATCTCGGCGTATCGGACACGCATCACCGCACCTTGGTGCTTGTCCCGCGGTTGCGAGGAAGGAATGTGTGGCCAGTTTGAATAACCGGAACGTGATGTCGTATGAGCCTGGGGTTGCGCCCGCACAAGGCTTCATCGTTTAAGTTTGTTGGCTATCATCGCATCGATCGAGTAAGCAGCGAAAAGAGATATTGTTGCAATGCAATGCATTTAACTAACTGAGTATTCGGGACAATCGAGGGACTAGGGTTCCTTTAGCAAGGCATCGTTCTATACATTATGCCCCTTTATACGATAACATTCAAGAGGCAACAATCGAAACTAGGATTCCAGGTCTTCGGGACTGAGGCACGCCTATCGCTCTCTCGAATGATCCAGTACCTGCAAGCAAGTAAACTGTTGGTGGGTTAGCACTTTTATAAGTACTGGTGAGATAAAACAACTAAACAGAAGCAAGCATTCACTAAAACCAACACTAAGTAATCATGTTATAAAATATTACATTACTAGTGATCTTTCTAGTTTTACCTATGTTCGTTTCATGCAGCAGAAGAACGGAGTCATATTACATTATTTTGGAAACATCTTTTAAAACAGAGTTTCATATTGAATAAGCAAACAAGCCATTTGTTCCGTTCAGGGTGTGCGCAGCGTGTCTTGTGAGACTCTAGGGACAAAATGCATAGCTAGACACACATGCACATCTTAGGGGCAGTCCATCTATCCAAGACAACACAATGAGATAGATATATGCAGGGCGGTCCCCGAGTATCTCAGGATCGGCAGCTGTTGGACCAGCATACCAATGACTCTTTCATCTGATGCTAATGGCAACTGTGACCCATGGTGGCTAATGACACATGCAGTTCACCTCTCCACCAAAAGCCATTGTCTGACCGATGCGAATGCATAGAACACTATCAAATAAACTCTATTATGCAGACGAGACAAACCATCAGAACAGTTATCGTTGGTGCGGGGCAATCCGACTTATCATTTGAACACATTCAAGCACGATATGGTTCTCTCGGAGCATAGGCGATAGTGAACATGTTCATGCACTCTTAGACAAACGTTTCAGGATTATTCGTTAAGCAGACTTATCGTTTCAAAGACAAGCTAGGTGAGTTCGTTCATTAACATGCAAGGCAGGTTCTATCATTCTCTTATGAAAATATTGCAAGCAAAAACTCAGATTATTATTAAGGCGTGCAAGAATCAGAGAACGAATTTCTGCCCACTCACCTGATACATAAAGCCGACGCGGAGCGGGGCATTACAGTTAATGGGTAGGGTTAGGTTTAATTTCTATTTTATTTTCTTTTGTTTTATTTTATTTATTCAATAATTAAATACAGAAAATTCCCAAAAATAGTTAGGAACTTAAAAAAATTCTAAGAAATTTATATTTCCTCCAACAAATAATTACAACCAAATTTATATTAATTAAAAAGGTATCTACTAAATATTAATGAATATTAAATTAATTAAATAAATCTATAA
Organism: Iris macrosiphon; assembly: GCA_036927795.1. Lineage (NCBI taxonomy): Eukaryota > Viridiplantae > Streptophyta > Magnoliopsida > Asparagales > Iridaceae > Iris > Iris macrosiphon. The sequence goes on along the minus strand of JAYESA010000009.1, from coordinate 84,105,744 downwards.
ATTATATTTTCTACATAATATTAAATTAGGAGCATGCAGTGGGTTCGAATAACGCAACTTGAGTGTCATGTGCATAATAGGACCAGTTAGACTCATAGCATGGATTTAGTTGGAAGCAATGGGTTGGGGTGGCGTGTTAAAATCGTACGCCACGACAAAAGGGTTAATTAAATCATCGTTTCCTCGTAATTGTGTCACGAAAGTTGTGCGACCAAAATAAGGTATGAGATTGCGAATTTATGAGGGACAGTCATGGCAGGAGCCTAATTTGACTCGTCTAAGTCGAGCATGCTAGGTTGGTTAGAAGGGAAAGGCTAGTGTTGCACTCAAGATCTTAAAACTATGGTGGTTGGTTTCCAAAGTTCAATTAAATTATCGAATAAATATTAAAATAAAATATATATTATTAATTATCGAACTAACCCTATATAAAAATTAGGGTGCTCACACGTACATACATATGCATTAGCCGATATTTATTTAATTATTTATGACACAATTATTTTTTATTTTATCATCACATTAGTATTTACTTATTTTACCACACCATTACTTTAGGATTATCTGTTTGATGATACAATTTTTTTTATTTGCTGCAGATTTACCTATTTTATGGTGGGACAAGGACGAGGACGACAATAAGTTTAGAGAGGATCATCTTCTCAGCATCCTCCGTCTACTACGCCTGCTACCCCAGATTCTCGCATATGACCTAAGGACGAGTTCGTAGATGCGGCGGATGATTTATCCCCGCCATATACTTGTTCTTTAGTAGGAGGATCTACTCTATCTCCTGGATTTCCATCAGCTGCTTCCCTTTCTCCTACTCCAGCTACTACCGGTACTACTACACCGGCTACTCCACCAGTTGCTCCAACAGGAGCAAATCTATTTTCAGGCTTTTTTGTGGACAACGGAGTATATGTCCGCCGTCCAAGATTTGTAGACCATCCTACTCTACCAGAGCAGCCAACCAATATCTGTTGTCTCGAGCTATGGATAAATAGAGCGACGTAAGCATGTATTTGTCAATTCACACATTTATTTTATACTTTTTTATTCTAATTGTATATTTTCTACTTATTTTAGATTCTTTCCAATCAAGGCTGGGAATGATCTGGGAGAGGTCATGCGGGGCTACTTTGATGGCCCTTATAGCAACTTCAGTGATATCCCGCTCGATCGACGATTCGCTTGGCTGGAGAAGCTCGGGGTATATGTATGAATTTTATTTATAATAATATATAAATTTTTTGATTACAATGATACATAATATTTTTCTAATTTTCAGATGTTGAACTAGTGGATGGATCATAGAGATAGTGATATCCGAAAGTGCTAGAAGACAGTCACCAGTAAGAGATCGAGAGATATGTTCAATGACCAGAAGGTGCTGGCGTTACTTGGACCAGATCACCGCAAGGAGTGGCAGAAGGCGGATTACTGGGAGGAGATAAAGAAGAAGATGGACACCCTGGCCTATAAGGCCATGTGCGAGAAGGTGAAGGCTGCCCGTGCTAAGGGTGGTCTCCATACTGGAGGGTCCATTCTTACCGTCGAGCATTTTCGACGGATGGTTAGTATTAAAATATTTTGCTAGATCAATTTTTTTGTAATTCTATTTTTTTTGCTTATTTATTAATTGCTTAACTTTTACACTGCGATGAGGCCGCCAGAGCCGGAGAAGACCCCAAGACCGTCGACTTTCCAACAATCTTCCAGCAGACCCACAAAAGAAAGAATGATGAAAAGCTCATAGATGAACGGGCTGCCAAAGCATATGTAAGTTATCTTTATAAAAATTTTTTAATTTAGTTTGATTATTTTTATAATTTAATTAGATTCTAGGTTTTTAGTCAAAATAGTCAAAATAGTCAAACTAGGTCAACTCTAAGTCAAATAGTCAAACTATGACATTTTCTAGTTTCTAGGTTGATTTTTTATTCATTCTAATGGTTTATAAAGTTATATTTAGTTACATTAAGATTGTAAAAGCATATAAAAGAGAAAAACTTATCTATCGCATGTAAATTAATCGACAAAGGTGATTACTATTTTATTCAATTTAAAAAATACTAAGAAATAACACTGTAAATACTTAAAATTATGCACCTTGGTTAATATCCTATTTTAAGAAATAATACTGTAAATACTTAAAATTATAATTTTATTCAATTTACTTTAAACCTCATAGGAATGGTCTGATACCGATTCCGATTCCAATACTTTGAACCTTGATAAATATTCTATTTTAAGATATCATGGAAATCAAATATAGCAAATATAACTCAAATATATACATATACTATGATATCTAGTATCTAATATGATACTCTAACCAAAATCAAATATAGCACGTGTAACTCTAAAATCTTTAACTCTAAATCTATTTATATAAATAAATATAGAAGACGTATGAGACGTTAGAGGGGAGCGCTGAGAGCAGTACGCCAACTGAGAGAAACGATCAGTGGGTACAAGCTGTCGAAAGAGGGAAAGTCGACAGCGTGTATGGTACCGGATCGTTGGCATCCCAACCATCGGTTCTTTCCAAAGCTCCTCCGATGGCTACTCCAGATCCAACAGTGCCCGGCTCCGTCGTTCCTTCTAGTGCGATGTCTCTGGAGCAGCACACGATGACTGTGCATGAGCTACATGGGCTGGTCTGATTGTTGATAGACACTTGTGATGCTGCAGCACCTGCTCCTCCGACGGCTACTTCGACGGCTCCTCCGACGGCTACTATGTTGGGTCCTCTAGCTACTCCAACGGCTCTAGCTCCTCCGACGGCATCGATGGATCATCTAGCTCCTTTGACGGCTCCCGCCATTGCTCTGTCTCCTATTTCTCCTGAAGATCTATAGGATATCATCGCTATGGTTGTAGCGCAGTACATGGCTAAACGACAGCTGCCTCCGCCTCCGCCTCCACCGTCGACTTGATGGATTTTTTGAGTTTGTAAGATTTTTTTGAGTTGTTTGTATTTTTTGACTTGATTATATTTATTTGACTTTGTGGAATTGTATGACAGTTATTTGTACATGTTTGGATTACTCTACTTTATTATTTTATTGTATATATAACATTTATACATATTTTTGTGGGTTTTATTAGTTTGTGTGGAATTTACATGTATAAAATTTATTTGTGTAAAAATTGGTGAATGTATAATAGGTTTATGTTCAACAAAAATTAATTTTTGGAAAAAATATTTCCTTTAGCGACGAACTGGCGACGAAATAGTGAAGAAAAATCTAGAAAATCTCAGGGCAACGACGGATTACCGACAAAAAATCTCAGGCCAGCGACTACCTAGCGACGGACTATCCATCGCTAAAACGTCTAGTATACACAAATGTACCAAACATGTATCAGAGTCCGTCGCTAATCTGCCACTGAGAGTGACGACTTAGCGACGAACTCTGTAAGCCCTGAATGTGCAAAACCTTCTGAAAATTTTGGCAAATTTTGGGTTTACATAATTCGTCGCTATTTTGTCGGTAAGTAGTCAGAAAGTTTAGCGATAAAATTATTCGTCACTGATTTGTCCTTGGATTTTTGTCGCTCAATCCATCGCTAATTCATCTCTTTGTCGATGAAATACGACAGAATTTCTGTAGCGACATTAATTTTTTTGACGGAATATTTTCGTCGTTGATCACTCGCTAAATGGAAAAGCGACAAAAATATGCATTTTAGCGACGGATAATTCTATCGCTAAAATAGTATATTTTTTTAGTAAATTTTCTGTATAGGATCTCTTTGTATTTCTTTCGTAGTTTATACAACAAAACTCGTTCAACTTTGAATCAGGCAAACAAGGTGGTGACTCAGATGGGGACGAGCTTCTCCTTCAACGAGAAGCTGGTGACGCAATCAGACGAGTCAAAGATGGGGTCGATCCAGAAGATGTTGGTGATACGCTTTGACCAGCAGTATTTCAAGGAAATGCTTTCTGAGGGCACACTACTAAAATATACTATTTTAGCGACGGATTTATCTGTCGCTAAAATATATTTTTTCGTCGCTATTTAATTTTAGCGACGAAAATATTCCGTCAGAATAACTAACGTCGCTACGAAATTTTTTTCTATAGTCCGTCGCTCAATCGACGAATTAGCGATGGACTATGCGACATAAAACCAGCGACGGATCAGCGACGTGTTAATTACGTCGCTAAACATTTTGACTACTTACAGATGGATTAATGACGGATTATGTGAGCCAAAATTTGCCAAATTTGCCAAATTTTCTAGAAGTTTTTTCATATTCAGGGCTCACAGTGTTCGTCACTAATCCGTCGCTAATCCATCACTACCCGTGATGGAATAATGACGGATTATAACGATGGATTCTGATACATGTTTGGCACATTTGTGTGTATCAGACATTTTAGCGACAAAATTTTTTATCGCTGGGTAGTCGTTGTCCTGAGATTTTTTGTCGAAAATTCGTCGCTGACCTGAGAATATATTTTTTGTCGCTATTACGTCGTCCGTCCATCGCTAAAGGTAATGTTTTTCCCAGAAAATAATTTTGTTGTGCATATACATGTTATACATTCACCAATTTCCACACAAACAAATTTCACACAAGCCAATTTTACACAAACTAATAAAATCTACACAAATATGTACAAATGTTATATATACGCTGAAATAATAAAGTAGAGTAATCCAAACATGTACAAATAACTGTTATACAATCCCACAAAGTCAAAAAAATACAATCAAGTCAAAAAAAATACAACCAACTAAAAAAATCTCAGTAACTCAAAAAATTAATTAAGTCGACGGTGGAGGCAGAGGCGGCGACAACTGTCGGCTAGCCATGTATTGCGCCACAACCATAGCAATGATATCCTGTATATCATCAGGAGCAACGGTAGACGAAGCAGTGGTATTTGTGTGTATCAGATATTTTAGCGACAACTTTTTATCGCTTGGTAGTCGTTGTCCTGAGATTTTTGGTCAAAAATCAGTCGTTAACCTGAGAATTTCCAGATTTTTTGTCGCTATTACGTCGTCCGTCCGTCGCTAAAGGTAATATTTTTCCCAAAAAATAATTTCTGCTGTGCATATACCTGTTATACATTTACCAATTTCCACACAAACAAATTTCACACAAGCAAATTTTACACAAACTAATAAAACCCACACAAACATGTACAAATGTTATATATACACCGAAATAATAAACTATAGTAATCCAAACATGTACAAATAACTGTTATACAATCCCACAAAGTCAAAAAAATACAATCAAGTCAAAAAAATATAACCAACTAAAAAAATCCTAGTAACTCAAAAAGTCAATCAAGTCGACGGTGGAGGCGGAGGCGACAGCAGCTGTCTGATAGACATGTATTATGCCACAACCATAGTGATGATATCATGTAGATCATCAGGAGCAACGGCAGATGAAGCAGTGGAAGGAGCCGTCGAAAGAGCTGGAGGACCCATCAATATCGTCAAAGGAGCTGGAGTCGTCGGAATAGTTGGAGGACCCAACGTAGTAGCCGTCGGAGGAGCCGTCAGAGTAGTCGTCGGAGGAGCAGGTTCTGTAGCATCACGAGTGGCTATCAACTGTCGGACCAGCCCATGTAGCTCATGCATAGTTATTGTGAGTTGCTCCAGAGATATCGCACTAGAAGAAACACCGGAGCCAGGCACCGATGGAGTTGTAGTAGCCGTAGGAGAAGCTCTAGAAAGAATCGACGGCATCGATGCCAACGATCCGGTATCATACACACTGCCACCTTTACCTCTCCCGACAACTTGTGCCCACCGATGGTTTCTCTTAGTCGGCGTACTGCTCTCAGTGCCCCCCTCTAACATCTCATACGTCTCATATATTTATTTATATAAATAGGTTTAGAGTTAAAGATTTTAGAGTTATATGTATTATATTTGATTTTGGTTAGTGTATCATATTATATACTAGATATCATAATATATATATAATTTGAGTTATATTTACTATATTTGATTTTCATGATATCTTAAAATAGGATATTAATCAAGGTTCAAAGTATCAGAATGGGAATCGGAATCGGTATCGGACCATTCCTATGAGGTTAAAGTAAATTGAATAAAATTATAATTTTAAGTATTTACAGTATTTACAGTGTTGTTTCTTAAACTAGGATATTAACAAAGGTGTGTAATTTTAAGTATTTACAGTGTTATTTTTAGTATTTTTGAAATTGAATGACCTAGAGTTGACCTAGTTTGACTGTTTTGGCCTAGAAATCTAGAATCTAATTAAATTATAAAAATAATCTAATTAAATTGACAAAATTTTATAAAGACAACTTATATTTGCTTTGGCGGCCTGCTCATCTACGAGCTTCACATCCTTCTTTCTTTTGTAGGTCCATTGGAAGATTGCTGGGAAGTCGACGGTCTTGGGGTCTTACCCGTCTCTGGCGGCCTCATCGCACTGTAAAAATTAAACAATTAATAAATAAGCAAAAAATAGAATTATAAAAAAATTGATCTAGCAGAAAATTTAAAACTAATCATCCGTCGAAAATGCTCGACGGTCGGAATGGATCCACAAGTATAGAGACCGTCTTAACACGGTAAGCCTTTGACTTCTCGCACTTGGCCTTGTAGGTTGGGGTGTCCATCTTCTTATTCATCTCCTCCCAGTACTCCGCCTTCAGCCACTCCTTGCAGGTGATCAAGTCCAAGTGACACCAGCGACTTCTGGTTATTGATCATATCTCTCAACCTCTTGCTGGCGACGCCTTGTAGCACTTCCGGATATCACTATCTCTATGATCCGGACACCGGTACAACCTCTACAAATTAGAAAAATATTTTTATCATTGTAATAAAAAATATTATATATTATTATAAATAAAATTCATATACATTTCTCGAGCTTCTTGTCACGACCCGCACCCGGTGTAAGGATGCGAGTCAAAAACAACGCCCAGCCTATGTCGCAGCATCGGCGGTAGAACGCTGTCTTTTTCAACTATACTATCTAATTATCTCACAATAAAGTATAAACCTACAATAATATCTTAACTCTAAGAAGAGTGTAATCAACTTAGTTCAACACAATACTTAATCACATATCTATGGCACGAGAAGATATCAAAGAAGTCCAACATAACTATGCAGTTAAAAATATAACAACAACAAATAGAAATAATATCCAAATCTTAAAATGTATGCCGGAAACAAATTCGGTGCCAAAATGCTAAAGAGAACTAACTATGCTAACTAGTGAATCCGGCTAAATCTTCCGGCAGTCACTCCAGAACTAGTGGGTCCAAGTCTGCACCACCTATAGGCTGAGGTCCGTAGTATGTCAGACACCAATCTCCCAGATCCTCTAAAAAATAATTTTCAGTCAGGAATGAAGCAAAGTACAACCCAATAGCAGTTCCAATTAATTGACAAAAACTATAAAGCAGTAAAATAGAAGATGCTATCTACGATAAGAATATCACTGATAATCAAGAACAATAAAAGAATAGGCAATACTAGCAAAAAAATATAATTAATGCGTACAAGAATGAGGAAGAGAAACTATAATGTCAGAAATAGAACAAGGTAATCATTGAACTGAATAATGGAATCTACAATAACTATGTGTTTTGAGATACTAACTAAATATGTGATCGGCCTGGGAGATTCAATGATTACACTAAGGAGCTAACTCAACCATATGTGAATTGAATGGTTAGTTAGTAGCCAATGATTACACTACTAGCCGATAGTTTCTTGATCACATATTTAATTGGTATTTTTCCTGTCCCGATTGATACGATGGATCGAATCATGACACGTTACTAGCCAATTTATCTAATGTCCAATCTATAATATTCAATGTTATCCAATGCCAACAAGGACAGTATCCGATACCATCTCCATAATCAAGGTAACATCCCATGACTGACGATCCAATAACAATACCAATCCGTGTACAATCATGTCAAGAATCATAAGTAACATTTTTAAATATTTGAATTATAGTGGTAATTAAATAATGGAAACTATCAGAGAATGTACTCGCCTGTAGTCCAGAGCAAATAATAAGAAATGGTGTCCGAACTGGTGTCACGGACCTATATATGGAATATTACATTAATACAAGGTTTTGGGAATGAGAATAAATTAAACTAGTCAACTTCTAGGTCATAAAGCCATTTCTAAGTCAAAGTAGTCAAAGGGGGTCAACACTATGCCAAACTAGTCAAACTTGGTCAAACTAGCTATTTCTAGGTTGTATGAGTTTATGTCAAGGATATTGGGTCCATATACTATGAAACTAGGTCACACTAGCTAGATCTAAGATACTACAAAAATAATAGGATACTGTATCCTAAGATACGCAAGTTTTTAATACAAAAATAGTAATATATATACACACAAGGCAATACATATAGTACTTTAGTTAACTAATGCAAATAGGATACCATGGCTTTGAACCAAAGCGTATCACACTACCTACACACCCCTCCCGATACTCAAACCCTACCTTGAGCATCCTTCAATACCTTGAGTACCAACCCGATACCTTGACATTTACCTTGGTATCTCAAGGTAAATGTCATCTAGTATATATTACCTACCCAATCTCTAAACTATAGGCTAATATGTATTTATCTAATACAAACTACTAGCTATATACTAATTTGCATTAATTAATACCAATTACTATGCTATAATAACTACCCATGCAACCAATACATATATACATACATACATATATATATATATATATATATATATATATATATATATATATATATATATATATATATATATATATAGCTAGAGATACAAATATATACATATATATCACTAAGTAATACAAGTATATATATAGTTAACTAACTACTAATATACCAAGGAACTACACTGACTAAACAACTAAACTATCTAATAGACTAACTAAACTACCTGACTACTAAACCAAACTGGCTGTTGTGCGCCTCGCTACTGTCGCTGCATGCGCTGCTGCACGCTGCAGCCGCTGGGCTGCTGCTGCAGACCACTGCGCTGCCTCGCTGCTGCGCTGGGATTGCTGCTGCCTCGGTGCAGACTACTGCTGCTTCCTCTGTGACGCTGCCTCACTACAGCCGCGGCACTGCTGCACTGGGACTGCTGCTGCCACGGTATAGAATGCTGCTGCTGCCTCTGTGGCACTGCCACGGTGCAGCCGCGATGCTGCTGCGCCCTGAAACTGCTGCTGCGGCACTCTGAAACTGTTGTTGCAACTAGTACTCACTGCGCGGCGTCTCCACCCCTAAGCACACACACTCACACACACAAACTATATATATATATATATATATACATACATACATACATAACCATAAGTCGATATCAACATATATATCTATACATATATATATCATAACACTCTCTCACACACACAAGTATATATACACAAACACCTAGAAGTATACAACTAGATATATATATATATATATATATATATATATATATATATATATATATATATACACATACATACGTAACCATACACATAGCTATACATATATCAATATACATCTTCATACATATATATATATATATATATATATATATATATATATATATATATATATATATATATATATATATAAACATACACATATACATATACATATACATATACATATACATATACATATAGATATATACTCTCTTATGCATATACACATATATACAACCATACACTATACACTTAGATTTATCATATATACATATATAACACATAGCTATATATACATACCTATATAAACACATATTCATATATCACTACTTATGTACATATATATAAATCACACTTCACATATAGACTATGCATACATATTTACATATAGATACACCTAGTTATCAATATACATATATAAATACACAATCATATAGACATAACTATATGATATAATATAAATATATACACTTATATATATATATATATATATATATATATATATATATATATATATATATATATATATATATATATATATATATATATATATCATATCTAATATATCATATTAATAGTTATACACAAGTCAATTGAATTAAAAAGCAAACACGTGGAGTGCATCGTACCCGTATCATACTAGATCTATGATACGCTTGCGATACGAGTCTACCACACAACCAAACGTGCCCCGAAGAACACGAGCAAGTATAAAATAATAAATATGAACAATACAAAGAGTCAATTATATATCTACGTATCCGTGTTAAAATATGACATGCTCAAAGCCCCGTGTCGGAGGAAAAACTCTCAAATCAACACGTCTCACCAAATTATTGGGATACGACCTACACGTACCCAATTATGGATACGACACTATCCCTAAACATACAAACACATGCCAAATTGATCTATAGGACCAATTGACAAACACAACAAGTGTCAATCTCGGAATTCTCCCAAAATTGACACAAAAAGTACCATAACTTTCTCAATAGGCCTCCTATGAATACAAAACCAAATTCTATTGGTAGCCTATGCATATGGGTTGATTTTTCATGGTTAAATTTCATATTTAGAACCTAAATTAAGTTAAAAAACTAAATTGTACCTATTGGGAGATGGATTCCCAATGAAACCTCCAAAATTGCTGAAATTGGCTTTTAACTTGTAGATCCTTGCTCCTCTTTGTAGATCCTTGCTTTCTCCTTCTAGATCCTTGCTCTACTAGTCTCCAATAGTGATTTGGAAAGAAATTGGGGAGAAATTTGGTAGAAATTTGATGGAATTTGGTTTAGAGAAATTCTAGATCTAGATTTGGAATAAAAATGAAGAGAGAGAAAGTTTTCATCCCCTTTATATAAGCCTCACTTGCCCCCTCTCTCAAGATACTATATAAAGTCTAAAATATCCCTTGGGGCCTCTCATGAAGAAATTAATTAAGGAGGGAAGGTTCTAGTCTAATGGGTTTAACTTAATTAATTCATCCTCCTAATGAATGGGCTTACTATTGGGCTTAATTCTAACTAGAATTATTGGATCCATGGATCTATTCTAAACTAGTTAGGTCTACTACACAAGTCCAAAAAAAATAATCTAACATGCTAACAATAAATAAATAATACAATAAATAAATATTTAACATGCATAATATTTAATTAATTATGAAATGACCAAAATACCATTTTCTAGAAAATACAGTAGTGACAAGTCTACCCCCCCTGAAATTAATTTCGTCCTCGAAATTTAAGGGTAATCGTACTCCTCCTAGTTCAATCCCCCAGCAATCAAAGTCCAATAAGGTCTTATCTAAAATCACACGAAGAACAGTCCTATGCAAAGAACAACATGCATGGTCAAGGTCTCCGTCTGTCTTATTATTATTGTCTTTGTCAGGGTATTCTACACTAACTATATAACACAAGCATCCAAAAGGTACTAAAGAAGCAATCAATCAAGATAGATGGAAGGAACAGAAAGAACAAAACTAGCTAACCCATCACCTGTAGTATTGGTCTCTTCGACCGTCATCACAAATGCTCTGCCCTGCCGAGATAGCTCCCTCTGCGGGTGATGAGCAATCTGTGGTGCTACATGTGGCCTAACTCCACCTCTCTGCCCTCGATCTGTACCCTGTCCTAAACGTTGAAGTGTCCAGAGATAATCCTGAGACAATCCTTCACCATATGCTCCGTTGATCCACAATATAAGCATGCTCCAAGTCTCTTCCGACACATCTCCCAAGTGTTCCCAGTCTTCTTACAATAGGTGCATTGAGGAGCCTGTTGCACCTGTCTCTGAGGCTGCTATGGTATCTGCTGTACTGGAGCTTGTATTGGAGCAATAATTGGTTCCGGCATCTGATATTGCTGCTGATAAGCTCTGAACTGTACTGGAAACTGCTATTGCTGGAACTGCAGCCTCTTTGCCGATCCCACACTGCTACTGGCACCCCCAAACATATCACGGTCCCTCTTCGGCTTCAAGTTCCACTCCCGCTCAACCTTGCGTGCCTCTGAAAGTATCTCAGAATAAGTCTTATAGAAAGACAAAATAAGAATCTTCACTTTCCAATTCAGACCCTCACGAAAATGGATAGCCCGAACTTCTAGTTCTCTTACCAAGTACTACGCAAATCGGCTCAGCCTCTCGAACTATGCGGCATACTCCTCTACGGACATGCTACCTTGTGTAAGGTTCTCAAACTCCCTTCCTAATTCCAATCTGTTCGTCCAAGCAAAAAACTTCTTCTTAAAGAGATCCTTGAACACCTCCCAAGACTGCCCCACATCAGTAAGAAGTGGCTCATTCCGGAACCAAGTGCGGGCAACGTTGAACAGTTGAAGTCCTACCGCCTCAACCATCAGATCATCCACAAGACGGGACACCCTTATAAGACGCTTGATATCTTTAAGCCAATCGTCAGCATAGACTATACCCTCTGTCCCCTTGAAAACTTGAGGCTCAAGCTTCTTAAAATTTTGAATGTTGCCTAGCTCGAGCTGAACATCCTGTGGCTGTAGAGGAGCCTCTCCCTGAACAGCTGTAATAGCTATCTGATGGGCATTTTCTATACTCTGTCGTATCATATCTGACTACCTGTGCTGGGCCTCTATCTATGCCCTATGTAACTCCATCATCTCTCTAAAAAATGCAATCATCGGCGCGACATCTCCTGAAAATGGAGGTGGTGGAAGTCCCTCCGAAGCAACTGGAGTAGTCCTCGGAACAGGTGGAGGAGAACCCCCAAAGTCAGTCGAGAATCCTACGTGAACTAATATCGTAGGAGGTATAAACCCTACTGCCTGAGTGGAAGATTGAGAGGTAGCAAACCTTGCAGAAACTGCTCCCGATCGATGGGATCTAGTCTTCGGCGGCATCCTGAAGACAGATCGAAACAAAAGAGATCAATTCGACACAAGAGAAGATATTATCAAGAAAGGACAATAATATTCAGTAGTAATTAAAAATAGCGATTCAATTCAGATTGGAATTCTTAGTTGTGATTGAGTATCCCTCTCTCATCCTAGTAACTTATGTCCTATATCCTATCATAGGCTCACAGTAGTACAACTAAGTCATCGCACTATCATGATATCGCACTATTGTGAAGCCTGACCTGCATAGGCCACCACTAAAAATATGTCACGACCCGCACACGGTGTAAGGATGCGAGTCAGAAACAACACCCAGCCTACGCCGCAGCATCGGCGGTAGAACGATGTCTTGGTCAACTATACTATCTAATTATCTCACAATAAAGCATAAACCTCCAATAATATCTTAACTCCAAGAAGAGTGTAATCAATTTAGTTTAACACAATACTCAATCACATATCTATGGCACGAGAAGATATCAAAGAAGTCCAACATAACTATGCAGTTAAAAATATAACAACAACAAATAGAAATAATATCCAAATCTGAAATGTATGTCGGAAATAAATCTGGTTCCAAAATGCTAAAGAGAACTAACTATGCTAACTAGTGAATTCGGCTAAATCTCCCGACAGTCACCCAAAACTAGTGGATCCAGGTCTGCACCATCTATAGGCTGAGGTCCATAGTATGTCGGACACCAATCTCCCGGATCCTCTGAAAAATGATTTTCAGTCAGGAATGGAGCAAAGTATAACCCAATAGCAGTTCCAATTAATTGATAAAAACTATAAAGCAGTAAAATAGAAGATGCTATCTACGATGAGAATATCACTGATAATCAAGAACAGTAAAAGAATAGGCAATACTAGCAATAGAATATAATCAAAGCGTACAAGAATGAGGAAGAGAAACTATAATGTCAGAAATAGAATAAGGTAATCAATGAACTGAATAATAGAATCTAGAATAACTATGTGTTTTGAGATACTAACTAAATATATGATCGGCCTGGGAGATTCAATGATTACACTAAGGAGCTAACTCAACCATACGTGAATTGCATGGTTAGTTAGTAGCCAATGATTACACTACTAGCCGATAGTTTCTTGATCACATATTTAATTGGTATTTTTCCTGCCCCGATAGATACGATGGATTAAATCATGACACGTTACTAGCCAATTTATCCATTGTTTAATCTACAATATTCAATGTTATCCAATACCAACAAGGACAATATCCGATACCATCTCCATAATCAAGGTAATATCCCATGACTGACGATCCAATAATAATACCAATCCGTGTACCATCGTGTCAAGAATCATAAGTAGCATTTCTATATATTTGAATTATAGTCATAATCAAATAATGGAAACTATCAGAGAATATATTCACCTGTAGTCCAGAGCAAATAATAAAAAATAATGTCCGAACTGGTGACACGGACCTATATATGGAATATTGCATTAATACAAGGTTTTGGGAATGAGAATAAATTAAACTAGTCAACTTCTAGGTCATAAAGTTATTTCTAAGTCAAAATAGTCAAACTAGGTCAACACTATGCCAAACTAGTCAAACTTGGTCAAACTAGCTATTTCTAGTTTGTTTGAGTCTATCTCAAGGATATTGGGTCCATATACTATAAAACTAGGTCACACTAGCTAGATCTAAGATACTAAGAAAATAATAGGATACCGTATCCTAAGACACGCAAGTTTTTAATACAAAAATAGTAATTTATATATATACACAAGGCAATACATATAGTACTTTAGTTAACTAATGCAAATAGGATACCATGGCTTTGAACCAAAGCGTACAACACTACATACACACCCCTCCCGATACTCAAATCCAATACCTTGAGCATCCTTCAATACCTTGAGTACCAACCTGATATATTGACATTTACCATGGTATCTCAAGGTAATTGCCATCTAGTATATATTATCTACCCAATCTCTAAACTATAGGCTAATATGTATTTATCTAATACAAACTACTAGCTATATACTAATATGCATTAATTAATACCAATTACTATGCTATACTAACTACCCATACAACTAATACATATATACATACATATAAATAGCTAGAGATACAAATATATACATATACATATATATCACTAAGTAATACAAGTATATATATAGGTAACTAACTACTAATATACCAAGGAACTACACTGACTAAACAACTAAACTATCTAATAGACTAACTAAACTTGCTAACTACAAAACCAAACTGGCTGTTGCGCGCCTCGCTACTGTCGCTGCACGCGCTGCTGCACACTGCAACCGCTGTGCTACTGCTGCTGCTGTTGCAGCCTGCGGTGCTGCCTCGCTGCAGCCGCGGCGATGCAGCGATGGGACTGCTGCTGCATCGGTGCAGACTGTTGCTGCTGCCTCTGCGGCGCTGTATGCTGGGACTGCCGCTGCCTCGGCACAGACTGCTGTTGTTGCCTCTTCGACGCTGCCTCACTGCAGCCGCGGCGCTGCCTCGGTGCAGTCGCGCTGCTGCTGTACCCTGAAACTGCTACTACGGTGCTCTGAAATTGATGTTGCTGCTAGTACTCACTGCGCGGCGCCTCCACCCCTAAGCACACACACTCACACACACAAACTATATATATATATATATATATATATATATATAT
The DNA here is from genome assembly GCA_036927795.1 of Iris macrosiphon. Classification (NCBI taxonomy): domain Eukaryota; kingdom Viridiplantae; phylum Streptophyta; class Magnoliopsida; order Asparagales; family Iridaceae; genus Iris; species Iris macrosiphon. The sequence continues at coordinate 84,090,239 of JAYESA010000009.1, read as the reverse complement.
ATATATATATATATATATATATATATATATATATATATATATATATATATATATATATATATATATATAGTTGTATACTTATAGGTGTTTGTGTATATATACTTGTGTGTGTGAGAGTGTGTTGTGACGTATATATGTTGATATACATCTTCATATATATATATATATATATATATATATATATATATATATATATATATATATATATATATATATATATATATATGTAAACATATACATAGCTATACATATATCAATATACATCTTCATACATACATATATATATATATATATATATATATATATATATATATATATATATATATACTCTCTTATGCTTATACACATATATACAACCATACACTATACACCTAGATTTATCATATATACATATATAACACATAGCTATATATACATACCTATATAAACAATATTCATATATCACTACTTATGTACATATATATAAATCACACTTCACATATAGACTATGCATACATATTTACATATAGATACACCTAGATATCAATATACATATATAAACACACAATCACATAGACATAACTATATGATATAATATAAATATATACACTTATACTTATACATATATATATATATATATATATATATATATATATATATATATATATATATATATATATATATATATATATATATATATATATATATATATATATATATATATTATATCTAATATATCATATTAATAGTTATACACAAGTCAATTAAATTGAAAAGTAATGAAGCAAACACGTGGAGTGCATCGCACCCTTATCACACTAGATCTATGATACACTTGCGATACGAGTCTACCACACAACCAAACGTACCCCAAAGAATACGAGCAATTCTAACCAAATCGAAATAAGGGTTAGGATTACCTTAGCCCGAGGAGAAGGCGATCTGACGGAGACGTAGGGGGTCGGGGGTGGAGGATCAGGAGGGCTTGGGGATTGGACGTCGTCATCATTGGAGGAGGAAGAGAGGCGGTCGGGGTTCAGTGGGGGAGGATGATGAGAGGGGTTTGGGGTCGGGGTCGGGGTCGGTGGAGGAGGAGGAGGAGGAGGAGAGGGGGTCGGACAGCCGAGGATGAGGAGGAGGAGGAGGAGTGAGGGGTCGGACGCCGGAGAAGGAGGAGGAGAGTGCGAGTGAGGGGGAGCGGCTTCCGGAGAGGGGGAGGTCGCCGGAGAGGGAGAGGGGGTCGGGGCGGGAGGGAGGGGAGAGAGAGAGAGAGAGAGAGAGAGGGAGAGAGAGAGAGAGAATAGGGGAAAATGAAACGCGGTTGAGAATTTTAAGTTTTCGCAGCAACGAATATTTTTGTCGCTAATCCGTCGCTGAAATAACAATGAAGGATTAGTGATGGATTTGTGACAAAAAATAATATTTTTTATTTATATAAATAACTTAGTCATTTTTTCGTCGAATTTTCGTCGCTGACTCAGCGACGGATATTTTTCGTCGTTGAGATCCGTCGCTATTTAACGGTATTTTTGTAGTGGCAGCGTGAGTCCTTCTACAAGGCTAGAAAAGCCGAAGAAGGCCCGCAGGACATGGGTCGCTAAGTCCAGTGTGTCTCACCAAATTATAGAGCATGTGCTTACCGTTTCTCTACCTGATCCTCAAGACGCACATCACGCGTCTACCCAGGTTACCCATGTTCATGCGGCAGCCACGTTTGAGGAAAAGACTGCTCAGCACTTAAGCTCTGACAGACAAAAATACAATGATGACAGAAGCTTGGGAGCTGATGCACAATCCATGCACCCACAGCGAGGAGCGCAAAAGAAGAACCATGCACCAAACTCCAGGTACAGGAAGGTAGATGCATGCGCCCCAGATGGCAATAAACACTACCCGAATAAGCGAGACTAGCGACGTTTTTTAGCGATGTCAACGAAAAATATCGCTAATATAATATATATTAGAGACTCCAGGTAAAAATGTCGCTAGACGTCGCTAATTGGCGATATTTAGCGATATTTAGCGACTGTAATTAAGTTTTTAAAAGATTAGTCGTTATAAGTTGAATTAAGGTCGCTAAACGTCGCTAATATATTTTATTTAGCGACGTTTAGCAATGTATTTAGCAACGTATTTCTTTTAGACATTTAGCGACGTCAGTTGGGATGTTAAAGACGTCGCTAACTTAGCGACGTCATTAATGGCGTCGCTAAAACGTCGCTAAATTAGTTTCATTTAGGGCTGATTGCCTCCATTTCCTTCGATCTCTCCCTCTCCCTCTCCCTCTCCCTCTCCCTCTCCCAAATTTAAAACCTCCTCCTTCCTCCGGCTCCCTTTCTCCCTCCGACGACCCCCCTCCGGCCGCGTCCTCCCCCTCCGGCTCCCCTCCTCCCTCCGGCGTTCCCTCCTCCCTCCCTACGACCCCCCTACAGTCGCGTCCTCCCCCCTCCGCCGTCAGCTCCTCCTTCCTTCGGCTCCCCTTCTCCCTCCGGCGTCCTTCCTCCGGCTCCCCTCCTCGGTGAGCTCCTCTCTTTGTCTCCTTTCTCTCTCTCTCTCTCTCTCTCTAGCACGATATGACACAATACGACACGATATGACACGATACGACACACACTAACCCTAACCCTAACTCGAATACAAACACACACACGCGCACGTACGCGGACACACTAACACATGCGGACACTAACCCTAATACTGACACGGACACACGAACATGGGAATGCTTCTCTTGCTTTCACACGGACACGGACACGACATGCTGCTTGTTGTGCATTGCTACTGCAGTTGCTCTTCTTGTTGCAGTTGCTCTTCTTGCTGCTGTAGTTGCTCCCCTTGCTGCTGTTGTGCATCCCCTTATTGCTGCTGCTTTTCACTGTAGTACACAAGAGTGCACTGTGACTCCCTCTTGGTCTGCACAACAATCCCACATCTCATACTGAAATCCTGGCCTGCCCACTGCCCTTAGTTGCTACTGGCCTGCACCGATGCACCAAATCCCTAAACTCCATTGGACTGCCTATTATTTACTGATATCTATTTATGACTGATACTTTGGTATCAGTCGAGATATCAATCTACTGATACCTCAAGTCTCCTAGAACCTGACACTCAAGCTTATCAGCAATAATACTGTTTACCCCAAATCAGGTTCCACAACCTGTGCATACTGTTGCACATAAATTGTGCTCAGCCTACAGGGCCTCCCCACTTCCCTTACAGTGTTGCAAACCTCTTCTCGATACCCTGCATTCAGGAACACCTACCCTCACACCCAACTGAATGCATCCCTGCATTCAATCCAACAGAAAACGTATTTCACTACAACTTATAGTCCATACTTGTAGTGCACCAATGAGGTACTTCATGATACATTGAGGGGTACTTCATGATACATTGTAGTACGCCTCTTCAAGCTTCCTCTAGGTCCAATGGGTGCTCTCCCTTCAGTTGATCACTGCCAAATGATGCATTCTGAAAACTATGAATCATACTGTATGTAATAATTTATAGGACACATACTGTCATTTTTGTAGAAGTATCTAAAAATGGATATGAATTACTATCTGCGTCATTGTTCGTGGATGTACAACCATCATCCTGATGACATATGCGGTGTGCGGAATGAATTCATTGAGGGTGTACAGCAGTTCCTGCAGTTCGCCAAGCCGTTCCCTCAGTGCATAGACGGTACCAAAATTAAGTGTCCGTGTGTGAGATGTCGCAACTTGAAATATCATCCAAAAGTGGAAGTCATATATCATTTGTACTCGAAGGGCTTTACGTCGAATTACTATCAATGGATGCGCACGAAGAACTTGTATCTCTAGCATCGGAGTCAGAGCCTTATGTGGAGCCGTATATGGATGTCCACGACCACGCTGCTTACGACGACCAGTGGGTGAACATGGTTTTGATGCGGCGGGGCCTAGTTTCAATCCGAACAATTATGATGCAGCTGAAGAGGCACTGAATGCCAATGCTGCAAAGTTTATGGAGTTGTTGGAGAATGCAATGACTCTACTATATCCTGGTTGTGAGGTTCATTCACCGTTGGAGGTGGTTACAAGATTATTGAGCATCAAGTCCGATTTTAACATGTCGCAAGAATGTTATAATCGATTGATCGATTTGATTATAGAGATCTTATCCGAGGGTGTAAAGTTACCTAAAGACTTCTATCGATCTAAGAGGATGGTAAGATCGCTCTGGATGGGATACGAGAAAATCGATGCATGTCACAACGGGTGCATGTTGTACTATAAAGACGACAAGGATGAAGATGCGTGCAGATTCTGTGGTGCTGATTTCTACAAGGGCACTAGTAGAGGAAAGTATGTCGGTGCAAGAAAGCCTATCGATTTGATGCACTACTTGCCTTTGACGCCGCAGTTGCAGTGGTTGTTTATGGTTAAGGAGACAGCAAAAAACATGAGTTGGCACAGGAAAAAATAGATCGAAGGAGTATTGGATCATCCATCTGATAGAGAAGCATGGAAACACTTTGATCGAGAGTATCCAAATTTTGCTTCAGATCCGCGTAATGTCAGATTGAGGCTCTCGTCTGACGGTTTTACCCCATTCAGACTTTTGGATTCCTAGTATTCATGTTGGCCTTTGATCGTCACTCCGTACAATCTACCGCCTTGGATGTGCATGAAGACTCCATATATATTTCTAACCATTATTATCCTGGGTCCAAACAATCCGAAGAGGAACATCGATGTGTATTTATAGCCTTTGATAGATGAGTTGAACCAGCTGTGGGAAGTAGGTGCCAACACGTACGATGTTTCTAGAAAGCAGAATTTTCAGATGAGGGCAGCACTTATGTAGACCATCAATGACTTTTCGGCCTATAGAATGTTATCGGAATGGAGCACTCATGGTCATATCTCATGTCTGTATTGTATGGACCATACTAAGGCTTTCCGTTTGAAATACGGAGACAAACCGTGCTTCTTCGATTGTCATCGACAATTTCTCCCTAAGGATCATCCGTACCGGAGGAACAGGAATACTTTTCGTGCGAGCGTTGTGGAGAAGGCCAATCCATCACCAAGGTGGCCCAGATGCACGATATAGGAAGAGGTAAAAGATTTACCAAGTACTATCGAAGAGCCTGCTAAGGGATACAAGTGTGACGGATTTGGTCGCACCCATAACTGGACAAAGAGGAGTATATTCTGGGATCTGCCATATTGGAGCACCAATCTGATCAGACATAACCTTGATGTCATGCATATCGAGAAGAATGTGTTTAATAACATAATTAATATTGTAATTGAGGTAAAGGGAAAGACGAAAGATAATTCGAAGGCCAGGTTAGACTTAGAAGAAATATGTAGACGTCTTGCGTTACATTTGATAGAGGAGGGGAACGGAAATTTAAAGCAACCTAAGTTAGTTTTCTCACTGGAGAAAGAGGATAAAGGGAGACTTTGTAGGTGGATTCAGGTTCTAAAGTTTCCAGACGGGTACGTGTCAAACTTGAGAAGATGCGTCGACCTTAAGGAGAACAAACTGGCGGGTATGAAGAGCCACGATTGTCACGTATTCATGGAGAGGTTAATTCCGATTTAATTTTGGGAATTCTTATCGCATGTCGTTTGGGATCCATTGACAGAGCTCAGCATATTCTTCAGAGATCTTTGTTCTACTAAGTTGCTCGTCGATCGTCTAGAAAAGCAAGAGAAGGATATTGCGGTAACACTATGTAAGCTCAAAAAGTTATTTTCTCCTGGATTCTTTGACTCTATGGAGCATTTGCCAATTCATCTTTCCTATGAGACATATGTTGGTGGTCCTATCGGTTATCGGTGGATGTACCCCCTTCGAGCGGCATATGAATCACTAAAAGAGAAAGGTGAAAAACAAGGCACGGGTTGAGGGCTCTATTTGTGAAGCTTATGTTCTCGAGGAGATTACAAACTTTTCCTCGACGTATTTTAAACCTCATATTACTACTAATAGAAAGAAAGCTCCGAGAAACGACGACGGATATCAGGAATCTAATGATGCAATATTCAAAGTATTCAATGCGTCCGAAAAGCCTTCGGGGAAAATAAAGAAGAGATATTTGAATGACGACGAGCTAAGGGCTGCTCAGTTGTATATATTACTCAATTGCGACGAGGATGAAGTGGAGAAGCTAGAGGGGTAAGTAATTAATACGTCCACGTTTACATCATCTTAATGTAATAGTATAAGCTACTATTATGCTACTAATCAGCAGTTGCTTCATTATTTTTTAGCACATATAATAATGAGTTGAGGTCGGTTAGACCCTACATAACAGACGAAGAAGTAGAACAAGAAATGAGATGCTATTTTTCGTCTTGGTTGAGCGCAAAATAAATAACTTACTATCGCTACTTTGGTATTTAGGTCGATCGTCTAATAACACCCGAGACTGAATCTATTAGAACTCTAGCCAAGGGACCAATTACTGCCATTAAAATATGGCCAAGTTTCTGTATGAATGGGTTTAGGTTCAAGTCAACAAATGCTCCTATCAGAGACAGCTTTCTGGATCTTGATTCCACAAAAAATAGTTGTTTGTGTATCAAATCTTCGAACTACAAAGACGTAGATCCAGGCAATTATTTCTTTGGCATCTTACGAGAGATTGTGGAGTTGACATATAATTATGGCACAGAACTGCTAATATCGTGCTATTCAAGTGTGAATGGTTCGATCTAATTCAAGATCAAGGTTAGAAAATTGACAAGCATAGCCTTATGGATATAAACTACAAGCGTAGATATCAAGGCTACGAACCATTTGTCCTATCAAGTCAGGCTCAGCTTGTATACTTCATAAGTTATCCTAGACGGGGGACAGCGAGGTTGAATTGGTGGGCAGTATACAAGACTAAAGCTATAAGTACCTTTGACATTGACGAAATAGCTTATCAGGAGGACGAGCTACCTCTTGTAAGAAATATTATAGATGTGGACTCAACGGAAATTACTCATTACACGAGTAATAATGTTGAAGATGTAGAATTATCCGAAAAGGAAGACAAAGTAGATGAAAGTATAGACGAGGAGGAGGAAGAGGAAGAGGAGGACGAGGAAAGCGAACAAGATAAATTTTCTGAAGATGATTGAAAATAAAATATTTTGCCTGTAGAATGTAACTAAATTTTGACTGTAGAATGTACTATTTTGATGAATATATGTATTATATTTTGACTGTAGAATGTACTATCCATTTAGACTTGTGACACCACTAGTTATTTACTATACAATTCTATGAATGCTGTGAGATATGTATAACATTTTGACTGTAGAATGTACTATATATTTGTGTATTTTTTTTATTCATCATATGTTGTTATCAGGTATGACAGGACGACGCGGAGGGTTCGGCAGGTCCCTAGGTAGACAGAGTGCTCCTCCGGTACTGCCTACTGTTGGTTCCGGATCGTCGTCGCCCAGTACTCCAGTATATCGATCAGTCACATCTCCGACTGCGACGATGTTACGTGGCATCACTCCTGGGATGAGTAGTTCCAGGCGTGATACTCCCTCGTCCAGCATTTCTCCTACTGACGGAACCATGGAGACATATGAGCATGTAGAGGAGGTCGTGGCAACGTTGTCCCAGCATCAGCTAGATCCTCCATGCGCACCTCCGGAGGAGACGAGGACAGAGATTTGGGCCGATAGTACAAAATAAGTCAATTAGATGGTTTAGCATCATATATATCGTGTATTTTTTTATTTATCATATATTGACTTTTTCGATCAAAATAATTATCTCTGTATAGATATCGTCCATCGTCGGTTCAGAGATGCCTGGGCCTATTTCTGAGGAACAACTATGGTGTCCCTTGGATCAACTACTCTGAAGTTCCGGAGGAGAGGAAGGCGTTCTGGTTTGCGCACTTCAAGGTAAAAGTATATTATATAAATCCTCTAATTTATGCATATTATATAACTTATCCGTGATGTTCACTTACTAAATTATTTATTGTAGCAAATGTATTTCTATCCTCCGCACCGGGCCGAGTTGATCGAGCGAATGTTTTATGCCGTTGCCGCCAAGCTTATCCGCGATACTCTGGATGACTAGAAGGCTTATGATCGTGCTAGAAAATCGGTCCAAGGTTGGATCACACCTGAGCAGTGGACTGTGATGGGGGCTAGATTCGACGATCCGAGGTACAAGGAAAGGTTTGAGAAGGCCATGGCGGCTAGGCGGAATGCTGCAAAGTGGTGTGGTGGCTCAATTCCGATGACAGAATATTTTCGTCGTTTGGTATATTTTTTATTTAAGATATATTATTTTAATATAAGTATGATAAAATGCATGGTAGTAGGACAAAATGTTTAATTTTAGTACTAAATAATCTATTTTTAACAGGTACAGAGGGGTGAGGATGCAAACATGGTAACCGTCTTCTTGGCCACCCATCGAAAGGACAAAAATCTCATTGATGAGAGGGCCTCGTAGACCTATGTAAGTATTTCTTTACTTTGTGTTAATTTTATTATAACTTAGGCAATTATCGAGTATCCAAAATTTTCTATGCCGAGTATCTTAGGCTGCGTGAGCGGACGACTGCTAGTGCACCTACAGCTGGAGAGGCTGGTACTTTCTCGCAGCCCGCTCCAGCTCCGTCGGTGGACGAGCTGTGGGTGACCGCCACTGGTGGTCTCCAGAGGGGTACGTACTACGATACAGGATCCTATGGTGCCCTGGTTGCGACGTAGTCATCTAAGGCCTCCCAGACAAGTGTGCATTCCCCACAGCCCTCGCAGTCGTCGGCCAGAGTCCAGGAGGCCGTTGACCGTCAGATTGCGTCTCTCTGTGATAAGTTATTGCGAATGATGGAGGAGCAGCCCCGGTCCCAGCCGCAGGAAGACGATCCGACGCTAATTACACGATTTGATATGCTCGACCACAGCATCATGGAGCTCCGGGATTTGACAAATGATCTTAGAGCCTCGACAGAGCGCAGCGTGACGGAGATGCAGGCATCACAGCTATCCATGGGCAAGAAGCTGACGATGATATAGGATTCAATGGTTTATAGCAGTACGAGGCTGTTATCTACCATGGATTATTACAACCAGTGAGTGACTCACAGAGTTGGAGCGGATACGTCCTTCTAGTGCGCCTACATCGACACAGAGTCCACCGATGTCACTGCCTTCTCCATCAACATCGGTGTCGATTTTACGGGAGCAGTATGATATCTTCTTATCCTTCATGCGCGCCGGTGGTCATCCTCCTACAGATTCGCAGTAGTATGGATATTTGCATGGATATTTGTTGGATATTTGTCTTCTTTGTATTATTTAGGATGAGACTCAGTTGTATGGATATATATTTGCTGTATTCTTTACGACGATATTTGCTGGATATTTTATTTTCTTTAAATTTTATTATATTTTTCATATTAAATATATGTTAATTTATCGTTACTGAGTGTTCAACCCAAGGGGGTCGACGAACCCAAGAAATTCAACGGAGGGTTGCTCCGGGTCTATTTGTACAAATTACGAATTAATAAACTGTAGGAATAATAGTTTGGAAACAATTTTTTATCAAATTTTTTTTATTTTTTTACTGTATCATTAGCGACGTTTTTAGCGACGTTTAGCGACATTTAGCGACGTTCATACACGTCGCTAAATACATCGCTAATTTGTGACGTTCTTTATGTCGCTAAACTCGTCGCTCAGATGGCTGACCGTCAGCATGCGCCACTAACTGTAATACGTTCCCCTGATGAAAAGTTGTATAAGAATGGCCCATGCGCCCAGTCCATAGTGGCACGCGGACAGGGTCAGTCTCAAAAGTCTTCCACTGATGACTTGACAAAAGTTTTTGTACGAACCCCAGGTCATAGAGTAAAAATAACACCTACACACCTCGGTGCTCGGTCTACCCGTGCTCATAAGAAGGGTGCAAAGGTGAAAAATCATGATCACAAGCGCAAAGCAACGAAAGCATCTACGGCATGTGAGATGTCACCTCCTGGGCATCGATGTGCCAACATCATGATCAACTGTTGCTTTGCTAAAGTAGCAGTACCTGCAAACAGGCAGTCAGTATTTCAACGACTACAACCAAGAGCATCCATCCGTCAGTGTCAAAGAAAATAGGTACAAATATCAGAATAGGAGGAGTTGCCCTTCGCCTCATGTTGCTCCATTTGGAAGTCTACTTCTACGAGGGGAGGCCAAAAGTCTAGCACCTCCAATCTCAACCAGCGTGTCGAGGAGTCGGAGGCAAGCAGTAGTACCTGAAGAAGGAGTTTTGCTGGGCACCCGCTCGAAGGCAAAATTATCCACAACTGGGTGTGGTACTTCCTCAAACCCAAGATAAGTCCGCTAGCTGGAGGTAGCGATCCTCCAGAACTCTATGATAATCCATCTTTCCTAAAGGATAGTGATCCCCAAGGACAGACGCAAAGATTCCTGGAGGTAATCACACTCATCAAAGTGAAGCATCTTCTGACACTGGGGTAGTATTCCCTCTGAATCTGAAGAAGAGACGCATCCAGGCTGGGTAGCCAACATCGTGCTGGTCATCAAGAAGAACGGTAAGGTCTGAGTCTACATAGACTTTCGTGATCTAAATGCGACATGCCCAAAAGATGATTTTTCTCTCCCAGTCACATATGTAATGATCAAAAATACTTGTCGCTTCGAGCGTATGTCCTTCATAAACAGATTTTTGGGCTACAATCAGATCAAGATATTTTTGAACGACGAGAAGCACACGTTATTCTGAACATCGATCGGGGTGTATTATCACAAAGTCATGCCCTTTGGTCTGAAGAATGCAGGTGATACATACCAGTGAGCTATGAGCATCATTTTTTAAAACATTTATGCAATAAAGTTGAGTGTTATGTTGATGACATCGCTGTCAAAAGTCGCTTTCAAGACGACCATCTCCAATACTTGAAGACGGTATTCGACCTGATGCGAGCGCACCAGCTAAAGATGAATGCCACTAAGCCCTTCTTGGGAGTCTCCAGTGGATAATTTTTGGGCTTTATCATCACCTCGAAGGGTATTCACATAGACCCTGAGAAGACCAAGGTTATCCTCGACATACGTCGTCCGGAGAACCTTCGAGAGCTTCATGGTCTACAATGAAGGTTAGCATACATCAGGAGGTTCATAGCTAACCTCTCTAGACATTGACAACCCTTTACCCAGCTTATGAAGAAGGGAGTCTCCTTTGTCTTGACCGAAGAATGCCAACAAGCATTCGACGACATCAAGAGCTACCTCACAAATCCCCAAGTCCTGGTAGCCCCAGTAATGGGGAGACTCTTCTTGTTTTATTTACAAGCAATTGATCACTCTCTCGGTGCTCTAATAGCCCAGAAAAGTGATACAAGTCATGAGCAGGCCATCTATTATCTTAGCAGAATGATGGTCGGCGTGGATTATCGATACAACCCCGTTGAGAATGAGTGCTTGCTCTGGTCTTTGCTATCCAGAAGACTCTATGTGTCGGGTCAGACCATTCATGAAATTTCATGAGTCAACCCCCTCAGGGTCCTCATACCATGTCAGAGGCACTTAATTCTCGTTTGTCTACGTGGACCATACTGCTGTCATCACACGACATAATTTATGTTCCACAAAAGGCGGTCAAGGGACAAGCATTGGCTGATTTTTTGGTTGTCCATCCATTGCCAGAAATATCAAAACTCTACGACGAGATCCCAGACGAAGTGGTAGACTCTAAAATGATGACGGAATAGGCCATTTGGCGAATGTTCTTCGACGGTGCTTCAAGAACAGGGCTCAAAGGCAATACCCCATTGGGTCGAGATAGTACTGATTTTCCCCTGACAATTTGGTTATCCACCGCGCTTACTCATTCACAAAGTGTAATCTCCGATTTCCAAATTTCCGGAATAATTAAATTTTAATTTATTTTAAATATCAAGTTTATAAAATATTTTCTCCTTGAAATTTTTTATTAGATTTTGAACAATGTTTGATTTTAGAAGGTGATTTAAAATCTTTTATCAAAATCATTTTTTCCTAAATGTCGCTTTCTTATAAAATAAATAGATAAATAATGATATATATATATAATACTCTAGCTTCAAATATTTATTGGCTTGAAATCATAAAATTATTTTTTGTTTAATAAAAATTATTTGAAGGACTAGTTGATAAAATATAATAAAATTTTATATTTATTGGGATAGTAAATAAATAAATACTTTCTGAGATTTTTGCAATATGGATTAATTAGTAGCTAATTGGGAATCAGTTAGCTTTCCTAAAATATTTTCTGAAATTATAATCTTGTCTTTTTAAAAATTTTATAATTTTGCCATTTCCCATTAACTAGCCAACACACCCTCATTCCCACATGAAGAACCCATTCATACCTATCTGGGCCATTCATTATTTGGGCCAATCCTCACCCTTTATCCCATACCCTCTCTCCCTATTTAAGTCTCTCATCACCATTCCCAAGAAACCCTAGCTAGCCCTCACAAATTTCCACAAGCCATCAAGCCATCAAGCTATCACCATTTTTTGTGTGCTCGTGTCCGTGTGTCCAGCATTACCGTGTCAGCCGTGTTGGCCTCGGGTCCGACCCCGGGTGTCCTATCGTATCCATTTATTTCCTGTGTCCGATTATAATATTACAAACAGATTTTTGTGTCCGACACACCCGGACACATCCACCTCCACCACAGTACATCATTTCTGTGTCCAACACCCGAACACGTCCACAGTACACCCGATCCCCGTGTCCAGTCTCGGATACATCCACCACCGTGCATCATCCCCGTGTCCAGCCTCGGACACGATCCACCCGACTCATGCAAAGCAAAACCCTAACCTAGATCCGTCGCCGCCGGCGACTGGGATCCCCTCCTCGGCGTCGAGCTGCCGTCCCCGCCGCACCGCGTCGCGTCGAGCTCCTTCCGCCGCTCTCGAAGATCCGCCGCTGCCGCCTCAGATCCGTCGAGCCGTGGCCGCCTTCGTCGAGTCGAGCTCCGCTGCCGCCGCCGAGTTCGACCGCCGCCACAGCAGATCTGTCGACCGCCGCCGCCGAGACGAGCTTCGACCGCCGACGCCGTGCCCGCGTGACCTCGGCGGATTTCCCCGACCGTCGACGCCGAAAAACCCCGTGAGTCCCTCTTTCCCTCTTTCCTTTTTTCGTTTCAGAGGCTGTAGGGATATTTTGTAATCAGTTAGTTATGTATAATAGCTTAGTTAGTTAATTTGATTAGTGGTTAATTAATTAATCAATTAGTATAATTATATTAGTTTAGTTTAGTAGTAATCAGTAGTTAATTTATATTAGTTATAATTAATCAGTTAATTATTTATTAATCAATTAATTAAGTTATTAATCAGTATTAATTTATTAATCAGTAGTTATTTGTAATCAGTTAGTAATTTCTTAATCAATTAGTTAATTTCTAATTAGTTTAGTAAATAAAATATAATTAGTTTTATTGTTTTTAATGTATGAATTTAGTTAATTATTAAGTGTAAAATTTAGTTTAGTAATAAATATAAGAATTTTGATTATGTAAAATATAATAATTTTTTGGGGTTTATGTTATTAATTAAAAATATAGTTTCAATAATAAAAATAAATTCGAAATGATTCTCATTAAACTAAGGTGTTACCTTAATTATGAACAAACGACCCTTTCCCCTATTAGCCTGGTATCCTTATCTCGATTTTCGTGCCGAACTCCGATCTTGGACTTCTTTATATAGTTTCTAGCTATTTGGACTGCTCCGGATCCATTGGAACTAACTGCTATTTCATTTGGGATCACCTTGAGGAGGGTGGCATTATATACATTCTTTGATTAGTTATATATATATAAAATATTTGATTTATATATATATATACAAACATGTATTTTGGTATAAAACTATACATTTATATACATCTATTAGTGTATATACACATATACGTATTTTGTACAAATACTAATAGACACTTATATATATTATATACATTTTATTAGTATATACCCTGAGTGTAAATGTGTATTAATATACGTATCCCTACTAGTTGACCCTAGGTGACTAGAGCCATGCCTGGCATAGCCCTGAGGCCAGGGTATTTCTATTGTGTGTTAGTGTAACATCTGATACAAGTGATATTATTATATGTTTATAGGACTGTCGGATTCACCAGACGATACTCTGAGACAGGACATTGGTATTGACAGCTAAGGACCCAAGGCGAGTACATTCTCTGATTAGTTTCTAATTTATGATATCTCCTATGTTCACTGTATCTAGTGTAGATATCCATGCTCTTGACACATTGGTTACACGGATTGGTATACACGGATCTCATCATGAGATGTTATTCCTTATTCATGGTGTAGCTTGTACAAGACTTGTTTTCTTGTTATCTTGTGCATGTACAGACACTGATTTTCGGGGAGACTTGCTACCTCCCTAGGGAATCCCGTACCATAGCGTACCATGATTGGATCCACTATACCAGTCGGGGGTGGGGAGTATTTTAGTATAGATATGTGATCATACCCAACTTTACATGCATCATAGCTCACCCCACATCTCACGTCGGGTGCAGCCTGACCATTTACATGCTTCATAGCTGTTACGTATGATTAGCCTGACCTCTACATGCATCATAGCTAACCAACGGTTAGCCTGACCTTACATGAATCATAGCTAATCACATATAACCAGCCTGATCAAGTTCCCAAGCCGATCACATGTTAAAGCTAGTACTCATACACTTAGTCATAGTTTCTTGCTCATGGACATATTGTTTCTTCTCCTGCATTTACTTACAGTATTTCCAGTATTTCTTTTATTTTGTGTACCTATACATGCTTCTCGTATATTTCCATCTAGAACTGCTACATAGTTTATATCATGAATATAGAACTGCTATTTAGAGATGTACTTTGCTCCTTCCTGACTGGAAAATATTTTTTCAGACTGTGACATTAGTAGACTGGTTTCTGACACACTTGGGGATTGGAAATTAATAATTGCAGGTATGACTATTTTGTCGTTAGACTTGTCTTGTATTTTTTTGCTTACCTTGATATCTCATCGTGCTTCAGTTTATGTGATTGAGTATTTCTAACATCATTTTATGATATCCACATCTCCTTATGGAGTTGGGTATTCACGTGAGTTTGATTAGATAGTTACATGACCTAGACAGCGTTCTACCGCCGATGCTGCGGCGTAGGCTGGACATACCCACGCACTCGTGCCCCTACACCGGGTGCGGGTCGTGATACATTTTTATTGGTGGCCCATGCAGGTCAGACTTTGCTAGTTGTGCGATGTCGTAGTAGTGCGACGTCATAGTTGTACTACTACGTACCTGCTATAGAATATAGGACATAGGATACTAGGACGAGAGAGGATACTCAATCACAAATTCTTGAGAGATTCCTGGGACGACCCCTTGAGAATCATATTGTAATTTCTAATTTTAAATCCTTCGCCTTGTTTTCGTCCGTCCTCACTCGTTGATATTAAATTTTATTATTGTTGATCAATTATTAAAATTAAAATCTTGGTATCATTGTTGAGTTTGATTCTTGTTGACCAGTTGTTAAATTTAACTCTTAGTGTCGTTGTTGAGTTTGATTTTTATTTCATATCGAGATAAAGTTTTACGGGCTAAAATTTACGGTATCATCTGATGACATATATTGATGAGGACAGTGAGAAAGGTAAAACGTCTACTTTGGTTATGGAACCTAGAGTTTATCGCAGCCACATTAGCTGTCATGACGAGAACGTAGGAACCTGACTTGGATGTACATACTTTAGTTATAAAATTTAGAATTTCTCGAAGCCATACCGATTGGCGTGGTGAAGATTCTAGATGACGTGATTATAGAGTTGCATACCTTAGTTACGGAACCTGTCGTTTATCGCATCTATGCTTACTGGCGTGACGAGGATTCTGAGTGTCATAATTTCGGACAGACGTGTATGATTATCAGATTGTATCTTAAATTGGTTCTTAATGTACCATCTCAAGACTTATCTATTTCTGTTGTTCCAGGACTTGTTCCAGGGTTTCTTTTTCTTTACTAGCAGTAAAGATACCTTCAGTCCTTAACCCAGTTTTTTTGAGCCTTATTTCTTTAAGGATCCTTGTTAGTGTGATAATTAGTGACTTGCAATTTTGGTTGTGTCTTGTATTAGTTTGACTGAGTGTGAATTGTGAGTTTGTAAGTGTTTCTTAGTTGGACATGTGAGCAGTAGGCTTTAATCTAGAGTTAGCCCTTAGCATAGTACCCTGTAATAATGGTTCTGGGATAAGTGTCATTAGAGACTGAGATTAGAAGGAGAGTATAGAGTATCAGTGATAATTCTCAGAGTTAGTATCAGAGCCAATTACCCGTCCTGGATAATCATGATTTTGTAATTAAGTGATCTATGTAAACAATTAGGTATCAAGAAATTGTGTTAAGAATTAATGGAGCATGACATTCAATTTAATAATTTAGATCGGGTGTGTTAAAGGTAAAGAAATATATGTGCATGAGGAGTAATAATGAGATGTCATGAGAAGAGAAATATCGAAATTAGTAATAAAAATTGTACAGCGTATCACGGACTAGTTTAACAGGCTATAAAAGGTTAAAAGGAAATACATATACAACAATCGAGATGAGGAACCATACACATACCCATGAGAGTAAAGAAACATGAGTTCTACAGAGCTTGATGAGATAATCCATAATGAAGCTTGCGATATCATACCAAGAGTGCTAATGATTCTATATCAAGGATTAGTCAAGAATGACGTTAATAACAGTAAGCACTCTATATGATGATAATTAGATGATATACCAGTTGACATAAATTGAAAATCATGGAAGAAAATATATGTGATGATAACTTTGATCATTGGAGGTAATGGTGCAAGTGATTCAGGCAGTACAATTTTAGTACACAGTTATAGACACTAGATGCATTGAGTGCACCTTGAGTATCAGAGACCGTGAGCACTGATATGTACATTTGTGGAGTTATAAATTAAAAAGGTGGAAATAAAATTTTATTTTTAGAATAATTGAGGAGTTGAGATTATGTCATTAAATTTTGAGGATTTCAAATATGAATTCAATAAAAATGGTCAAGGCTACAAAGATTTTAGAAGTGATTAAAATTTTTATTTCGATGTTGAGTATCTGACTTTGAGGAGGTATATGTAATTTATTTTAAGTTGATCGAGAAGTTAAACCTTGATAATTATTTTGAGGATTAATTTTAGGGTAGATGAGAGATATGAATATTAATATACGAGTAGATGATATACATGTGTAAGGATCTGGTGACTTGAGCATGATTGAGATGGCACCGCAGACTGACTTGGGTGACCATCTAAAATTGTATTGGAAAGAGCAGTATTTAGTATGGTGTTTCACTTGACGTATATTTGAGTGATAAGAACGACTAGTATGGACAATTGTAGGAACGAGAACCGACAGCGGGTATGGTACTAAAGAGATAGAGGTATCAACTTAGATACATTATTGAATCATGGTTATATTAGAGATTCTTGGCATCAGATTTTGGCATTAATAGACAGGTGTGTGCAATACAGATATATTCATGGATCTTGTGGATTAATGATTAGTTGAGATGGGTACCAGTGTACATGAATAGGAATTAGTTAGTGAATATGCTAAAGTTAAGTGTTTGTTAGAGATAGTAGATACTACAAGTAATGTTAGCAGGTTCTTTCTTTTCCTCCTAATGATTCCTTCTTCCGTCTTTCGATTGATTGAATTTCCTAATACTGTAGTTCGTATTCATGGTTTTCTTGTTAGGATATAACTAGTAGTATACCCTGGCGGAGACTGAAATACCATGACAAAAGATACTTGACCTATATATATTTTTCTTAAATTGCATGGCTGTAGGTAGAGTTTTCTTAAACCATGATCATTAGGGTTTTGACCATAGCAAAGATCTATGACAAGGTTATGACCGACAAAAGAGACAAGAGGAGTAAATTGTGGATGAGCATTAATTTAAATAAAGAATTTAGGGGTTGCTATAACAAAGTTGATGGATCATTGATTTTGCAAAAATCGAGGTATGATTGAAATTCGAGGATAAACATTAACTTAAATAGAGAGTTAAGAAATTCACAGGGCAAAATTGAGGATTTATTAATTTTAGGAAGTCTCGATATGATAGATTATTAAAATTTGAGAAAATTTGGAAAATTATCATTTTATCTATTTGATTGCAAGATAGAAATTTGAAATTTATATTATGAATGTTGCATTGAAGATTCTGAAAGTATCGCATCATTGAGTATTTGAGGAAAAAGAAAATCGGGAAATAAAATCGTTAATGGAATGGTGTCGAATTCAATTCTCGGGAGGAGAATTTAGATTTGAATAAGCATCAATTGAATTTGAGTTAGAGGAGTAAGATGATTGATGGATTAGTGTTTAAAATTAAATTTTGGGATACAGATTTTTAAATGTTATAAATATACATTGATTAGAATTCAATTGGAGGATTGGATATTAAAATCCTTGAGTATTTAGATACGAACTTAATTTGGAGGAGATTATGATAAAAATTTGAATTTGATTTTAAACTTGAAGAATTTCAGGAATATGATGTTATAAAATTTTTGAAAGGTTGTGAAATAGCAATATGGAATTACTTCATGATTATTTGGTTTGAAATTTAAATTTTGATAGAAATAATATGATGAGTAAAGACAATTATTGAGAACCTTAAATTTCGAGGACGAAATTATTCTAAGGTGGGTAGACTTGTAACCTCTGATTTCCAAATTTTCGGAATTATTAAATTTTAATTTATTTTAAATATCAAGTTTATAAAATATTTTCTCCTTGAAATTCTTCATTAGATTTTGAACAATGTTTGATTTTAGAAGGTGATTTAAAATCTTTTATCAAAATCATTTTTTCCTAAATGTTGCTTTCTTATAAAATAAATAGATAAATAATGATATATATATATATATAATACTCTAGCTTCAAATATTTATTGGCTTGAAATCATAAAATTATTTTTTGTTTAATAAAAATTATTTGAAGGACTAGTTGATAAAATATAATAAAATTTTATATTTATTGGGATAGTAAATAAATAAATACTTTCTGAGATTTTTGCAATATGGATTAATTAGTAGCTAATTGGGAATCAGTTAGCTTTCCTAAAATATTTTCTGAAATTATAATCTTGTCTTTTTAAAAATTTTACAATTTTGCCATTTCCCATTAACTAGCCAACACACCCTCATTCCCACATGAAGAACCCATTCATACCTATCTGGGCCATTCATTATTTGGGCCAATCCTCACCCTTTATTCCACACCCTCTCTCCCTATTTAAGTCTCTCATCACCATTCCCAAGAAACCCTAGCTAGCCCTCACAAATTTCCACAAGCCATCAAGCCATCACCATTTTTGTGTGCTCGTGACCGTGTGTCCAGCATTACCGTGTCAGCCGTGTTGGCCTCGGGTCCGACCCCGGGTGTCCTATCGTATCCATTTATTTCCTGTGTCCGATTACAATATTACAAACAGATTTTTGTGTCCGACACACCCGGACACATCCACCTCCACCACAGTATATTATTTCTGTGTCCAACACCCGGACACGTCCACAGTACACCCGATCCCCGTGTCCAGCCTCGGACACATCCACCACCGTGCATCATCCCCATGTCCAGACTCGGACACGATCCACCCGACTCATGCAAAGCAAAACCCTAACCTAAATCCGCCGCCGCCGGCGACTGGGATCCCCTCCTCGACGTCGAGCTGCCGTCCTCGCCGCTTCGCGTCGCGTCGAGCTCCTTCCGCCGCTCTCGAAGATCGGCCGCCGCCGCCTCAGATCCGGAGCCGACGCCGCCGCTCTCGAAGATCCGCCGCCGCCGCCTCAGATCCGTCGAGCCGTGGCCGCCTCGGTCGAGTCGAGCTCCGCTGCCGCCGTCGAGTTCGACCGCCGCCACAGCAGATCTGTCGACCGCCGCCGCCGAGACGAGCTTCGACCGCCGACGTCGTACCCGCGTGACCTCGGCGGATTTCCCCGACCGTCGACGCCGGAAAACCCCGTGAGTCCCTCTTTCCCTCTTTCCTTTTTTCGTTTCAGAGGCTGTAGGGATATTTTGTAATCAGTTAGTTATGTATAATAGCTTAGTTAGTTAATTAGATTAGTTGTTAATTAATTAATCAATTAGTATAATTATATTAGTTTAGTTTAGTAGTAATCAGTAGTTAATTTATATTAGTTATAATTAATTAGTTAATTATTTATTAATCAATTAATTAAGTTATTAATCAGTATTAATTTATTAATCAGTAGTTATTTGTAATCAGTTAGTAATTTCTTAATCAATTAGTTAATTTCTAATTAGTTTAGTAAATAAAATATAATTAGTTTTATTGTTTTTAATGTATGAATTTAGTTAATTATTAAGTGTAAAATTTAGTTTAGTAATAAATATAAGGATTTTGATTATGTAAAATATAATAATTTTTGGGGGTTTATGTTATTAATTAAAAATATAGTTTCAATAATAAAAATAAATTCGAAATAATTTTCATTAAACTAAGGTGTTACCTTAATTATGAACAAACGACCCTTTCCCCTATTAGCCTGGTATCCTTATCTCGATTTTCGTGCCGAACTCCGATCTTGGACTTCTTTATATAGTTTCTAGCTATTTTGACTGCTCCAGACCCATTGGAACTAACTGCTATTTCATTTGGGATCACCTTGAGGAGGGTGGCATTATATACATTCTTTGATTAGTTATATATATATATAATGTTTGATTTATATATATATACAAACATGTATTTTGGTATAAAACTATATATTTATATACATCTATTAGTGTATATACACATATACGTATTTTGTACAAATACTAATAGATACTTATATATATATTATATACGTTTTTATTGGTATATACCCTGAGTGTAAATGTGTATTAATATACGTATCCCTACTAGTTGACCCTAGTTGACTAGAGCCATGCCTGGCATAGCCCTGAGGCCAGGGTATTTCTATTGTGTGTTAGTATAGCATCTGATACAAGTGATATTATTATATGTTTATAGGACTGTCGGATTCACCAGACGATACTCTGAGACAGGACATTGGTATTGACAGCTAAGGACCCAAGGCGAGTACATTCTCTGATTAGTTTCTAATTTATGATATCTCCTATGTTCACTGTATCTAGTGTAGATATCCATGCTCTTGACACGTTGGTTACACGGATTGGTATACACGAATCTCATCATGAGATGTTATTCCTTATTCATGGTGTAGCTTGTACAAGACTTGTTTCCTTGTTATCTTGTGCATGTACAGACACTGATTTCCGGGGAAACTTGCTACCTCCCTAGGGAATCCCGTGCCATAGCGTACCATGATTGGATCCACTATACCAGTCGGGGGTGGGGAGTATTTTAGTATAGATATGTAATCATATCCAACTTTACATGCATCATAGCTCACCCCACATCTCACGTCGGGTGCAGCCTGACCATTTATATGCTTCATAGCTGTTACGTGTGATTAGCCTGACCTCTACATGCATCATAGCTAACCAACGGTTAGCCTGACCTTACATGAATCATAGCTAATCACATGTAACCAGCCTGATCAAGTTCCCAAGCCGATCACATGTTAAAGCTAGTACTCATACACTTAGTCATAGTTTCTTGCTCATGGACATATTGTTTCTTCTCCTGCATTTACTTATAGTATTTCCAGTATTTCTTTTATTTCTCGTACCTATACATGCTTCTTGTATATTTCCATCTAGAACTGCTACATAGTTTATATCATGAATATAGAACTGCTATTTAGAGATGTACTTTGCTCCTTCCTGACTGGAAAATATTTTTCCAGACTGTGACATTAGTAGACTGGTTTCTGACACACTTGGGGATTGAAAATTAATGATTGCAGGTATGACTATTTTGTCGTTAGACTTGTCTTGTATTTCTTTGCTTACCTTGATATCTCATCGTGCTTCATTTTATGTGATTGAGTATTTCTAACATTATTTTATGATATCCACGTCTCCTTATGGAGTTGGGTATTCACGTGAGTTTGATTAGATAGTTACATGACCTAGACAGCGTTCTACCGCCGATGCTGCGGCGTAGGCTGGACGTACCCATGCACTCGTGCCCCTAAACCGGGTACGGGTCGTGACACAAAGTCGTGCTCCAACAATGTAGCAGAGTACAATGCTATAATTATTTGGCTCAACTTGCTAAACAAGTAGGATTAGACCGCTTTGAAGCCTACGACGACTCTAAACTGATAGTTAGTCTGGTCCAGGGTGAGTACGAGGTCTGGAATGAGGATTTAATCCCTTATCACCAAGCCGCACTAAGTATAATCTCCACCTTTAATGGGTTCTTCATAAAGCGTGTGCCCCGACTGCAAAACAACGAAGCTGATGCCCTGGCCGGTCTCGCCGCTTCTTTGGCCGTCCCGTTCAACACTCATCAGTTGTTCACCGTAGTCAGACAAGAACTATTATGTCCAAAAAAACCTTTGTATGTCTCTAAGCTACTCAGTGGAGGTAGACACCGACACCAAAGACTGGAGACTCCCATTCATAGACTATGTAGTCTATGGAATTCTCTCCGAGAACCCGAAGGAAGCAACTTCTAACCGGAGACGTTACCTCCGGTTCTATTACGATATGGCTACTAAAATGTTGTATCGTCGTTCCTATGATGATCTTCTGCTATGATATTTATCGAATGTAGAGGCAAAGCAAGCACACCGTGAAGCTCACAACTGTGATTGTAATACACACCAACCCAGTCGGAAGCTACAGGATTATCTTCGAAGAATGGGTTATTATTGGCCGACAATGGTAACAGATGCCGTCGACTATACAAGGAACTGTCGGATGTGCCAAATCTATACAGACTTCATCCTCTAACCCTCAGAATTCCTACATGGTAGAATCTTGCCCGTTTAAAGCGTGAGGAATGAACATTATTAGACCGATTAGTCTACCTTCGTCTAAGGGGTATCGGTTTATCTTGTCTATTATCGACTACTTTTCCAAGTGGGCAGAAGCTGTACCACTCGTTGAATTAAAGAAGTCAAACATGATTATGATCAAACATCACGTTATTTACTGATTCAGACTACCTCGAAGGATTATCCACAACAATGTTCCACAGTTCGTAAGGCATACTTTCTACCAGTTTTGCATTAAAAATTAAATTCAGAACGTAGCTTCAACTTCCTACAACCCAGCAACCAATGGTCTGGTAGAAGCATTTAATAAGACCATTATAAAGCTCCTCAAGAAGTTGAATCATCCAACAAGCGCGACTGAAATGAGAAGTTGGGCGTTTGTCTCTGGGCCTATCTTACAATAGTTTGGACACCGACTAGCAGTACACCTTTCTCTTTAGTCTATGAAAGTGAGGATGTGATCCCTCTAGAGGTCCAAATTCCCTCACTCTAGGTGGCCCTCTCCAACCAGTTGATAGACGACAACAACAATCGCTGAGGGCTACAAGAGTTGGAAGCGCTCGACGAGAAGCGTCTGTTAGCTCAACAACGAATTGAGTTATACCAAGCATGCCTCTCGGGAGATTTCAACAAACAAGTCAGGGAAAGAACTTTCCAAGTGGGTGATCTTGTCTTATCGGTGAGAAGATCGATGGTTATGACACACAAGACGACCGACAAATTCTAAGCCAAATGGGAATCGTGGACCCAGTATACTCCAACTATTCCTACCGTCTTACAAAATCTAATGGAGACTTGCTCATGATGCCGATCAATGGCAAGTTTCTCAAAATATATTATGTCTAAGATAGACTCGTACCTCCCTTATCTCCATCCGGACAATCAAGATATACGGTGTTTACATTTGTCTTAGCTCATCCACAGTGAGTGCCTACGCACAACATATACCATTTCCCTATAAAATATTATAAAATCCATTATATGTATTCAAGATTTATGAATACGCAATAGATAGTGGATACTTAAAAGCTTCTCTGTGGAGAACTCTCAGGTCTGTATATACCTTCAGGTAGACCCCTCAAAAGTCAATTTTTACTACATGATAGAGCTTTCAATTTAGAGCATATTGGCCTTGGTTCACCCGATTTGGACTTAAAATAAGGTTTTTATGGAGAAAACAAGATTTTATTTTTGGAGTTTTTTTGCCATGGCCGAACCTGCTATTGGAGAAGACGAAGTTCCCATGCGGCCAGTGAGACATGCGGCTTAGAGTGCCATACGGCTCGAGATGGTTATGCGACCTAAACTCTTGCCATATACTGACAGCATGCGTCCATCTTGTTGGACACATGACTGTTGATTTACACAAGTGTCCTTGAACACCTTGTGCTTTCACTCGCTGAACGAAGGAGAATTTTGCTAAGTCTAAGAGAACTCCTTACGGCATCGAACTCCATGCGAAATTGAACTCCATGCGGCACCGACACTCATGCAGCCTGGAGAGCATGCGGCCCCTATTTTCTTGGATGCATGGCTCTGAACCATTTTCACTTATTTCTATAATTTTGCCTTTTCTTCCTGACACACATTATAGCTTGTTACCTCAGTCACATCAGTCACTTTATGTCACACCACTGACACTTTATTTGTTGTTGTCACTTTAACACTTGTCCCAAGGAGTAGACCTTAACCCTGAGCATGCGGCCAAGTGGTTCATGCGGCCTGACTTCCCATACGGCCCTGACTTCATATGCGGCTAGGATTGCCATGCGGCCTGACTTCCCATGCGGCATAGAGACCCATGCAGCCCTGCTTGTTGATTGAATGTTTCTTGATTTTTGTAACCAAATGTGTAATTTGAAATTGGACTCGAATACTGTAACCGTGCAGATACCACTATTACCTGATAATTGTTCATGATTTAATGTGCGCCAAGGTACGACACATCAAGTCACGTGTTAAGTGATAATATTTGGGTTATGCGTCGAGAATGCCAACAAATTTCTGAACGTGTGATATTATAAATACATATATTGTTTCCCCAGAACGGGCATAATAAGAGAGTCAACTACCAAAGCGTGGCTAGGATATTGATTGTCTGAATGTTGCATACACACTCGGGTTAATCCAGATTTGACTTCCATGGATTCGTATATAGCGTGCCCGTACTTTGTACGACATCTTAAGGAAAATTCTCATGTGACCACGCCGTGAGATTTTCAATCACAATATAGGGCTAATTAGGTAACTAAAAGTAGTATTAACATTGGAGAAAACGGTATCCCGAGATCATGCGAACGAATATTTCCATAGATATTCATTCTAAGTACGCTGTGGGCTGGCCACCACAGATACTGTATAGCATTCGCCTTAGTAGAGTGAAGTATCTGACTTATTATTATGCCGAGCCACTATTTTAATATAGGAACACTGGAACCGCTAATACCGTATTTTTAGCGCAGTGACCCTACAGAGGACTGGTGCATCCTGCAAGTACCTTTTTTATTTATTTGGTTCGGTTAGCTTATGTCTGTCACTGGCGTGATCTGAGGATACTTATTATGCATTATTTCTGAGATAATCTCAGACTCCACAAAAATAGCAAGACGTACAAATGATTGGCCGATTTAGAAAGAAATGGACTTGGTTGTGATTATATTATTCAGCTAGTAGCCTAGAAAAGTGGACTATCATAGTGTGATAATATAACCCTTGTCCTTGTTTGGTTTTAGGGTTGGACCTTTGCTCTAGGATATGCCATGGACCTAAATTACTGTCACGACCCGCACCCGAAATTTGGGCACCAGTGCATGGGTACGTCCAGCCTACGCCGCAGCATCGGCGGTAGAACGCTGTCTAGGTCACAATACTATCTAAACCGTCTCTCACGAATATCCAACTCTATAAGGAGACACAGATATCACAATATAATATGGAATACTCAATCACATAAACTAAGGCACGATAAGATATCGAAGAAAATATATGAAATACAAGACAAGTCTAAACAATAAAATAATCTAACCTGCAATCAATAACATCCAAGTCTCCAAGTATGCCGAAAATAAGTCCTCTAAGTCAAAGTTTATAAAAAAATTCCAGTCAGGATTGGAGCAAAGTACATCTCTAACAGCAGTTCTACATCAATGATATAAACTATGTAGCAGTAAATAGATATAAATATATAAGATGCATATACATGTACAAGAGATACGCAATAAAGGAAATACTGGAAATAAACACGAGGATGAACAATATGTCAATAAACAAGAATACTAATGACTAAGTGTGTGAGTACTAGCTTTAACATGTGATCGGCTTGGGAACTTGTACACGAGTACGGGCCTGGCTAGTCATACGTGTGGTGTATGGCCAACACTAACATGAGAACAAGACTTGTACGTGAAGGGTATGATCACATATCTACACTAAAATACTCTCCACCCACTACTGGTATAGTAGATCCAACCATGGTACGCTATGGCACGGGATTTCCCAAGAAGATAGCGACTCTTCCCGAGAATCCGTGTCTGTACATGTACAAGATAAACAATAAAACAAGACTTGTACAAGATACACCATGAACAAGGAATAACATCTCATGACGAGATCCAGATATACCAATCCATGTAACCATCATGTCATGAAATATGGATATCTATACTAAATACAATGAACATAGAGGATATCATAGACAAGAAACTATCAGAAAATGTACTTGCCTGGGGTCTTAGCTGGCAATACCAATATCATGTTCCTGAAGTCTCGCAGGACGATCCAACAGTTCTATAGACATATAATATAACACAATACAGCATCAGCCATTATTCTAGCACATACACAACATAATTACGCTGAACTCAGCTGCTACACTAGGGGGTGTCACGTCTGTAATTGCTGTGCATAACAGACAGTCAATAATACGGGTCTTGCTAGTACGTCGGTATACATATGGCAGTCTGCTAACATATCACATGGTCACAGGTCAATGTAACTACGGGGTATCCGTAATTACACTCGGGTCATCTAGTACATATATAATTATACATATTCTTAACTAGTATATAACATTAATACTCATAATATATATATGTATACTAATTAATTAAATATATAATATATATATACACTAATTGAATTTATACTATATATATATATGTATACATATATATACCAATTATATACATATTAAACACATACTAAATACATATACTAAATAAATAATATACGCATACGTGTACGTATGCATACACAATAATTCACAAGAGAAAATACTCCTTACCTTGGCCTCGGCGTGCACGTGCACGAGAGCGGCGATGACGATGATGACGACGACGTTGACGACGATGTTGATAACGATAATGACGATGACGTTGATGATGATGATGATGATTAAGGTGGTGGTGTTGATGATGGTTAAGGTGATGGTTTTGGTGATTATTGAGATAATGATGGTGACTATGGAGGTTGATGATGGTGATTATGGAGGTTGCCGGAGTTGGAGCTCAGGCAGGAGGAGTGGTGGAAGAGAACGGCGAGGGGAAGGAGAGCTATTGGACGGTGGTGGTGGCTGGGAGCAGTGGCTGGGAGCAGTGGACGGTTGAGGGAAGGAGGTCAAGGTGAATGGTGGTAGTGGTGGTGAGATTCGTGGTGTCCAGGAGGAGGACGGGTGGAAGAGATGTTCAGGCAGAAAAGGAAGTCGGAGAAGAGAGGGAGAGGGTTAGGCTTCAGGCGAGGGGTGGCGGAGGAGTCGACTGCGGCGGTTCTGTCGAGTTTCCAGGGAAGAAAGAGGAGAAAGATGGTGAACAGCTGTCAAGGGGGTGGTGGACAGCAGTGAACTCCGGCGAGATCTTGGTGCAGTCGGGGTCGTGTAGTGGCCGTCGACGAGGTCCGGCGGGTTGGCAGCGGGTTGCTGCTCGACGTGGAGGCGGGTCTGGATCGAGTGAGCGGTGCTCGAGTGCAGTCGTTCAGGCGAGGGGGAAGTCGGCGGGATCCCGGCCGATCGGGGTGGCGAGTGCAGCGGTGCTCGGGGTGGTTTCGGTCGACGAGTAAAGGAGAGGCGGGTTGCTGCGGGTGAGTCGGGGTGAGAAATGAGAGGCTTCAGGCGTTCAGTCGGAGTGGTGGAAATCTCCGGCGAGATTTCGACGAGGAACGGCAGGGAAGGAGAAAGGGGAGATAATGATGAATAGGAAGATGGGTGTATGTTGGTTGCTAGCTATATGGTTTATAGAATAAGAAAAAAGAAAAGGAAAAGTAAAGAAGAGGATATTTATACACATGGTGTATTGGGTTGACCTAGAATTAGGGCTTGGTCAAACCCTTGGAAAAAGGCCTTGTCATGGAGATATTTCAAGGGCTAGGATTCAAATGAATTCAAAATGTATGGCTAGGATTGCATTTGGTTCAAGGTTAGGAGGGCCATGGTTTAAGGAGGTTGATGTTGAATTACACACTCCCAAAAATTATAGAAAAATTCACATAAAGGAAAAATGGGTTTATTCACGTGTCGTGTCCAACGGGGTGGACACCTTAATGCACTTTTGCATAAAAGTGCCCAACAAGTAGAAAATTGTACAAAGTTGAATTTATGGTTTAAATTAATTAAAATAAATGTAATTGGTGTTCTAAAATTAATTAGAAGTACAATGGACTAAAATTAGGTGGGACACATGCGTCATGAATGAAGAAGACTCAGAATAGAATATTACCCTAATTTGGGTTGCTAAAAATGGGTCGAGATTGTGTCTCCAATTTCGATTGGAACACACAAAGATACAAAATTGGATTTGTTAAGAATTAAATATAGACGTTTGCGACGAATATTTGTGCGACTAAAATATAGCACAAGGAAGCATATTAATGAGTTACACAAAGGCCAGAATGAAGGTGGGCACGTCTAGGACAAGGATATGAAATTTGTTGGAAGGCAAAAGCTAGGGTAGCGCTCTAAATATCGAAGCAACGGTAAGGCACAACAATTAAATAAAATCACGGTAATTAATTATAACCCTAAATAATAAATCCCAAAAATTACAAATTAAATCCATAACACTATATTTTGGTTAGGGCTCTATCTAGTAGGCTTCTAGGACTAGTCTACTAACTCATGCATTAATGAACACTATATATAATACACACATATATATACACATATCATACAATTATTTAAAATAAATACACACAATACCTATAATATATAAAATAACAAAAATACCCCTATTTTCAGGATGTGGTAGTGACAAGTCTACCTTCCTTAAAAGAATTTCGTCCTCAAAATTTAAAATCCTCAATAGTCGTATTTATTTATTTATTACCATCAAAATTTAAATTTAACAAACCATATAATCATGAAGTAAATCCATATTGTTATTTCACAATCTTCAAAATTCTATAAATATCATATTTCTGAAAAATTCTCAAATTTAAAATCAAATTCCATTCTTATCATAATCTCCTCAAAAATTTTAAGCTAATCCCTAAATACAAAACTTAATATCCAATCCTCTAATTGAAATCCAATCAATGCATATTAAAAATCTCATCCGAATAGTTTGAATCTCAAACACTAATCCATTAATCATCTTGCTCCTCTAATTTAAGTCCAATCGATGCGTATTTATAAAATTTAAATCCACATCTATCCAAGTATACCTATATATTCACAGTCTCTAAAACACAAGACACACACAAATACACCAGTTGTCTACAACCCTCAATTGTGTACTAAAATTTGCACTGCTCGGATTACTTGCACTATTACTTCTAATAATTTCTATCCATATTAACTGATACACCAATTTAATTATCATCACACGAGGTACTTACTGTTATTAGCACTAACCCTTGATATAGAAACACTAACTCTCTTGGTATGGTAACACTAGCTTCATCATTAGATCACCTCATCACATTCACTAGAACTCATAATCACTTGCACCTTTTATAATACACATGTTTCACTTCACTCTCAAAGTTCGGCATATTAACTGACACACCGTAAATTTTAGTCCGTAAAATTTATCTCGATAAAAATCAAACTCAATAACGATACGAAGAATTAAGTTTAACAACTGATTAACAAGAATAAAATTCAATAACAACGAGTGAGAACGGACGGAACAAGGGAAAAAGATTTGAATTGGAAATTATAATAAGATTCTCAAGGGTCGTCCAAGGAATCTCTCAAATAATTTATGATTGAGTATTCGCTCTCATCCTAGTATCCTACGTCCTATATCCTATCGCAGGCACTCAGTAGTACAACTAAAACGTCGCACTACCACGACATCACACAACTTGCGAAGTCTGACCTGCATGGGCCACCACTAAAAATATGTTATAACCCGCACCCAGAATTTAGGCACGAGTGTGTGGGTACGTCCAGCCTACGCCGCAGCATCAGCGGTAGAACGCTGTCTAGGTCACAATACTATCTAAATCGTCTCTCATAAATATCCAACTCTATAAGGAGACACAGATATCATAATATAATATGGAATACTTAATCACATAAACTAAGGCACGATGAGATATCGAATAAAATATATGAAATACAAGACAAGTCTAAACAATAAAATAATCTAACCTGCAATCAATAACATCCAAGTCTCCAAGTATGCCAGAAATAAGTCATCTAAGTCGAAGTCTGGAAAAATATCCATTCAGGATTGGAGCAAAGTACATCTCTAACAGCAGTTCTACATCAATGATATAAACTATGTAGCAGTAAATATACAAGATGCATATACATGTACAAGAGATACGCAATAAAGGAAATACTGGAAATAAATACAAGGATGAACAATATATCAATAAACAAGAATACTAATGACTAAGTGTGTGAGTACTAGCTTTAACATGTGATCGGCTTAGAAACTTGTACACGAGTACGGGCCTGGCTAGTCATACGTGCGGTGTATGGCCAACACTAACATGAGAACAAGACTTGTACATGAAGGATATGATCATATATCTACACTAAAATACTCCCCATAGATCCAACCATGGTATGCTATGGCACGGGATTCCCCAAGAAGATAGCAACTCTTCCTGAGAATCCGTGTCTATACATGTACAAGATAAACAATAAAACAAGACTTGTACAAGATACACTATGAACAAGGAATAACATCTCATGACGAGATTCGGATATACCAATCTGTGTAACCATCGTGTCAAGAAATATGGATATCTACACTAAATATAATGAACATAGAGGATATCATAGACAAGAAACTATCAGAGAATGTACTCGCCTGGGGTCCTTAGCTGGCAATACCAATATCCTACTCCTGAAGTCTCGCAGGACGATCCAACAGTCCTATAGACATATAATATAACACAATACAGCATCAGCCATTATACTAGCATATATACAACATAATTAAGCAGAACTCAGCTGCTACACTAGGGGGTATCACGTCTGTAATTGCTGTGCATAACAGACAGTCAATAATACGGGTCTTGCCAGTACATCGGTGTACATATGGCAGTCTGCTAACATATCACATGGTCACAGGTCAATGTAAATACGGGGTATCTGTAATTACACTCGGGTCACCTAGTACATATATAATTATACATATTCTTAACTAGTATATAACATTAATACTCATAATATATATATGTATACCAATTAATTACATATATAATATATATACACTAATTGAATTTATACTATATATATGTATACATATACATACCAATTATATACATATTAAACACATACTAAATAAATATACTAAATGAATAATATACGCATACATGTACGTATGCGTACACAGTAATTCACAAGAGGAAATACTCCTCACCTTGGCCTCGGTGTGCACGTGCACGTGCACGAGAGCGGCGATGACGATGATGACGATGATGACGACGATGTTGATAACGACGATGATGATGACGATGACGATGACGATGGTGATGACGATTAAGGTGGTAGTGTTGATGATGGTTAATGTGATGGTGTTGGTATTTATTGAGATGATGATGGTGATTATGGAGGTTGATAATGGTGATTATGGAGGTTGCCGGAGTTGGAGCTCAGGCAGGAGGAGTGGTGGAAGAGAACGGAGAGGGAGAGGAAAGCTACTGGACAGGGGTGGTGGCTGGGAGCAGTGGCCGGAGTAGGTTTGAGGGAAGGAGGTCGAGGTGAATGGTGGTGATGGTGAGATCCGTGGTATCGAGGAGGAGGAAAGGTGGAAGAGAAGTTTAAGATGAAAAGGAAGTCGGAGAAGAGAGGGAGAGGGTCGGGCTTCAGGCGAGGGGTGGCGAAGGAGTCGACTGCGGCGATTCTGTCGAGTTTCCAGGGAAGAAGGAGGAGGCAGATGGTGAACAGCGATCGAGGGGGTGGTGGACAGCAGTGAACTCCGACGAGATCTTGGTGCAGTCGGGGTCGTGCAGTGGCCGTCGACGAGGTCCGACGGGTTGGCAGCGGGTTGCTGCTCGACGTGGTGGCGGGTCTGGATCGAGTGAGCGGTGCTCCGGTGTAGTAGTTCAGTCGAAGGGGAAGTCGACGGGATCTCGGGCGGTCGGGGTGGCGAGTGCAGCGGTGGTCGGGGTGGTTCCGTTCGACGAGTGAAGGAGAGGCGGGTTGCTGCGGGTGAGTCGGGGAGAGGAAGGAGAGGCTTTAGGCGTTAATTCAGAGTGGTAGAGATCTCCAGCGAGATTCCGGTGAGGACAGGCAGGGAAGGGGGAAGGGGAGATGATGATGAATAGGAAGATGGGTGTATGTCGGATGCTAGCTATATGGTTTATAGAATAAGAAAAAAGAAAAGGAAAAGTAAAGAAGAGGATATTTATACACATAGTGTATTGGGTTGACCTAGAATTAGGGCTTGGTCAAACCCTTGGAAAAAGGCCTTGTCATGGAGATATTTCAAGGGCTAGGATTCAAATGGATTCAAAATGTATGGCTAGGATTGCATTTGGTTCAAGGTTAGGAGGGTCATGGTTTAAGGAGGTTGATGTTGAATTACACACACCCAAAAATTATGGAAAAATTCACATGAAGGAGAAATGGGTTTATTCACGTATCGTTTCCAAAGGGGTGGACACCTTAATGCACTTTTGCATAAAAGTGCCCAACAATTGGAAAATTACACAAAGTTGGATTTATGGTTTAAACTAATTAAAATTAATATAATTGGTGTTCTAAAATTAATTATAAGTACAAGGGTCTAAAATTAGGTGGGACACATGTGTCATAAATAAAGAAGACTCATAATAGAATATTACCCTAATTTGGGTTGCTCAAAATGGGTCAAGATTGTATCTTCAATTTCGATTGGAACGCACAAAGATACAAAATTGGATTTATTAAGAATTAAATATAGACGTTTACGACGAATATTTGTGCGACTAAAATATAGCACAAGGAAGCATATTTATGAGTTACACAAAGGCTAGAATGAAGGCAGGCATGTCTAGGACAAGGATGTGGAATTTGTTGGAAGGCAAAAGCTAGGGTAGCGATCTAAATATCGAAGCAACGGTAAGGCACAACAATTAAATAAAATCACGGTAATTAATTATAACCCTAAATAATAAATCCCAAAAATTACAAATTAAATCCATAACACTATATTTCGGTCAGGGCTCCATCTAGTGGGCTTCTAGATCTAGTCTACTAACTCATGCATTAATGAACGCTATATATAATACACACATATATATACACATATCATACAATTATTTAAAATAAATACACACAATACCTATAATATATAAAATGACAAAAATATCCCTATTTTCAGGATGTGGTAGTGACAGTTACGACACTGAACCTATGTATTATTATATGTTGTCCCTTTGGTTTTGTTTCTCCATTTCGTGCTTCCTTTGTGGTACTTACTATTTGGGGTCTAACCCCACTGGTTTTGCATGTCCAGGTTTCAAGCCAACACCTGAGGATTCAGCGTACTTTTTCCCAACTCGTGGCGCGCACCAGAAATATGGTCGCAGG
This sequence comes from Iris macrosiphon, assembly GCA_036927795.1. Taxonomy (NCBI): domain Eukaryota; kingdom Viridiplantae; phylum Streptophyta; class Magnoliopsida; order Asparagales; family Iridaceae; genus Iris; species Iris macrosiphon. The sequence continues at coordinate 84,056,296 of JAYESA010000009.1, read as the reverse complement.
GGATAGCAAGTATGTTTTCTCCTTCCTTGCTCGTCTTGTACATTTACTTCTTTTTGGCGTTTAGCCACCGGCACCTGTTAGTTGGCTCGTCTGAATATTAGTTTTCTTACATTATTGTATTAAATCATACTGCAGCTAATCACTGTCATGTACTTATGTTACTCTTCCAGCTTCTTATTTTGCACAGCTGGACTCCAGAATATTTTGAGAAAGCATTTGGGATGCCTTATTGCTTATCATATATGCTCTATGCTTACTATTTCTTGTTTGAATGATTGAAACATATAAGTTCTTGACCATAGGAGACTTGATTGTAGCATGCACCCCCTTGTCTTCTAAAGTCGTGATCGTCGTACGACGTATATTACCTTGTACGAGTTACCTGGCCATGTTCGTCTCCGTATTCCGGTACTGGGGCGTGACAAGATTTTAGTGGTAGCCCATGAAGGTCTATTTTTTAGACTTGTGGGGTGTCATGGTCATAGGAGTATCAATCAAACCTGATCCTTTTGGAAATTTTGAATTCGTCCCCTTCGATACTCAGCTTGAATTCTACCAGATTGGTTGCTTCCTTATTCCTTCTCGTCATGTGCTTATTATTTCTTGTGCTCTTCTTTTGGGCTTCTCCTTCCCCTAATATTTTAGCAACAGGAGAGGCAGAGTTGCCAGTGGAACAAAATCCTTTGGAACTTCAGCCAAGGATCCAAGTTGAACCCACGATGAATGGGACAGAACAGCAAGCTCCAGGTATTTTTGTACCTCCGTAGTGTCGGCAGTACTAGATACCCTGGCTTTGCTAGAGATTATCAGTGGATTATTGGCTGTCCAACAACACCAGATTGTGGTGCAACAACAATAGCAACATTAGCAACAACAGCTCCAGCAGCAGGAACAGGATGTCCTGTTGAACCAAGGGTTGCAGACAGCCCTTGAAGGAGGTGGGAGAACAGATTCTAGGGCATCTGTTAGATTTTACAGACTGAAACCAAGATATTTAGATGGCACGGATGACGCAATCACCACAGACGATTGGCTCCAAGATATTAAGACCATTCTGATAGCGGCTAAAGTTTTAGCCGAGGAACAAGTTGACCTTGTTCGCCTACAACTCAAAGATCTAGCGAAAAATTGGTGGGCCAAGATGGAAGTAGGATTAAGGCATCCTATTTTATGAAAGGATTTCAGGACCCAGTTTATGGCGAAGTACTTTGGGATTGTGGCTCAATGTGAGTTGCAGCAAATGTTCATTAACCTCAAGCAAGCTGGAAGGACAATAGACGGCTATGCGGCAGAATTTTGTCGACTTAGCAGATTTGCTCCAACTATGGTGGCAACATAGTTGGAGAGAGCAATGAGGTTCCAGCAGGGACTTCACTTGGAGATCTTGCACATGGTGGAGGTACACGAGTACCAGACCTTCGAGGCGGTATTGATAGCAGCCAAGATGGTTGAGCTTACTTCCTAGAGGATGGCATCCAGAAGAGTGGATCGGAAGAGGCCTCATGGACAGAAAAATGAGGGAGGACTAGTACCCCGAACGTCAGCACCATCACCGGGTGTTCATATATATCATTCAGAGCTACGGAGGGATGCAGTTTCAACAGTGACAGTACCAACTCGATAACAATAGTGGAGGAAGCAGCAGCAACAACAACGACGGGGAGCGCCGACAGGTTGTACCTACTGTGGCAAAGAAGATCATACCCGGGATGTTTATAATAGACTATGTTTGAGATATGGGAGCCCTAATCACAAGGTTGCCATGTGTCCATTGATGCAGAGGCCAGGGGGGCCAGTACAATAGTTTTCTGCATTGCCAGCTCCGAGGGTAGTGCTGCAAGAAGGACCAGCAGTAGCAGCACAACATTTATCTCAGCGTCCGTTGCCGACGCAGGCCCATCTTTATAGGCAGCAACAGTAGAATCAGCAGGGGCTGCAACTACGGCAGCAAGAAAGATAGCAACAGGGAGCTCAACAAGGCCAAGGGAAGGCACTCACCTTGTTCTTAGAGCAAGCAATGGCATCGGGCAACGTAGTGGCAGGTAACATTTTTGTTACAACTGTTCCTGCCATAGCTTTATTTGATTCTGGAGCTTCGCACTCATTTGTATCTGCACAGTATGCAACATATATTGGATTAAAGTTTGAGGCATTGCCAGCGAGGCTGAATATACTCACTGGCAATGGAATCGTAGAAGTTAGTTGGGTGTGCCTAGCATGTCCAGTCGTAATGTATGGACATTTATTACCTATAAAGTTGATCGAGTTCTCTATGGGTAACTTTGATGTTATCTTAGGAATAGACTGGTTGAGAGATTGTTATGCGAAGATAGACTATTATGAGGGTAGAGTGTTGTTTAGAATTATTGGTCTAGAAGAGTTTGTCCTTAACAGAATAGCAAAAGATCAGCATAAGGGAGGAGTTGTAACAGTAGCAAGGAAAGAAAACCTATTGCCCAAGATAGTTGAAGAGTTCATGGATATCTTTCCCAATGATCTTCCCAAATTATCCCTAATTAGAGCAGTAGAGTTCTGTATAGAGTTGATGCCAGGAGCAAAAATAGTATCCCAAAAGGTGTATCCTATGTCACCATCAGAGCTTAATCAGTAATAGTGACATATAAAATAATTAAAGACAAAGAAGTTTATTCAGACCAGTGCATCACCGAGGGGAGCCCCAGTTGTATTGGTGAAGAAGAAGGATGGATCGACGCGATTGTGTATGGATTATAGGCAGTTGAATACAGTCACAGTGAAGAACAAGTACCCATTACCAAGGATTGATGATTTGTTTGACCAATTAAGTGGATCAAGAGTGTTATCCAAGATATATTTACGATCAGGATATCATCAGGTGCGAGTCCGGTAGCAGGATATACCGAAGACAATATTTAGGTCACGATATGAGCATTACGAATTCTAGTTATGCCATTCGGACTATTTTTCTTTTTCGGGTTGCTTGGGGCCACCACTCTCTAGGAGAATTGATATGTGAGCGCGAGGATGATATTCGGTCCCAGTACCCGCACCTATTCAATTTGGAAGGTATATTCTACCTTATGCCTTCGTATCTAGTTTTTGTAATTTGGTGATCACCTGTATATTGTGATGATATTGCTTGCATGTGTAGTTGCTAGTAGATTTATATCATGCTTGTCCTGACTTCTCTAGCTATTGCTTGGATTATAATTTCGAGGACAAAATTTTTCTAAGGTGGATAGATATGTCACTCCATGTTCCCAATATACGTATTTGGAATATATTTTTATTTTTTAGCATGGTTGCATGTGAATGGAGACTAGACTCATTCTTTGGTTTAACCTGGTTCATGGTTTATTTTGTGGGATTGGTTCAACTCATGAAAACCTTTGGTTCAACCCTCAAAACCTAGCATATATAACCTAATATTTCTCTCTCTCTCTCTCTCTCTCTCTTTCTCTCTCTCTCTTCACTTCTCACCCTCTCTTTAATTTTCTCTCCCTATTTCCATAGGCAAGTACACCTTGCATGAGAAATTAAGAAACCTACCATATTATTGTTCCATTATGTTTATTATGTATTTCTAAGCACTTTTAGTTCTTGAAGTTTTCTGTTTTGATGGATGGATTAGTGTAGATCTATATTTTAAACTTAGAATTTTTATGGGTTCCATAATTTTTTTTTTTTTGATCTATTAAACATGTATCTTTGAAAATTAGTTTTTGCTACATTATAGAGCTTTCAATTTGGAGCATTTTGGCTTTTGGTTCACCCAATTTGGACTTAAAATGAGATTTTTATGGAGAAAATATGATCTCTGTGAAATACTCGTTTGGTCGAGGACTTCCAAACACATACGCACATGTTCTTTAAACGTGTGTGCATCACACGCGCCTGCCCGTGGCAAAGAACTCCCTCAGTTTTCCAGCCTAAAAATTAAGGCATGTAATTCGGGTCGTTCTCGGTTAAAAAGTTATTTGGAGTTTTTTCATCATGGCTGAACCTGCTGTTGGAGAAGACAAAGTAACCATGTGGCCAGTGAGACATGCGACTGAGAGTGCCATACGGCCCAAAAGGATTATGCGAGCGAAACTCTTGCCGTATACTGACAGCATGCGTCCATCTTGTTGGACGCATGGCTGCTGATTTACACAAGTGTCCTTGAACATCTTATGCTTTCACTCGCTGAACGAATAAGAATTTTTCTAAGTCTGAGAGAACTCCATGCGGCATCGAACTCCATGCAGAATTAAACTCCATGCGGCACCGACACTCATGCGACCTGGAGAGCATGCGACCCCTATTTTCTTGGATGCATGACTCTGAACCGTTGGCACTTATTTCTATAGTTTTGACTTTTCTTTCTGACACACATTATGGCTTGTCACCTCAGCTATACCAGTCACTTTATGTCATATGACTGATACTTTATTTATTGTTGTCACTTCAACACTTGGAATGTGTGAGGTTCTCAACCTATGTAAAAAAATACCCCATAGTTGGATTGAGTATTCCTATATATAATTGGAATACCTCAATGATTTAGATTGGGTATTCCTACATATAATAGGAATACCTTAATGGTTTGGATTGGGTATTCATACATATAATTAGAAAACTCAATGGTTCAGATTAGTTATAGGTTTGAGGATATATATATTAGGTATTTTCTAACCCTAAAATATATCTCTAAATATTACAAAATGAGGCAAGAATTCTTTACAACTATTGGAGAGAGAAAGGATTAAAAACTATATTAAAAAGAAGATTATTTCGGGTAATTCTTTCGCATCATCTTCGTTCTTTGTGTGCTTGTAATCATGCTTTCTTCTTCAAGGAGTTGTAGTGATCCGTTTGGACGGTGAAAAGTTTGTAAGAATTTAGTGTATATCTTATTCCATTAGTGGAGGCCTTTCAGGGTTGGACTTTGATCGTCCCGTAGCTTTTTTTGCAAGGGTTTTCTATGTCAAAAATTATTGTGTCTGCGTTTTATTTTTATTTTTGATTTTGGCTATTTGATTTTTGTGCATTTTTATTGTTTGGTTCTCTTGAGGACTCTTTGGTTTGGAAAATAATTTTCGTATTACATTCCCAAAACGTGGTATCAGAGCTTTCGATTCTGCTGATACCCACAGCGCGGTATCAGAGCTATTGGTTGGGGTCAAGCTTGGCAAACAAACCAAGGAGAAGAGATAGATGCTAATTTGGTGCGCATGGTAAACCTAAACGGTTCCAATTACCACTATTGGCAGAGCAAGATGAAGGATTTGATATTCATTAAGAAACTGCACCTTCCTGTGTTTACTTTCAAGAAGTCCAAGAAGAAATTCGAAGCGGACTAGAAATTTGAGCACATATAGGTGTGCAAGTACATCAAGCAGTTTGTTAACGAGAACATGTACAATCATGTTGCTAATATGGAAGACTCTATGACATGTTGGTAGAAGCTGGAATATTTATACTCGAAGAAGACCAGAATAAACAAGTTATTCCTGATCTGATTGATGATGGATTTGTGGTACAAAGATGGTACGTCTATCACAGATCACTTGAGTGAGTTTGATGGCATGGTTGACCAGTTATCCTCGAATGGGAGTAAAGTTTGATGACGAAGTTTAGGGGTTGTGGTTGTTGTGTACTTTGTCAGACTCGTGAAAGACCGTATGAGTGTCCATGATTGCTTCTACTCCAGAAGGTATGGTTAGTATGTAGTTCACCAAGAGCGGGGTGCTAAATAAAAAGATGCGGAGGAAATCTCATGGCTCTTCGTCCTTATCTCATTTAAAGGTGTTTATTTCAGAGAGCCATGGAAGGGGTAAAAGCAAGGGTCCGGGCGATGGTAGAGACAAGAGCATAGATAAGTCTAAGGGTCGGTATGAAGACTCTGAGTGCTACCATTGTGGCAAGAAGGGTCACATCAAGCAAAAATATTTTGCTTGGAAGGGGGAGAAGAAGGGCAACATGGGAAAGCAAGGTGAGAACATTGTAGAAGCATGGAAAATCTAAAAGTTATACAGGACGCATAGAGCCCATGCTCCCTTAAAGTGAAAGCAGGCCCTAGAGGAGCCACAGAAAGCACATGCGGTCGAGGGGCTCCCCTAGCCTGTAAAGCATCCATGAGGCCTGAATACCCAAGAAGTTGGTGGCTGCATAGGATCCTTGCCACATCAATTATGACCTGTCTGACACGACATTTATTATACTAAAATTCTTCGAGACTCGTATGCATCCTCGAGTCTATGCGGCCTCGTCATTATGTGGCCAAAGTATTCATCAGACCCAGCCTAAATGAAAGCACATATGAGGCCAATACGCTATGAGGTCCTCAACTTACAAGATCTTTTTCGTTACAATCAAAAGGATCTTCACACAGTCAGTGTTGACTACGTGTCCAGCTAACCAAGTCACACAACCCCGAGATGTCATTAATAACCTATACCAATCGAGGCCACATAGAAGCACGCCCATGGTATGCGGCTACATTATAACCACAATATGTTGAAGGATCTCTATGTAGCCACCAAACAGAGGCATATGCAGCACCTATAGCCCGTCCAACATGAAGGTTATAAGTAGCAAGGTAGTACACCCACAAGAAGAGATAGCAATATACATGTGCACAAGCTCAGGAGAAAGAAAAGAGAAAAGGGCATCTTTATTCCCTAGTCGGTCCGTCATCGGAGTAAACGAGTCGTTGTTGTACTCGATCTTCATCGTCACATTCCCTAGATCAAAAAATATTGTACTTAGATCTTCTGTCTAGGATTTCTTTGTACTTTTTTTGTTTGTATTCAACCAAGTTCCTTTCAACACTTGTGATGGCAAACAAGGTGGTGACTCTGCTGGGGACATCCTTCTCCTTCGATGAAAAGGCTGTGATGCAGTCTGAAGCATCGAAGCTGGGTTCGACCAAGAAGATGCTGGTTGTATGCTTCGATCAGCAAGTCTTCGAAGAAATGCTCTCTGAGAGCAGCGCTTCGCCATGGCTGGCAAAGACTAAGAAGACTCGCAGGATATGGGTAGCCAAGGTCGTTGAGCCTCACCCAACTGCTAAGTATGTGCTTCTCATCTCTCTCCCTGCCGCAGGAAATGCACATCATGTGTCTACACGAGTTGTCCCTACTTATACAACAGCCTCTTCTAACAAGAAAAGTGCTCAGCAATTGAGCTCTGGCAGAGGAAAATACTACGATGCCAGGAATTCGAGTGCTAAGGCACATTTTATGCGGCCACAACAAAGGCCGCATAAGAAGGCTCATGCGGCATCAGGCTCCAGCCACAGGCAGGAGACTATATGCGGCCTCGACGGCAACAGAAGTTCAGTCTTCGGCCGAATCTCATGCGGTGATGAGTCCACACGCCATGCTGAGAAAGGAGAAGATATAAACTTGAACGAGAAATTCTAGGGCAGTGTTAGCTCGCCAAGCTAAAGCGACTACTCATCCGGTAGACCGTCAACATGCACTACTAACTGTTATACGTTCCCCTGATGGGAAGCTATACAAAACTGACCCATGTGTTCAGCTCGTAGTGGCAAACAGACAGAGTCGAGCTCAAATGTCTTCCACTAATGACCCAGGGAATGTTCTTGTACGAACCCCAAGTCAGGAAGCAAAGGCAAGACCTACATACCCATATACTCGGTCTACATGTGCTCATAAGGAGGGTGTAAAGGTGAATCACCCCTCGCTTGACTTACTCATCGTGATAAATCACAAGCACAAAATTTGTAACCTCCATATCCTGAAATTCTAGCTTAAATATTGTTATTAGGTTAATTTGGGGCTATTAAAAAAATTTCATAATTTTTGGTTAATTAAAACTAGTAACACTAATTTTCTAGGAATTTCAAGTATTTATTTTATTGTCAAACATAATTAAAAATATATCAAACTTTTATTTTAGGTTCTAAATAATCAAATATATTTTCTAGAATTTTATGGAAATTGTCTAAGTATTTTTGTTATTTATTGGGAGGTTTTTAGGTTAAAATTGATTAAATAAATATTTTTGGTAATTATCAACTCATTTACTAATTAATTACCCAGTCAGCTCTAGTCCTACCAAGTTAGCCAACGCTGGGGCTCGCACGTCAGCGGTTGGACTGATACAGCTGGCCCTGCTACCAGTCATGGGAGCACACCCACATGGGTCACTCAGTCCGAACCGGACTCGGACACGTAAGCCGAGCCGAGCTTCAGGCTAAATCTGAGCCGGGCTAACCCGGATCCTTTCGATTTTGGGCGGATGCTATGGATCTTCGCCAGGTGTCCAAGCTGCGGCTAACCCCCTCTTTCTGCATATATATATATATATATATATATATATATATATATATATATATATATATATATATATATATTACTTTAGGTTTTCATCTTTTCTGCTGAATTAATTTTAGAGAGAGAGAGAGAGAGAGAGAAGGGGTTGGAGGATTGCCATCTAGGGTTCTTTGATCTTCCAGAAGCCATTGCGGATAGCTCTGTACTTCAAACGTATCCTAGTTTCTTGCGTTAGAATTGTATTAAGGTTATTATTCTGAATATATAATTTGTTTTACAAAATTTAGAGTATTAAATTCAGGAAAATTCGTAGAGCACAGTATATCTGAAAATAGATCTATCTCGATATTTTTGCCATTCCGGGAGAACCAAGGATCCGAATCATAAACCGTTTGAAGTTTCAGAAAGATAACATTGAGACTATCGACATATGTTTTTCAAAAAATTAATTCAAATTATTTATGTATTGTTAATTCTGTAGAACTTCTAGGTTAGCAATCAACCATCGTTGCACAATACAATTTTGTATGTGCAATAGTTTCCAAACGAATTCGAATCCGGATGAGCCATAAATTTTAGCATATTTGTGACACTAAAATCTACAGAAAATCATACGTGAAAGTCAAGTTTATATCGGTTAACTTTTTGTTCAACAAATTGCCTCGATTTGTGAGCCATGAGTCTCGAGTTGATAAAATCGGGTTCTTTGGACAAAATTTAGGAATTTACCTAAAAATTTAGAATAAAAAAATTAAAATAGAAATTAGAGTAATTATTCCAGAATTAAATAAATTAAAATAAATTATCTCTTGACATGGTAACAAATCATACGTAGGATTTGGTCTCTGAATTGGGACCTGATCCAACAACAACTAAGGACCACAGGCGAGTACATTTTCGTGATTACTTTCAGTACTTGATAGCCTCTATTATGCATGCTTAGTTTTGATTATTTAATTCTCGACACTTGTTAAACATATTAGTATGATGAATTCTTGTTATGAGATACATGACTGTTCTGGATTATTGTTATTTTTTTGTGACTGGTTCGGAATCCATGTTGTACTCGTGGAGAGGGAAAATACTTAGTGGACATGTGAACTAAACTTTCCATCCCATAGTCTTACTAGAATAATAGCAGCCATGCAAGACACGTGTGGTTTTCTGAATTTTATCCTTAGTCGTTCACATGTCAACAAGGTATTTCAAATCACGTAGAGTAGTTTGTTCCTATATGTTATTCCATACATTGTAGTTATTTTCTATGTTGCTTAGAGATATTGTACTACATATTTGCCATGACAGGACTTCAATATTTAGTTATTCTTGTTGCCTTATTATGATTTCAATTTTGTTGCCATCATATATTCTTTACTATTTATTGTCTTATAGCTTCTACCATGTGTTGGAACTATTTTTACTGTGAAGTACTCGTTCTTTTCTTTACTGGATAACCATATTTTAGGTGACTACGATGAGGATACGATCCCCACACATTATGGACCGTATGCTAGCGACATACCTGAGCCTGATCTTGCCCTTCAGGAGGATCAGGGAGAGTTAGTAGCTCAGACCCCGTCTGCGATGGACTAGTTTAGTAGAGTAGTGGTTTTGTTAGTTAGTTTGGACTGGATTGTTCTCCGATAATTTTTTAGAGTATTTTGAATAGTATTCCTTGGATATTCAATTTTTTTTTGGGAGACTTCTTGGACCCGCATCGAGACTATTATTTCTTTATTATCTCTGGTATATTCATTTAAATTAGTGCATGTGATTGAGTATAGTATGGAGATATATATATGTTGTGAGTTATAGATTATACTTGTGGCTTATTATACAGCGTTCTACCGCAAACAGTGGCGTAGGCTGGATGTACTCATGACTCATGCCCAAATCCATGGTGCGAGTCATGACATATTTTTATGGCGGCCCATGCAGGTCAGGTTTCGCACAAGGTTGCAAACCCGTAGTGGTACTCAAGTTAGATGTACGACTGCGAGCCTGCCATAGAATATACATACTAGGAATAGAAAAATACTCGATCACAATTAGGGATCCCATATACTCAACTTGATAACCCTTATTAATTCCTTTCGAGCAATCGGACCTCTTTCATAGTTGATTGTCCTTCTTGAATAATACCTTATCTTGTGCCATATCAATTGAATTCTTGTTGTTTTTAACCTTTCAGAATGCCACCCAAGACTAGATCGCGCAGTTCAAGAGCCAATTGTGCTCTCCCCATACCACCCGTATCGTAGGAGGCCTTATCAGCTGGATTGGAGATTCTCCCTCCTCTTTTTTAACCATTATACGAGCTCTTAAGAAGCATGATGGAGGCTCAAAAAGCTCAGCCAGAGGCCCAGAGGCAACAGACAAAAATGCTGAGGGCAGGAATAGAAAATGCCCAACAGGTTGCCCTAGCAGTCATGGAGAGGGTTGTCCCGCAACCATAATAATAGGTTGCACAACCCAAGGTGGATAACATCCAGTACTTCAAGAAGATGGAGCCTTGGACGTTCAAGGGGACAGAGGAAATCCTCTAAGCTGATGAGTGGTTGGAGAATATCGAGTGAATCATGAGAGTTTTCCAGCTTTTTGAGGACCTGAAAATTGAGGCAGTTGGCTTGTAGCTTCACGACAATGATCATACTTGGTTCATAAACTAGCCTAGGATTGCAGATCCAAACCTGACTTGAGAGAAGTTCAAGGACCTCTTTAAGAGGAAATTCTTTCCTACAGTAGCCAAAGGGGTGGAGAAGCAATTACAGAACTTGGAGCAAAACGAGATGACCGTGGATGAGTATGCTACAAAATTCGGTAGGCTGAGCCGATTCACAGAGTACATGGTGAGGGACCCGGAGGATAGAACTAGACGATTAAGAGAGGGCTTGAACCAAGAGGTCAAGGTCCAAATTTCTTTGTCTCATACAACTTTTGCTGACATATTAGTTGAGGCTCAAAGGGTTGAGGTGGATATGGGTCTTCGGACCAAGAGAAACAGGGATGCTATCGGCTGTGGTAGTAGTCAGGGGTAGGCAAAGCATCCATAGTTTCAGCCAAGGACCTTTCTGCAACAGCAATAGCAATAGTACCATGCCCCAATCCGAGCCCCAGCTCAACAGATGCAGCTACTGCAGAGGCAAGTGCAATAAGATTCCCTTTGCAACTATTGCAAGAAGCCTGGACATACATGGGAAGTCTGCAGGAAAAGATTGGGCGTGTGCTTATTCTGTGGATCACCTGCACATCAGATGAGAGAGTGTCCTACCACACCTCCTATAGGTGGAGCTTCAGCCCAGAGAAGACCAGTTGGACCGCCAGTGGCCTCGCAGCCAAGAGGACTCCTACTTCCTATGAAACAGCAACAGTTTGCCCAACACCAGTAAAGGGGAGTACCTTCAAAGGGCAGAGCTTTTGCCATGACCATATAGGAGGCTGAGCCGACTGGTAATGTGATCGCAGGTTCTATTCTTCTCGATTCTATTCCCGTTATTGCTTTATTTGATTCTGGTGCATCACATAGCTTCATATATATATCATTTGTACTTAAGTATAGTTTAGTAATTGAAGCCTTGAGTAGGAGTTGCAAGATCACGACTGGTGGAGGCATTATCCTAGTCAGTGATACTTGCAAGGGGCATCGTGTTACCTTGGTAGGTCATAATTTGGATGCTAATTTACTCGTAATGCCACTTCTGAGTTTTGATATTATCCTCGGAATGGATTGGTTAAGTATGCACCATACTAGCATAGACTCTCGTAGAGGACGTGTACTGTTTCGCCCTCCAGGAGAGCCAGAATTTGAGTTGTTAGGGGAGGAGTGAGTAGAGTGATAGGATTATTTGTGGAGCCATGGTAGTAGAGAATGACTTGCCACACCCTGTTATTGCAGAGTTTCTAGACGTATTTCCTGAGAAGCTACTAGGATTGCCCCCAGACAGAGATCTTTAATTTTTTATTGACTTAGTGCTTGGGGCAGAGCCGATGTCACAACTTGTCTATAAGATCAACAACAGCGAGCTGGCAGAACTGAAGAAGAAGAAGGTTGATGAATTTCTAGACAAGGGTTTCATTAAATCGAGTTCCTCGCCTTGGGGAGCCCCGGTTTAATTTGTACCAAAGAAAGATGGGTCGGTACGAATGTACATTTATTACAGGGCTCTGAACAACCTTACAATCAAAAAATAAATATCCGCTACCAAGGGTAGACGATCTTTTCAATCAGTTGAGTGTTGCAAGGGTATTTTCGAAGATTGATTTGAAGTCTAGCTATTATCAGTTGAAGGTGAAGAAGGAAGATATTCCAAAAACTGTATTTTGAACAAGATATGGCCAATATGAGTTTATAGTGATGCCATTTGGGTTGACTAATGGCCCAGCAGTCTACATAAACTTAATGAACAAGGTGTTCCACCAGTACCTTGACAAGTTCGTAGTAGTATTCATAGATGTTATTCTTGTCTATTAGAAGATACCGGAAGAGCACGAGAAGCATCTAAGGATTGTGCTAGAGTCCCTCGGAAGGAGAAGCTCTATGGAAAACTCTCAAAATGTGAGATCTTCCTGGATAAGGTAGAGTTCCTTGGGCATGTAGTGACTAGAGACAGAATATCAATGGATCCAAAGAAGATTGCTGCTGTAGAGTCTTAGACCACTCTGAGTTCTGTTGTAGAGATCAAAAGCTTCTTAGGATTGGCCGAATATTACAAAAAATTTGTGAAGGATTTTTCTCAGATCGCAGAGCCATTTACTAAACTCACTCGGAAGGATGTGCAGTTCGTGTGGACCGAAGAATGTCAGGCTGTATTTAATGAGCTAAAGAAGAGGTTGACCATAGCGCCTATTTTGACGGTGCCATCGGGGACGGGTGGATTTGTCATTTATAGCAATGCTTTAGGGAAGGGCTTGGGATGTGTTCTAGAGAAAAATAAGAAGGTGGTGGCATATGATTCTAGACAGTTGTGGCCATATGAGAAAAACTATCCCACTCATGACTTGGAATTAGCAGCGGTGATCTTCGCTCAAAAGCTATGGAGATATTATCTGTACGGAGAGCGTGTGGAAATATACACTGACCACAAGAGTTTGAAGTACTTCTTTACGTAGAAAGAGCTGAATATGAGGCAGCGCAGGTGGCTAGAACTAATAAAGGATTTTGATATTTTACTACAGTATTATCCTGGGAAGGCTAACGTAGTTGTCGATGCCTTGAGCAGATATCCAGTAGCGATATACTTGACAACGGATCGTCACTTATTAGCAGACTTGGATAACTTGGATATCAAGGTTATTGTTCCAGGAGTGGAGACACAGATGATGGGCATGCAGATTCAGTCGAAAATGATGGAGAAGATCCGAGAGACACAGTACCATGATGAGGGTCTCTGCGAAGCCTCAGAGCTCAGGTGCATGCATGATTAATGGAGGACTTTGCTATTATTGAGGATGGTTCACTAAGGCACGGGACTAGGTTATATGTGCCTAGTATGGACCTATGGGAAGAAATCATGCAAGAGGCTCGTCGTTCCATTATTCTATACATCCAGGAGCTAACAAGATGTATAAGGACCTAAGAAAATACGTGTGGTGGTATGGAATGAAGCTAGAGGTAGAATGTTTTATCTCCAGATGTTTAGTGTGACAACAGGTCAAAACTGAGAGGCAGAGACCAGGAGGATTGCTAGAGCCACTACTGATTCTTGGGTGGAAATGGGAACATATTACGATGGATTTTGTTTCCGAACTTCCACGCACTCCAGGCGGGAAGGACGTAATTTGGGTCATTATTGACAGGCTGACCAAATTAGCCTAACTTTTTGCCCATCAAAGTGGGATTTTCCACAGAGAATCTCGTTGATTTATATGTGAGCCAGATAGTCATGCTGCATGGAGTTCTAGTGAGCATCGTCTCCGATTGGGATAATAGGTTTATGTCCCACTTTTGGAGGAGTTTACATGCTAGCTTGGGTACCCAACTCAAATTTAGCACTGCTTACCATCCTCAGATGGATTGACAGTCAGAAAGGACTATTCAGACGCTCGAGGATATGCTTCAGAGATGTGTACTAGATTTTGGTAGCTCATGGGAGGATCATCTTCACTTGGAAGAGTTTGCATACAATAATAGCTATCAGGCCAGTATCGAGATGTCTCCTTTTGAGGCTCTGTACTGTCACGACCCGTACCCGGATATTCAGGCATGAGTACATGGTTACGCCCAGCCTACACCACAGAATCGGCGGTATAATGATGTCTAGGTTATTTTTAACTATCTAACATCTAAACAATATAATATGGTACATGTTAATTATCTCAACTCCACACGGAGGAGCAATATGGTATCTCACATAAATAACTAATCTCAATCACAAAATAAACTAAGGAAGAATAATACATGAATGAAATAGCGAAGGAAAGAATAAGATACAATCCATAATCTGAAATAATATACAAGATGTGAATCCACCAAAAGAATAGTCTAATACAATCCAATACAAAAATATAACTAGACCTCCTCGGGCTCTGCAACTAAGTCCTCCTGGTTTATAGGAGTATCTTTTATAGGTACGTCATCCTGCAGCCTGTAGAATGTGGGATACTGCTCTATAAGCCAGTCATCTGGGAAAAATATATTCAGTCAGGATTGGAGCAAAGTACATACCTCTGAAAGCAGTTTTAATAGCATAATCGAGCATATAAACAGATATAGATAAACATATGAATGATGAACAATAGATATACAGGTAATATATGAGAATATAGATCAACAATATGAATATCAGCAATATGATAAAATAACTGTAATCTAAACTAAACTAATGTGCCTCAGAATATAAGTTTATTATGTGATCGGGTTGGGTGAACATGATCAGGTAAGATGATTACAAGTGAGGTATGTAACTAGAATATACACGATGTAACAATGGGGCTTTGATCACATAATCAACTCCTAATCTCCCACCCACAACTAATGCTGATGGATCCAATCATGACACGCTACGAACACAAAATATAACCACTGGACACGAGCAGTGGGTGTACACGAATATCACACTGAACACGAGCAGTGTGTGAACACAAAATATAATCAATACCCAATATACACGATGAGATACAATGTACACGATTACCCACTGAACACGGTAGGGGATAACATCTCCTGACGGGATCTATATAGCACCAGTCCGTAAAATCACTGTGTCGGGTTCAATGTATACAATTCTAAAACATACATATATACAATATTATGAATTAAAAACTATCAGAGAAATGTATTCGCCTGACATCCTGAGCAAGGTGTGTCGCTCGATGCCCAAGCTGGTGTCACACAACCTATATATGGTATGTTGCATCAATACAAGGTTCAAGAATAAAAATAAGTTAAGTTGATGCAATTCTAGGTCGATACGCCATTCCTAAGTCAAACCAATAAAAATCTAGGTTGCAAGAGTCTAACACTAAGTCACTAAGTTGATACACTATGAAACTATGCTATACAAACTAATCTTAGAGACAACAAGGCACTCAAAGAGCCGTATCCTAAGATACGCAAGTTTCTGAATATGAAAATAGTGTTTACGTATATATATATATATATATATATATATATAAGTCAA
The DNA here is from genome assembly GCA_036927795.1 of Iris macrosiphon. NCBI lineage: Eukaryota > Viridiplantae > Streptophyta > Magnoliopsida > Asparagales > Iridaceae > Iris > Iris macrosiphon. Next base: position 84,040,416 of record JAYESA010000009.1, on the reverse strand, counting down.
TAGATATAGTATATATACCAAACAATGAATTTATGATACTTTGGCCTTACACCAATGTGTATCACAAACCATACTCCAATCTCGATACTCGAACCCAATACCTTGAGTATCGACCCCTACCTTGGTAATACCTTGGTATCTCAAGGTAACCCAACACCTTATTACATATAGCTAAAAATATAGCTAACCCCCAATACTAAACCATATGCCACTCCTAGCTATTAAATACTATAACTACTAACATAGAAAATATTCACTAATCAATACAATATACTAATACAATACATATCTAACTAACTATATTAATGTATCAATATAAAACTCACTAACTAGTAACATGTATACTTACTAGCATACATAGACACTTAACCACTAACTAATACCCACTACAAACTACAATACCAAAAACCTTAACTAACTACTACCCTGTATTGTTGATACTGTGTTGAGCCCATAATGATACACTAATTTCCAGCTGAACTGATACTGAAAGGATACTGAAAGCCGCATTCCCTGATAAGGATATTGATACAGCTACTGTGATGATACACAGTTGCTGATACTGTGCTACGCTCTGAAACCGATATAGGTACTGAAGCTGTACCCCGATCCCTCTTGATGCTGGTGCAGCTATCTATTGATACATGCAGTGGACTACAATCTATTAATACATGCAGTGGATTGCACAGGGACTAATATTGCTCTGGCTCGATGATGTTATGATGCTCGGCTACTGACCACCGTACTCGAGTAGCTGTCTGCTACACAGTAGACTAGAGCCCTGGGAGCGGCTGTTGTTGTCCCTTCTTCCATCTGCTGGACACTGCTGCTGTGCAGTGGAACCCCACGAGTCAACACTTGTGCAGCAGCACTCTCCCCCCTAATGCAGTTTGCTGCACCCGGATGGCTGCCACTGCCCTCTCACTCACTCAAGCACACACAGACACATATACACAATTACACTTAACACATCTAAGTATATATATATATATATATATATATATATATATATATATATATATATATATATATATATATATATCTCCATATACATAAACACATAAACATTTACATATATAAGTACATATATATACATACATATAGGTATCTAGCTACCTATATACATAGATACATATAACACAACCTACATACTATGATAGCTAGCTATACATCTATATATATACTCCTCATATATATATAAACTCACACACACACACACACACACACACACACACACACACACACACACACACATATATATATATATATATATATATATATATATATATATATATATATATATATATAACTATAAACACTAATATATGCACATAGAGACACACACATATATCCAAACACAAAATACACTAATATATAAACTATATATTACATAGATAGCATATATATATATATATATATATATATATATATATATATATATATATATATATATATATATATATATATTATCAAAAAAAAAAGAACTTTTCCATACGAAGGGTCAAAAGGAACTTTGAAGCTGTGCTCTGATACCAACATGTCACGCCCCGATTTCGTGGAATCGATAGTCGTCCCCCGGGCATGACCGCCGTGCAGGCCTAGGTTGCGCACCACACAAGGCTAAGTATTAAATTTCGCATAGCGAGCACATATTCAGAGTACACAGATAAAATAAAACACAGATTGAAGCATGGAAAAGTTCTCTTTTTATTGATAATATGAACATCTATTACAAACTCCTTAAACTGAGTCATAAAGTTTCCTCTATGGGCTTACAAAAGTGTTGACACAAAATAAGATAGCAGTCATGTACATTACATCCTTTACTAAAACTCAAAATATAGGACCTCCGGTTAAAATGACGGCCTTTCCATGAAGCTGCATATATATATATATATATATATATATATATATATATATATATATATATATAAAAGGATCAACAACAAACACGTGGAGTGCATCGCACCCGTATCACACTTTCTCTATGATACGCTTGCGATACGGCTCCAACACACAACCAAACGCATCAAGGAGGACACGAGCAAGTCTAATACATTAATTATGAACAATACGTATAGTAATTAGAGTATCTATGTGTCTGTGTCACAATGTGATATGCACAAGGCCCCGTGTCGGAGGAAAACCCCTAAAATTAATCCGTTTTGTCAAATTGACGAGATACGGCCTACACGTATCTAATTGTGGACACGACACTAGTCACAAATAAGAAATCAATTGTCATTTAGATCTATTAGACCCAATTAAAAGCACTACATATGCCAATCTCGGAATTCCTCCAAAACTGGCACCAAATTGGACATAACTTCCACCGTAGGTCTCCGATGAACCTAAAACCAAATCAAAGGGTAGCCTATGCATGTGGGTTGGTTTCTTATGGTTAAATCTAAGATCTAGAGTCTAATAGAAGGGGAAAATTTAAAATATACCTATTGGGAGATGGATTTCCAATAAAAAGTCCTTAATTACCAAGTAGCTCCTCTCCTTATAGATCTTGCCCTCCTCCTCCTTGCTCCTTTCTTCCTTCTTATAGATCCTTGATGTAGAAGTCTCAATTAAGATTTTAGAAACATATTGGTGAAGAATTGGTGGAGAATTGATGAGAGAATGGAGGGAATTTGGAAGAGGAAAAAATTATAGATATAGAATTTGGAGTAAAATAAAATGAGAGCACTCTCTCTCCTCCTCCTTATGGCCGGCTATGTAACCCCCTCTCCAAGCAATGTAAAATGTCATAAATACCCCTTGGGGCCTCTCATAAAGAAATTAATTAGGGAGGGAAGGTTCTAGTCTAATGGTTTCTCTAATAAATCAAACCTCTTAATCCATGGGCCTAATTCAATGGGCCCAATCTAAACTAATCTAAAATATTGGTTCATGCATTCTAATAAATGGGTTAGATCCACTACACAAGTCTAAAATAAACTACAAGTAGCAATCAATGATTAATACAATAATTAAAAAATTATGCATGCACAAATATTAAATACAATTAATCCAAAAATTAAAATTACCCTGTCAATTACCAAACTACCCTTGAGTAAAAATATGAGGGTGACATGTACGGTAGGAGATATCGGACTCCATTGTCTTGGGACGACGTAGGAGAGAGTAATATTGGGACTAGAGATGGTAGTTGATGCTACAGAAAAAGTGAAGCAGATTAGAGAGAGACTTCGTGTGGCTCAGGACAGACAGAAGCAGTGGGCCGATAGCCGCCGAAGACTATTAGAGTTTGGGGTATAAATTTATTTTTTTAAATATCGATTATGTTATTAGATTATGCATTAAGTTCCTATTTTAGCATAGGTTGGCGACTTAGTGTTCTTGAGGATCTCTCCGAAATGTGGTACGATTCATTTCGGTGGAGGTGGAAAGCTTAGTCCAAGATTCATCGGACCTTTCAATGTTCTGGAGAAGGTCGGGGCAGTAGCCTATCGACTAGTCTTGCCTCCTACATTGGAAAGAGTACAAAACGTGTTTCATGTGTCCCGGCTGAGGAAATACGTGGCAGATCCTAGCCATATATTAGATCATTCGGAGCTTGAGGTTGGACCTAGTCTTCGCTATCCAGAGAAATCGGTGGAGATCCTAGACCGCAGAGATAAAGTGCTTCATAACCAAGTAATTCCCTTGGTTCATGTCGCCTCGAGGCATCACTCTCCTGGTGAATCCACGTGGAAAAGAGAGGACGAGATACGAGAGCGTTATCCCTATCTTTTTGCATCATGAGGTATTTTCCTTCTTGTACTTATTCTGCTGCAAATTTCAAGGACAAATTATATTAAGGGGGGTAGACTTGTAACCTCCATATCCTAAAATTCTAGCTTAAATATTGTTATTAGGTTAATTTGGGGCTATTGGAATTTTTCTATAATTTTTCGTTAATTAAAACTAGTAACACTAAATTCTTGGAACATTCAAGAATTTATTTTAATGTCAAACATAATTAAAAATATTCCAAACTTTTATTTTAGGTTCTACATATTCAAATTTATTTTCTAGAATTTTTTGAGAATTTTCTAAATATTTTTGTTATTTATTGGGAGTTATTTAGGCTAAAACTGATTAAAGAAATATTTTTTGGTAATTAACAACTCATTTACTAATTAATTACCCAGTCAGCTTTAGTCCTACCCAGTCAGCCAAAGTTGGGGCCCGCACGTCAGCGGTTGGACGAAGATAGCTGAACCTGCTGCCAGTCGTGGGAGCACACCCACGCGGGTCACTTAGTCCGATCTGAACTCGGACTCGTAAGTCGAGCTGAGCTCGAGGCTGAATTCGAGCTGGGCTAACCAGGATCCGTCCGATTTTGGGCGGGATGCCGTGGATCTTCACCAGGTGTCCAAGCCGCGGCTAACCCCCTCTCTCAGCATATATATATATATATATATATATATATATATATATATATATATATATATATATATATATATATATATATATATATATATTAGTTTAGGTTTTCGTCTTTTCTGTCGAATTAATTTTAGAGAGAGAGAAGGGTTTGGGGGATTGTCATCTAAGGTTCTTCGATCTTCCAGAAGCCATTGTGGATAGCTCCGGACTCCAAACGCATCATAGTTTCTTGTGTTAGAACCGTATTGAGGTAGTTTTCTGAATATGTAATTTATTTTACAAAATTAAGAGTATTAAATTCTGGAAAATTTGTAGAGCACAGCATGTCCGAAAATATATACGTCCCGGTGTTTTTGCAATTTTGGGAGAATCAAGGATCTGAATCATGAACCGTTTGAATTTCGGAAAGTTAACATTGAGACCATCGACATTTGTTTTTCTCAAAATTTATTTCAAATTATTTCTGTGATGGTAATTCTGTAGAACTTCAAGGTTAGCAATCAACCACCGTTGCACAATACAATTTTGTATATGCAGTAGTATTCAAACAAATTCGAATCCGGATAAGCCATAAATTCTAGCATATTTGTGACATTGAAATCTACAGGAAATCATGTATAAAATTCAAGTTTGTATCGGTTGACTTTTCGGTCAACAGATCGCCTCGATTTGTGTGCCATAAGTCTCGAGTTGATAAAATCGGATTTTTTGACAAAATTTAGGAATTTACCTAAAAATTCAGAATAAAAAAATTAAAACAAGATTTAGAGTAATTATTCCAGAATTATTAAATTAAATTAAATTATCTCTTGACATGGTAACATATCATGCGTAGGATTTGGACTCTGAATTGGGACCTGATCCAATCACAGCTAAGGACCACAGGAGATTACATTTTCGTGATTACTTTCAGTGCTTGATAGTCTCTATAATGTATGCTTAGAATTAATTATTTGATTCTTGACACTTGTTACATGGATTAGTATGATGGATTCTTGTTATGAGTTACGTGACTGTTCTGGATTATTGTTATTTCTTCGTTAGCGACATACTTGAGCCTGATCTTGCCCTTCAGGAGGATCAGGGAGAGTTAGCAGCTCAGACCATGTTTGCGATGGAGTAGTTTAATAGAGTAGTGATTTTGTTAGTTATTTTGGACCGGATTATTCTCCAGCAATTTTTTAGAGTATTTTGAATATTGTTCCTTGGATATTCAATTTTTTTTGGGAGACTTCTTGGACCCGCATCGAGACTATTATTTCTTTATTATCTCTGGTGTATTCATTTAAATTAGTGCTTGTGATTGAGTATAGTGTGGAGATGTATATATGTTATGAGTTGTAGATTATACGTATGGCTTATTGTACAGCGTTCTACCGTCGATACTCTCGATGATAGTGCACCTCCAATTACTAAAACTGTTATATCTGATCTGGGTCCGTCTCAACCTCCCGCAGCAGACAAGCAAAAGCAAACTCACTTTGACAAGCCTCTACGGAAGGATACAACATGGTAATTTAGCTTCAGTATCAAGAAACACATGGTGATTAGATTTTGGTGCAACTACTCACATCAGTATTTCTATGCAAGGTTGTCTGAGCTACCGAAAGCAAATTGATGGTAAAAGACACATCTATGTGGGTGACAGCAATTAGATAGAAATGGAAGCAATATGACCTTTTAGGTTATTATTAAAAATTAATTATTTTTAGATTTGATAGACATTTTTTAGTATTATTTAATATTGTACCATTTTTAGACAAAATTTAGTTTTAATTTCTTTATTGGATAAATCTATTTATTATTGTTTATTTGGAAATAATAAAGTTTGATCTATTTCTGTAAATTCAAATATTGTTGTTAATTATTTCCTTAATGTTTATGATAACCTATATTCGCTTATTGTATCTTGTAAAGAAATCTTGTATGTGGAATTATGTAGTACTGTAATTTTTGGACAAAAAGTACAATTTTTGAGGATGTTGAGTTTGGGGAGGGAGAAATAAAGTCAGGGACATTATCTTTGAGAGAAATAGATTTCGATTCCTACTAACACTTTTGACGAAGTACAAGTTTCTATACATGTCATTGATCAAGAAGTGAATTCAGAACTTCAACAAGACAATGTCGAATTATCTCTACAAGTCGATGTTCAGCTACCTCAATAAGACAACATAAGTCACCCCCATTCAAGATGAGGTAATTGTTCTAAGGGACAAACTCAACAAACTCAAGAACCAGTGCCATTAAGATGGTCCATCAGAGAAAGAAGAAGTGCGATTTTGAATAATTTTATCATATATCTCAAGGAACGTAAGGAAAACTATGGAATAGTGGAAGATAATTCAATCAACTTCCGTTAGGCCATGGAAAGTTTCACACTCATGTAAATCTCTTGCCCTAAAAATCTGATTTTTTTTCTATATTTTTTTATTGGATTTAATCAACAATTATTAATAACTCTCAATTGGTAAATTAAGTAACCCTTAAGTAAAACAAACAAATAAATAAATAAAATAATTTACTAGTATGATATAAGAAATATTTATAACAATTTAGAAGAATGTATATTTTACAAGAATGGATAAATAAAATAAATATGTATATATAGGTAAATAATATAATTTAAATTTTAATCCATTAAACCATAAAGGAACATATACCTACTCCTCTTCGAATTGTATTATTTCAAATTTTGATCAAAATCGCATCCATATCTATCTCTAGTTAAACATCACCTTCTCATCCTCCTCTTATATATACGCGCCAACCATGTGAGCCGATCCTCATTTTTCATTAAATGATTTATTGAAACTTTTAAATCAAACTAGACATATTCAGGAATCAATTTAAATTATGGAATCTAAACTCCAATCCATTGTAATCCTAAACTAAACCAAATTTTAAATTGATTTGGACATAGGAATCATAACCACATATATATATATATAGTTTCCTAGCCTCTCCCTTTCAAAGACCAACACAGAATTCTCCAACTCGACCTCTCTCTCTCTCTCTCTCTCGTCCATCACCATAAGTTTCATCTCTCTCCACTCTCTCGTTATTTTCGCACTCGCCGGCATCTTTTCAAAGCCAAGCTGACTTTGGAGACACCGGTGACAACACCCGCCGGAAGACAACCCCTTGAAGCCGCGAGTAGCAAACCTCTTATTGTTCCAACGACTTTACCACCTCTAAAATATATACCTGAGCATGAGAATGTCTTCCCCACGTAGCCAAGATACCCCCCAACAAGTTTTAATTCGTTTCGCAGAGTTTTGACTTCCCTAGAGCCCAAAAATGCACCGGAAGCACCGCCGTAACCAAACCAGCGAACTATTGAATATTGTCGCTGTTCAATGAAACTTGCGTCATTAGATTCATGGTATCATGCTAGTCCTAAGACCCAAGTTTCATGTCACTCTGAGATAGTTGACCGAGCCGCCTATTTACGGGCCCCACGGTTGACTTAACGGGCAAAATTGTGATCAGCTTATCGGAATCTAAAATTGGACATACCATTGAGTTTGTATCGTCATTTCGGATTGGTTTGACCTATAATTTGTCCTATTTAGAGACTTTAACCCCTGACACGTATTTTGATGCAAAGTGGCCATAGGTGGACCCTGTTTTGACCCAAAATTATAATTTTTGCCTCTGTATCCAAATTGGGCAAAATGGTAGTTTTCTAACTATCTCGCTAATTCTGGAGACGTTAGTTATATTTATTTCAGCATCCAGAGACATTCGTTCGGAGCTTGTAGTTTTTGATCCCTTGTGCTTGACGTTAGGACGCCTACATTACACAGATTGCTTGCCAGGCAAGTATACCTTGTCGTTGTGCTGTTTATTTAAATTCATGATTAGGATGCATATTTGCTATTGTTCATTTAGTTATTTTAATTTTTATATATATAATTGTGTGTCCAAGAATAATTTGGGTGCAACGACAGTTGCGTCACCTTTTGTCACTTATTTAATATTTTGCATGACGACCTAGTGTTACGAGACCACCCCATGATGTTGAGGAATTCTTATATTTTATTGGCCGTGACATAATTGTTACACGAGTGTGAGTCTCATGTAGGACACAGACTTGCGTTATAGGCTGGCCACTTGGACGTATGAGACGTGCTACGGCTAGGAAATAACTGTTGATAGAAATGCAAGCTAGGAGACTTGGCAGTTATTAGAGGTATCACCGTGGCATGGATATGACATAGATAGAGCATAAGGTAGGGAAAATAACAAGTAGGCATATGGGCTCCTTTACACTTTTCCTTTTGTAACCTGTACGCTCTGCCGGAGATGCGTGGTCAAATAACCCTTATATTATATTATTTACAGGCGGCCTCTGAGATAGAAAGACGTTACGCTTTTTAGGCCACTAATTCTCCGAGAGAGTTACGCCAATCCCATTTTTAGCCAGATAGCCCATACGTTGGAAAGTTGTTCTCAAAAGTGTATTTCACATAGACGGTTAGGCGACCCTTTGGATATTATTTTCAGTATATTATGGCATGTACTTTTTGTATCTTGGTACGTCACTCTGAGGACCTGGTCCACTTCCAAGTATAGACGAGCAGGATTATCTGTCGGAGTACGGACCCGGGCTTGGTGCATCATTCTCTGTTGAGGAGGTCTTACCTTCTGAGTACCAGTGATTACTTTATTGCTGATGGATCCTTAGCTGTTATTTCTTTATTGAAATTTATTTTATATTGGGTTTTGATCACCTCTATCATTTTAGTTTTTGATATAGTCGATTGGTAGTGAATTTGTCTCCACCCGACTATTATTCTTTTGATACTTCGTACTTGAGACATTTAGCTATTTATTTTGATATTCCTTTACTTGTGCTTGTGGATGAAATATAGATGCCTATGACTTGTGTTGACAACATATGAACCACTTATTAATTAATATTCATATTACAGCGTACGTATGTGTTATGATTTTCAAACATATTGGAGTTGTCATATAGATATGGTTGGCGTGCTACGTATTCATAATCCTACGTATTTTGGGACTGGGGTGTGACAACTCAAAGGTAGATTAAGGCAATGAATGATGAGTATACGTCTAACCAGACAATAAAATTTTAGAAATTATCCCATTACCAAAAGTTTCGAAGCCCATTGGTTGCAAATGGATACTTAAAATCAAGAAGGATTCGAAGGATAATGTGAAGAGATATAAAGCACGAGACTTTACTCAAAAGTAAGGGATTTAAGAACAATTATGGCACATGTTGCACATTTTGAACTTGAGTTACATCAAATAGATGTCAAAATGACGTTTCTTAATGGTAACATTGACAAAATTATTATCCAGCCAGAAAACTTGTGTCGGAAGACCAAAAGAATATGGTTTACAAACTAAAAAAATCTATTTATGGACTCAAGCAAGCTTCTTGTCAATTGTAGTACAAATTTTACCAAGTTCTTACCTCGTTTGATTTTGAGATAAATATTGTTGAAGATTGTATGTATCATAAGTTCATTGGGAGTAAAAAAAAAAATTCTCCTGTTTTGTATAAAAGTACTTAATGTAGGTGACACTCGTCGATAAAGGAGACAAGTTTAGTCTCAATTAGTGACCTAAGAATAGCCTTAAAACTAAAGAAATACAATAGATTATATGTTCATTATTTATAAGGAGTTTAATATATGCTTAAGTATGTACGTGTTCAGATATTGCGTACATAGTTGGGATGTTAGGCAGATATTTAAGCAACTCTGGTATGGATCATTGAAAAACAGCCAATCGGGTTAATTAAGAAATATAAAGATAACAAAGGATTACATGTTCTTTATAGGAGATCTGATAATTTGGAGGTCATAAGGTATTCTGACTCTGATTTTGCTGGATGCCAAAAAAAGGAGATCCACATCAAGTTATGTTTACCTGTTGGCTGGTGAAGATATATCTTGGAAGAGTGTCAAACAGACACTCGTAACATCTTTCACCATGGCAGCAGAGTTTATAGCATAATGTGAGGCATCCAATCAGGTAATATGGTTACAAAATTTTGTCACAGGGCTGCATTTACATGAGGGTGTTGAAAGACTACTAAAATTATAGTGTGACAATAAATCAATAGTACTGTATTCCAATAACAACATGAGCTCATATAAGTCAAAGTATATTGACATAAAGCTCCTAGTTGTGAAGGAAAGAATTCAGAATAGTCAAGTATCCATATAGCACATTTGGACAAACTCCATGTTAGCGGATTTGCTCACAAAAGTGTTACCACCCAAGCTCTTTCATAAGCACGCTGCTAGTATGGTTCATGAGCACACTGCTCATATGGGTGTTATCTTATTTGAGGATATAGCAATATAGTGGGAGATTGTATTTTATGTATTTTGGTGCCATATATTTGGATTTGGATACATTTATGTATTTAAGTATTTTAGATATTTTTCTGATCAGATATATGAAAATTTTAGTTCATTATGTTTTTATTATGTTAAAGTATTGATCTTATTAAAGTAAAGGACCAGTTAGATATAAACATGTGTTGATCACATTGCGTATAATTTTTATGCTATGCATCCATGATTGATCTTTGTCGTTTAGCTATATTGGTATATGTGACCATTGATGGTTTAGTTGTATTAATGTGATGAAGGCTGCTTTGATCCTATATTGATATGGTTAATGAACGAGATTGTCCGGATATACCCTAAGTTTAAGATAGCAAGTTTTGAGCTCATAAAGTTAATAAATTTGAAAGGTTATATATGTGGCCCAATGAAAGATTATTGGAATTATCCAATACTTAGGGGCCACACATGTAAAATTAATTATGTTGTGCTATCTAAATAATTAAGCTAAATTAAAGTGGTTTAATTGAAAAATAGGGTTAAGGGTATAATTGTTATGGAGATAATGTATAGATACCATAGAGATAATTATAATTTAATAAGGGGACAAACTAGAATTGTAAACCTAGAATATGTGTGTGTGTGTGTGTGTGTGTGTGTGTGTGTGTGTGTGTGTGTGTTTATTAGGGTTATGGTCCCCCAACTTATACAGCCACAAAAGAGAGAGTTTTCTCTTTTTTTCTTTTGCATCCCCATCAACATAGAGGGGGACAAAGGATTCAACTTTTTCATTAAGGGACATATCAAGTTGGAAGATCGAACCCCATAAAAAGACGTTCGCTACAAAACCCATCAAGCCAAGCAATAGATTTAGGTACGCTTCGGCAATTAATTTATGTTCTTCATCTCATGAATCAACGGATAAAATCTAACACTTTAAGCAATCAATATATGAACTTTCATATATTAGCCTCATGTCCATGGTCGTATTCAGGATTCACAATTTCATGGGCTAAAATTGACAAAGTACTTATTGCCTTCACCATTATGCAGTTCATTCACATATGGATGTAAATATTTCATAATACCTTGCTTATATCTTGAAAAGAATTTACGCCAGGAAGTTTGTTTTGGGAACACGATGCGACCCAAACCGGAGTTGGCCCATAAGGTGCGATATTAGATTAGGCCCATATACCTTAAAAGGGAATTCCCACGTAAGGTATGAATCAATCCCAATTATCTATACCTCATGATCCCACCTCCTACCCGATGTGGGACTAAATTATAACTCCATTGTCACCACCCTTTGAGGGCTCAATCGAAAACGAGATACAATCCAACAATCTTCACCTTAGCTCATTTTTGCTCACCGAGCAACCAAGCACACCCCAACTATCTTTGCTCGTTTCCGCCAGCCGGGCACATAGGAGATTCAACATATTGTCATCTCAATCTGTTCGAATATAGAACCAAGTCAACACATTCATCCACACCATCATTGTGTGCCAACTATATTATTTTGCTCCACCTTGGATGCGTCGAACCCACCTTTGAAGCCAATTCGTGTAGTTTCTCTAACCTTAGGCCTGATCCACCTTCAAGCTACCTTATAGAGAATGCTCCTAACTCCACTTTGAGAATATAGCCCATATAATTGGCCCGGTTATATGCATGAACGTTCAAAAGATCTGTCTTAAAATAATCAGAGTCCATTGTTGGATTGTATCTTGTTTTCGATTGAGCCCTCAAAGGGTAGTGACAATGGAGTTATAATTTAGTCTCACATAGGGTAGAAGGTGGGATCATGAGGTATAGATAATTGGGATTGGTTCAGGCCTTACATGGGAATTCCCTTTTAAGGCATATATGCCCATTCCAATATCGTACCTCATAGGCAGCGCTGGTTCAGATCATACCATGTTCCCAATAAGTGATATTAGAGTCCTGATCTGATAGTCTGATACCAACAAGTGGTATCAAAGCTACATGTTTTGGTTCTAGCAACTATATATATGGAGCAGATGAACACTCGTATGATCACCCTCACGGGGAGAAACTGAATAATTTGGAAGCCAATGATGGAGGATCTACACTGGTGCAAGGACTTGTATGGTCCGTTAGAGGGCGACAGCGCAAAGCCATCGAATAAAACTGCTGAAGACTGGAAACGACAGGATCAGAAGGCCGTTGGATTCATCCTCCAATGGATGGACGACTCGGTATTTTACCACGAGTCCATGGAGAGTTCGTCAAAAGCATTGGAGAAGAAGGTGCATTCATTATATAAAAGAAAGACAGCTAGCAACTAGGCATTTTTTATTCGCCAACTCGTCAACTCTAAGTACACGGAGGGTGCCCCGATGGAACAACATCTGAACAAGGTTCAAGATATCATCAATCAGTTGTCTGCGATGAAGATGGTAATTGAGGATAAGCTTCAGGTCCTACTGCTTTTAAGTTCTCTACCGAAAAGCTGGGAGATATTGGTGTGTCAATGAGAAACTCTGCTCTGGATGGAGTTGTCATGATGGAGGCAGTCAAAAGCAGTTTGTTGAACGAGGAGGTCCGACGTAAGCAAGTAGAATTGTTGCAAGAGTCCACTCTGGTGACTTCCTACGGAAGGGAAGACCGAAGTCACAGGCGAGGACAGGAGGAATTCGCGGGATCTTGCGAATATGGATCACAAGGAGGGCTGTTATTACTTAGCGAAAGTGGTCATATCAAGAGGACTGCATGAAGCTCAAAGCTGAGAAGGCCAATAGCAAGGACGATCAGGAGGATCTCATGGCTATGGGAGATCTTCTAATGGTAACAACCTACGCAGAGGAACCATGTGGCATATGTCATGATGGTGATTGGGTCATGGACACGGGGGCATCGTATCATGCTACTCCATATAGCAGAATCTTCACGTCATACCACAGCGGCAGGTTTGGACGTGTGAAGATGGGCAAGGGGACAGCTGCAATTGTAGGCTTCGGTAATGTGCACTTGACAATGGAGCACGGTGAGAAGCTCTTTCTTAAGGGTGTGTGACATATACCGAGTTTGCGCTATAACTTGGTTTCAGTAGGGAGAATGGCGGATGATGGTTGTTGCAGCACGTTTGGGGGCAAAGATTGGATGCTTATGAAGGGTTTCCAACAACTGGCTTGAGGAGATTTATGTCATGGCATATACAGGCTTAAGCCGCTGAGTTGTACAGGTAGGCCACAGACATCAGATAAAGGCTCGAAGGATATTCGACAGAAGATGGATCATCGGGAACTTACTGAGGAGGGTCTTCGAGATACTTTAAGGATAATGGAGGATTCGGTTCGTCGAGACAAAGCGGCAAATGGTTATGAGTCAAAGATTGAGGGTCATTCTATCGATTCCATGACAACTAGTCGGTCTCCAGGTGGGGGTTGTTCCACGAATCTAGTTTTGACGATAAGTTGTTTGCCAAAGCTTCACGGAGCGACACCGATTTCAGCAGTTCGAAGCCAAGAAGGAGGTATACAGCAAACTCAATCAGAGGTGGGTGTATCTCCATTCACATAGTTTTGGGGGAGCTGTGGGTCATCGACGACATGCACAGTTCATGATATTCTGCTCGAGGATGCATGTGTACGGGGGAGCTTCAGTATCAGACATGAAGGTAAGCAGGTTCATGAGTCTGAGTCTCGAAGGAACAGCATCGTCCGCTTGGTTGGGCCAACCAAGGGTGAAGAAGCTCGTCAGAACGGTAGTACGTTCTAGTGAAAGACGAAAATCGGGGACAGGCAACCAAGACTCACCGTAAAGCTGATCGTCAAAAACTTCGGTCTTGGCCATGTCATCGATATCGGCAGGATCCCTGTGGTGTAGAAGGTGTTGCGCATGGCAGCTAGCTTCGACGTGACGGTCGAGGAGCTGGAGACGAAGGAAGATGCAAAGCAACTCGGGGGGATCGAAGATCGGTAACATAGGAGAGTAGGAACTCTGTCGCGGGGAGACAGGCATGGACTCAAGAACCTGCCTATGCTTCTTCTCAATGATGGAAGATGCAAAGCATGTTAAAATGGAAGATAGAAGTCTAAGATTGGTAATTGATTATAGAGCATTGAATGAAGTAAGAATTAAGAATAAATATCAATTATCAAGAAATGATGAATTATTTGATAAATTGGGTGGAGCATCAGTATTCTCAAAGATTGATCTCAGAACAGGATATCACCAGGTGAAAGTCGGGAAAGAAGATATACCAAATACAGCTTTCAGAATCTGTTATGGATATTATGAATTTCAAGTTATGTCATTTGAATTGACTAATGCACCTGCAATATTTATAGACTTGATGAACAGAATATTAGATCAATATTTAGACAATTTTTTTATTGTATTCATCAACGATATACTAATCTACTCGAAGAATAAAGAAGAACATGAAGAACATTTGTGAATAATGCTTCAAACCTTGAGGGAGGAGCAATTATATGTAAAACTAAGTGTAAATTTTGGTTAAATAGCATACCATTTCTAAGTCATATTGTGAGTGGAGAAAAATATCGGTAGATCCCAAGAATCCAATCATGGCCTATTCCAAAGATAGTTGAAGAGTTGTAACAGTAGCAAGGAAAGAAAACCTACTGCCCAAGATAGTTGAAGAGTTCATGGATGTCTTTCCCAATGATCTTCCCAAATTATCCCTTTTTAGAGCAGTAGAGTTCTGTATAGAGTTGATGCCAGTAGCAAAAATAGTATCCCAAAAGGTGTACCCTATGTCACCATCAGAGCTTGATCAGTGATAATGACATATAAAATAATTAAAGACAAAGAAGTTTATTCAGACCAGTGCATCATCGTGGGGAGCCCCAGTTGTATTGGTAAAGAAGAAGGATGGATCGACGCGATTGTGTATGGATTATAGGCGGTTGAATGTAGTCACAGTGAAGAACAAGTACCCATTACCAAGGATTGATGATTTGTTTGACCAATTAAGTGGATCAAGAGTGTTATCCAAGATATATTTACGATCAGGATATCATCAGGTGCGAGTCCGGGAGCAGGATATACCGAAGACAACATTTAGGTCACGATATGAGCATTACGAATTCTTAGTTATGCCATTCGGACTATTTTTCTTTTCCGGGTTGCTTGGGGCCACCACTCTCTAGGAGAATTGATATGTGAGCGCGAGGATGCACCTATTCAATTTAGAAGTTATATTCTACCTTATGCCTTCGTATCTAGTTTTCGTGATTTGGTGATCACCTGTATATTGTGATGATATTGCTTGCATGTGTAGTTGCAAGTAGATTTATATCATGCTTGTCCTGACTTCTCTAGCTATTGCTTGGATTATAATTTCGAGGATAAAAATTTTCTAAGGTAGATAAAAATGTCACTCCATGTTCCCAATATACGTATTTGGAACATATTTTTATTTTTTAGCAAGGTTGCATGTGCATGGAGACTAGACTCATTCTTTGGTTTAACCTGGTTCATGGTTTATTTTATGGGATTGGTTCAACTCATGAAGACCTTTGGTTCAACCCTCAAAACCTAGCATATATAACCTAATATTTCTCTCTCTCTCTCTCTCTCTCTCTCTCTCTCTCTCTCTCTTCACTTCTTCATTTCTCACCCTCTCTTTAATTTTCTCTCCCCATTTCCATAGGCAAGTATACCTTGCATGAGAAATTGAGAAACCTACATATTATTATTCCATTATGTTTATTATGTATTCCTAAGCAGTTTTAGTTTTTGGAGTTTTCTGTTTTGATGGATGGATTAGTGTAGATCTATATTTTAAACTTAGGATTTTTATGGGTTCCATAAGTTTTTTTTGGTTTTGATCTATTAAACTTGTAACTTTGAAAACTAGTTTTTGCTATATGATAGAGAAAACATGATCTCTGTGAAATACTCGTTTGGTCGAGGACTTCCAAACACATGCGCACATATTCTTTAAACGTGTGCGCATCACACGCGCCTGTCCGTGGTAAAGAACTCCCTCAGTTTTCCAGCCTAAAAATTAAGGCCTGTAATTCGGGTCGTCCTCGGTTAAAAAGTTATTTGGAGTTTTTTCGCCATGGCTGAACCTGCTGTTGGAGAAGACAAAGTAACCATGTGGCCAGTGAGACATGCGACTGAGAGTGCCATGTGGCCCGAGAGGATTATGCGAGCGAAACTCTTGCTGCATACTGACAGCATGCGTCCATCTTGTTGGACGCATGGCTGCTGATTTACACAAGTGTCCTTGAACACCTTATGCTTTCACTCGCTGAACGAATAAGAATTTTTCTAAGTCTAAGAGAACTCCATGCGGTATCGAACTCCATGCAGAATTAAACTCCATGCGGCACCGACACTCATGCGACCTGGAGAGCATGCGACCCCTATTTTCTTAGATGCATGACTCTGAACCGTTGGCACTTATTTTTATAGTTTTGACTTTTCTTTCTGACACACATTATGGCTTGTCACCTCAGCCATACCAGTCACTTTATGTCACATCACTGATACTTTATTTATTGTTGTCACTTCAACACTTGGAATGGGTGGGGTTCCCAACCTATGTAAAAAAATACCCCATAGTTGGATTGAGTATTCCTACATATAACCTCAATGGTTTAGATTGGATATTCCTACATATAATAGGAATACATTAATGGTTTGGATTGGGTATTCATACATATAATTCGAAAGCTCAATGGTTCAGATTAGTTATAGGTTTGAGGATATATATATATATTAGGTATTTTATAACCCTAAAATATATCTCTAAATATTACAAAATGAGGCAAGAGTTCTTTACAACTATTGGAGAGAGAAAGGATTGACAACTATATTAAAAAGGAGATTATTTCGGGTAATTCTTTCTCATCATCTTCGTTCTTTGTGTGCTTGTAATCGTGTTTTCTTCTTCAAGGAGTTGTAGTGATCCGTTTGGACGGTGAAAAGTTTGTAAGAATTTAGTGTATATCTTATTCCATTAGTGGAGGCCTTTCAGGGTTGGACTTTGATCGTCCCGTAGCTTTTTTGTAAGGGTTTTCTATGTCAAAAATTATTGTGTCTGCGTTTTAATTTTTTTTATGATTTTGGCTATTTGATTTTTGTGCATTTTTTTTGTTTGGTTCTCTTGAGGACTCTTTGGTTTGGAAAATAATTTTCGTATTACATTCCCAACGCGTGGTATCAGAGCTTTCGATTTTGCTAATACCCACAGCGTGGTATCAGAGCTATTGGTTGGTGTCAAGCTTGGCAAACAAACCAAGGAGAAGAGATAGATGCTAATTCGGTGCGCATGGTAAACCTAAACGGTTCCAATTACCACTATTGGCAGAGCAAGATGAAGGATTTGATATTCGTCAAGAAACTGCACCTTCCTGTGTTTACTTCCGAGAAGTCCAAGAAGAAATTCAAAGCGGACTGGAAATTTGAGCACATATAGGTGTGCAAGTACATCAAGCAGTTTGTTAACGAGAACGTGTATAATCACGTTGCTAATATAGAAGACTCTATGACATGTTGGTAGAAGCTGGAATATTTATACTCGAAGAAGACCAGGATAAACAAGTTATTCCTGATCTGATTGATGATGGGTTTGTGGTACAAAGATGGTACGTCTATCACAGATCACTTGAGTGAGTTTGAAGGCATGGTTGACCAGTTATCCTCGAATAGGAGTAAAGTTTGATGACGAAGTTCAGGGGTTGTGGTTGTTGTGTACTTTGTCAGACTCGTGAAAGACCGTATGAGTGTCCATGATTGCTTCTACTCCAGAAGGTGTGGTTAGTCTGTAGTTCACCAAGAGCGGGGTACTAAATAAAGAGATGCGGAGGAAATCTCAGGGCTCTTCGTCCTTATCTCATTTAAAGGTGTTTATTTCATAGAGCCATGGAAGGGGTAAAAGCAAGGGTCTGGTCGGTGGTAGAGACAAGAGCATAGATAAGTCCAAGGGTCGGTATGAGGACTCTGAGTGCTACCATTGTGGCAAGAAGGGTCACATCAAGCAAAAATATTTTGCTTGGAAGGGGGAGAAGAAGGGCAACAAGGGAAAGCAAGGTGAGAACATTGTAGAAGCAAGGAAAATCTGAAAGTTATACGGGACGCATAGAGCCCATGCTCCCTCAAAGTGAAAGCAGGCCCTAGAGGAGCCACAGAAAGCACATGCGGCCGAGGGGCTCGCCTAGCCTGTAAAGCATCCATGAGGCCTGAATACCCAAGAAGTTGGTGGTTGCATAGGATCCTTGCCACATCAATTATGACCTGTCTGACACGACATTTATTATACTAAAATTCTTCGAGAATCGTGAAGACGGCGGCACTTGGAAAGACAAAAATGTTACATCAACGCATTAATGACCATGTCAGATGAACATTGGCATGTGGTCACTCGTATGCATCCTCGAGTCTATGCGGCCTCGTCATTATGTGGCCAAAGTATCCATCAAACCCAGCCTAAATGAAAGCACATATGAGGCCAATACGCTATGAGGTCCTCAACTTACAAGATCTTTTTCGTTACAATCAAAAGGATCTTCACACAGTCAGTGTTGACTACGTGTCCAGCTAACCAAGTCACACAACCCCGAGATGTCATCAATAACCTATACCAATCAAGGCCACATAGAAGCACGCCCATGGTATGCGGCTACATTACAACCACAATATGTTGAAGGATCTCTATGTGGCCACCAAACAGAGGCATATGCAGCACCTATAGCCCGTCCAACATGAAGGTTATAAGTAGCAGGGTAGTACACCCACAAGAAGAGATAGCAAGATACATATGCACAAGCTCAGAAGAAAGAAAATAGAAAAGGGCATCTTTATTCTCTAGTCGGTCCGTCATCGGAGTAAAGGAGTCGTTGTTGTACTTGATCTTCATCGTCACATTCCCTAGATCAAAAAATATTGTACTTAGATCTTCTGTCTAGGATTTCTTTGTACTTTTTTTGTTTGTATTCAACCAAGTTCCTTTCAACACTTGTGATGGCAAACAAGGAGGTGACTCTGCTGGGAACATCCTTCTCCTTCGATGAAAAGGCTGTGATGCAGTCTGAAGCATCGAAGCTGGGTTTGACCGAGAAGATGCTGGTTGTACGCTTCGATCAGCAAGTCTTCGAAGAAATGCTCTCTGAGAGCAGCGCTTCACCATGGCTGGCAAAGACTAAGAAGACCCGCAGGATATGGGTAGCCAAGGCCGTTGAGCCTCACCCAACTGCTAAGTATATGCTTCTCGTCTCTCTCCCTGCCGTAGGAAATGCACATCATGTGTCTACACGAGTTGTCCCCACTTATACAGCAGCCTCTTCTAACAAGAAAAGTGCTCAGCAATTGAGCTCTGGCAGAGGAAAATACTGCGATGCCAGGAATTCGAGTGCTAAGGCACATTTTATGCGACCACAACAAAGGCCGCATAAGAAGGCTCATGCGACATCAGGCTCCAGCCACAGGCAGGAGGCTATATACGGCCTCGACGGCAACAGAAGTCCAGTCTTCGACCGAATCTCATGCAGTGATGAGTCCATATGCCATGCTGAGAAAGGATAAGATATAAACTTGAATGAGAAAGTCTAGGGCAGTGTGAGCTCGCCAAGCTAAAGCGACTGCTCATCCGGTAGACCGTCAGCATGCACTACTAACTGTTATACGTGCCCCTGATGGGAAGCTATACAAAACTGACCCATGTGTTCAGCTCGTAGTGGCAAACAGACAGGGTCGAGCTCAAATATCTTCCACTAATGACCCAGGGAATGTTCTTGTACGAACCCCAAGTCAGGAAGCAAAGGCAAGACCTACATACCCATATGCTCGGTCTACATGTGCTCATAAGGAGGGTGTAAAGGTGAATCACCCCTCGTTTGACTTACTCATCATGATAAATCACAAGCACAAAATTTGTAACCTCCATATCCTTAAATTCTAGTTTAAATATTGTTATTAGGTTAATTTGGGGCTATTAAAAAAAATTCATAATTTTTGGTTAATTAAAACTAGTAACACTAATTTTCTAGGACTTTCAAGTATTTATTTTAGTGTCAAACATAATTAAAAATATATTAAACTTTTATTTTAGGTTCTAAATAATCAAATATATTTTCCAGAATTTTATGGAAATTGTCTAAGTATTTTTGTTATTTATTGGGAGTTTTTTAGGTTAAAACTGATTAAATAAATATTTTTCGTAATTATCAACTCATTTACTAATTAATTACCCAGTCAGCTCTAGTCCTACCAAGTTAGCCAATGTTGGGGCTCGCACGTCAGCGGTTGGAAGGAGACAGCTGGCCCTGCTGCCAGTCATGGGAGCACACCCACGTGGGTCACTCAGTCCGAGTCGGACTCGGACACGCAAGCCGAGCCAAGCTTCAGGCTGAATCTAAGCCGGGCTAACCCGGATCCTTCCGATTTTGGGCGGATGCCATGGATCTTCGCCAGGTGTCCAAGCCGCGGCTAACCCCCTCTCTCTGCATATATATATATATATATATATATATATATATATATATATATATATATATATATATATATATATATATATTACTTTAGGTTTTCATCTTTTCTGCTGAATTAATTTTAGAGAGAGAGAGAGAGAAGGGGTTGGGGGATTGTCATCTAGGGTTCTTCGATCTTCCAGAAGCCATTGCGGATAGCTCCGTACTTTAAACGTATTCCAGTTTCTTGCGTTAGAACTATATTAAGGTTATTATTCTGAATATATAATTTGTTTCACAAAATTCAGAGTATTAAATTCAGGAAAATTCGTAGAGCACAGCATATCTGAAAATAGATATGTCTCGGTATATTTGCCATTCCCGGAGAACCAGGTATCCGAATCATAAACCGTTTGAAGTTTCAGAAAGATAACATTGAGACTGTCGACATATGTTTTTCACAAAATTTAATTCAAATTATTTATGTATTGTTAATTCTGTAGAACTTCTAGGTTAGCAATCAACCATCGTTGCACAATACAATTTTGTATGTGCAATAGTTTTTAAACGAATTCGAATCCGGATGAGCCATAAATTTTAGCATATTTGTGACACTGAAATCTACAGAAAATCATGCATGAAAGTCAAGTTTATATCGGTTAACTTTTTGGTCAATAAATTGCCTCGATTTGCGAGCCATGAGTCTCGAGTTGATAAAATCAGGTTCTTTGGAAAAAATTTAGGAATTTACCTAAAAATTTAGAATAAAAAATTTAAAATAGATATTAGAGTAATTATTCCAGAATTAAATAAATTAAAATAAATTATCTCTTGACATGGTAACAAATCATACGCAAGATTTGGCCTCTGAATTGGGACCTGATCCAACAACAACTAAAGACCACAGGCGAGTACATTTTTGTGATTACTTTCAGTACTTGATAGCCTCTGCATGATTAGTTTTGATTATTTAATTCTCGACACTTGTTAAACATATTAGTATGATGAATTCTTGTTATGAGATACATGACTGTTCTGGATTATTGTTATTTTTTCGTGACTGGTTTGGAATCCATGTTGTACTCGTGGAGAGGAAAAATATATTAGTGGACATGTGAATTAAACTTTCCATCCCATGGTCTTACTAAAATAATAGCAGCCATGCAAGACACGTGTGATTTTCCGAATTTTACCCTTAGTCGTTCACATGTCAACAAGGTATTTCAAATTACATAGAGTAGTTTGTTCCTATATGTTATTCCATACATTGCAGTTATTTTTTATGTTGCTTGGAGATATTGTACTACATCTTTGCCATGATAGGACTTCAATATTTAGTTATTCTTGTTGCCTTATTATGATTTCAATTTTGCGGCTATCATATATTCTTTACTATTTATTGTCTTATAGCTTCTACCATGTGTTGGAACTATTTTTACTGTAAAGTACTCGTTCTTTTCTTGACTGGATAACCATATTTTAGGTGACTACGATGAGGATACGATCCCTACACATTATGGACCGTATGCTAGCGACATACCTGAGCCTGATCTTGCCCTTCAGGAGGATCAGGGAGAGTTAGCAGCTTAGACCCCGTCTATGATGGAGTAGTTTAGTAGAGTAGTGGTTTTGTTAGTTAGTTTGGACCGAATTATTCTACGAGAATTTTTTAAGAGTATTTTGAATAGTGTTCCTTGGATATTCAATTTTTTTGGGAGACTTCTTGGACACGCATCGAGACTATTATTTCTTTATTATCTCTGGTATATTCATTTAAATTAGTACATGTGATTGAGTATAGTATGGAGATATATATATGTTGTGAGTTATAGATTATACTTGTGGCTTATTGTACAGCGTTCTACCGCAAACAGTGGCGTAGGCTGGATGTACTCATGACTCATGCCCAAACCCATGGTGCGGGTCATGACATATTTTTATGGTGGCCCATGCAGGTCAGGTTTCGCACAAGGTTGCGAACCCGTAGTGGTACTCAAGTTAGATATACGACTGCGAGCCTGCCATAGAATATACATACTAGGAATAGAAAATACTCGATCACAATTAAGGATCCCATATACTCAACTTGATAACCCTTATTAATTCCTTTCGAGCAATCGGACCTCTTTCATAGTTGATTGTCCTTCTTGAATAATACCTTATCTTGTGCCATATCAATTGAATTCTTGTTGTTTTTAACCTTTCAGAATGCCACCCAAGACTAGATCGCGCAGTTCCAGAGCCAATTGTGCTCTCCACATACCACCCGTATCGCATGAGGCCTCATCAGCTGGATTGGAGATTCTTCCTCCTCTTTTTTAACCATTATACGAGCTCTTCAGAAGCATGATGGAGGCTCAAAAAGCTCAGCCAGAGGCCCAGAGACAGTAGACAAAAATGCTGAGGGCAGGAATAGAAAATGCCCAACAGGTTGCCCTAGTAGTCATGGAGAGGGTTGTCCAGCAACCATAATAATAGGTTGCACAACCCAAGGTGGATAACATCCAGTACTTCAAGAAGATGGAGCCTTGGATGTTCAAGGGGACAAAGCAAATCCTCTAAGCTGATGAGTGGTTGGAGGATATCGAGTGAATCATGAGAGTTTTCCAGCTTTTCGAGGACCTGAAGATTGAGGAAGTTGGCTTGTAGCTTCACGACAATGATCATACTTGGTTCAGAAACTAGCCTAGGATTGCAGATCCAAACCTGACTTGAGAGAAGTTCAAGGACCTCTTTAAGAGGAAATTCTTTCCTACAGTAGCCAAAGGGGTACTGGAGAAGCAATTCCAGAACTTGGAGCAAAACGGGATGACCGTGGATGAGTATGCTACAAAATTCGGTAGGCTGAGCCGATTCGCAGAGTACATGGTGAGGGACCCGGAGGATAGAACTAGACGATTAAGAGAGGGCTTGAACCAAGAGGTCAAGGTCCAAATTTCTTTGGCTCATACGACTTTTGCTGACATATTAGTTGAGGCTCAAAGGGTTGAGGTGGATATGGGTCTTCGGACCAAGAGGAACAGGGATGCTATCGGCAGTGGTAGTAGTCAGGGGTAGGCAAATCATCCACAGTTTCAGCCAAGGACCTTTCTGCAACAGCAACAGCAACAGCAATAGCAATAGTACCATACCCCAATCTGAGCCCCAGCTCAACAGATGCAGCTACTGCAGAGGCAAGTGCAATAAGCTTCCCTTTGCAACTATTGCAAGAAGCCAGGACATACATAGGAAGTCTGCAGGAAAAGATTGGGCGTGTGCTTATTCTGTGGATCGCCTGCACATCAGATGAGAGAGTATCCTACCATACCTCCTATAGGTGGAGCTTCAGCCCAGAGAAGTCTAGTTGGACCGCCAGTGGCCTCGCAGCCAAGAGGACTCCTACTTCCTATGAAACAACAACAGTTTGCCCAGCACCAGCAAAGAGGAGTACCTCCACAGGGCAGAGCTTTTTCCATGACCATATAGGAGGCTGAGCCGACTGGTGATGTGATCGCAGGTTCTATTCTTCTCGATTCTATTCTCGTTATTGCTTTATTTGATTCTGGTGCATCTCATAGCTTCATATATATATCATTTGTACTTAAGTATAGTTTAGTAATTGAAGCCTTGAGTAGGAGTTGCAAGATCACGATTGGTGGAGGCATTATCCTAGTTAGTGATACTTGCAAGAGGCGTCGTGTTACCTTGGTAGGTCATAATTTGGATGGTAATTTACTCGTAATGCCACTTCCGAGTTTTAATATTGTCCTTGGAATGGATTGGTTGAGTATGCACCATACTAGCATAGACTCTCGTAGAGGACGTGTACTGTTTTGCCCTCCAGGAGAGCCAGAATTTGAGTTGTTAGGGGAGGAGTTGAGTAGAGTTATGGGATTATTTGTGGAGCCATGGTAGTAGAGAATGACTTGCCACACCCTGTTATTGCAGAGTTTCTAGACGTATTTCCTGAGAAGCTACTAGGATTGCCCCCATACAGAGATCTTTAATTTTCTATTGACTTAGTGCTTGGGGCAGGGCCGATGTCACAAATTGTCTATAAGATCAACAACAACGAGCTGGCAGAACTGAAAAAGAAGAAGGTTGATGAATTTCTAGACAAGGGTTTCATTAGATCGAGTTCCTCGCCTTGGGGAGCCCCGGTTTAATTTGTACCAAGGAAAGATGGGTCGGTACGAATGTGCATTTATTACAGGACTCTGAACAACCTCACAATCAAAAAACAAATATCCGCTACCAAGGATAGATGATCTTTTTAATCAGTTGAGTGGTGCGAGGGTATTTTTGAAGATTGATTTGAAGTCTAGCTATCATCAGTTGAAGGTAAAGAAGGAAGATATTCCAAAAACTGTATTTCGAACAAGATATGGCCAATATGAGTTTATGGTGATGCCATTTGGGTTGACTAATGGCCCGGCAGTCTACATAAACTTAATGAACAAGGTGTTCCACCAGTACCTTGACAAGTTCGTAGTAGTATTCATAGATGTTATTCTGGTATATTCGAAGACACCGGAAGAGCATGAGAAGCATCTAAGGATTGTTCTAGAGACCCCTCAGAAGGAGAAGCTCTATAGAAAACTCTCGAAATGTGAGATCTTCGTAGATAAGGTAGAGTTCCTTGGGCATGTAGTGACTAGAGACGGAATATCAATAGATCCAAAGAAGATTGCTGCTGTAGAGTCTTGGACCACTCTGAGTTCTGTTTTAGAGATCAAAAGCTTCTTAGGATTGGTCGAATATTACAGAAAATTTGTGAAGGATTTTTCTCAGATCGCAGAGCCATTTACTAAACTCACTCGGAAGGATGTGCAGTTCGTGTGGACCGAAGAATGTCAGGCTGCATTTAATGAGCTAAAGAAGAGGTTGACCATAGCGCCTGTTTTGACAGTGCCATCGGAGACGGGTGGATTTGTCATTTATAGCAATGCTTTAGGGAAGGGTTTGGGATGTGTTCTAGAGAAAAAAAATAAGGTGGTGGCATATGATTCTAGATAGTTGTGGCCATATAAGAAAAACTATCCCACTCATGACTTGGAATTAGCAGCGATGATCTTCGCTCGAAAACTATGGAGACATTATCTGTACGGAGAGCGTGTGGAAATATACACTGACCACAAGAGTTTGAAGTACTTCTTTACGCAGAAAGAGCTGAATATGAGGCAGCGCAGGTGGCTAGAACTAATAAAGGATTTTGATATTTTACTACAGTATTATCCTGGGAAGGCTAACGTAGTTGTCGATGCCTTGAGCAAATATCCAGTAGCGATATACTTGACAACGGATCATCACTTATTAGCAGACTTGGATAACTTGGATATCAAGGTTATTGTTCCAGGAGTGGAGACACAGATGATGGGCATACAGATTCAGTCGAAAATGATGGAGAAGATCCGAGAGACACAGTACCATGATGAGGGTCTGCGAAGCCTCAGAGCTCAGGTGCATGCATGATTAATGGAGGACTTTGCTATTGTTGAGGATGCTTCACTAAGGCACGAGACTAGGTTATATGTGCCTAGTATGGACCTGCGGGAAGAAATCATGCAAGAGGCTCGTCGTTCCAGTATTCTATACATCCAGAAGCTAACAAGATGTATAAGGACCTGAGGGAATACGTGTGGTGGTATGGAATGAAGCTAGAGGTAGAATATTTTATCTCCAGATGTTTAGTGTGCCAACAGGTCAAAACTGAGAGGCAGAGACCAGGAGGATTGCTAGAGCCACTACTGATTCCTAGATGGAAATGGGAACATATCACGATGGATTTTGTTTTCGAACTTTCACGCACTCCAGGCGGGAAGGACGTAATTTGGGTCATTATTGACAGGCTAACCAAATTAGCCTAACTTGTTGCCCATCAAAGTGGGATTTTCCACAGAGAATCCCATCGATTTATATGTGAGCCAGATAGTCATGCTGCATGGAGTTCTAGTGAACATCGTCTCCGATTGGGATAGTAGGTTTATGTCCCACTTTTGGAGGAGTTTGCATGCTAGCTTGGGTACCCAACTCAAATTTAGCACTGCTTACCACCCTCAGACGGATTGACAGTCAGAAAGGACTATTCAGACGCTCGAGGATATGCTTCAGAGATATGTACTAGATTTTGGTAGCTCAAGGGAGGATCATCTTCACTTGGAAGAGTTTGCATACAATAATAGCTATCAGGCCAGTATCGAGATGTCTCCTTTCGAGGCTCTGTACTGTCACGACCTGCACCCGAATATTCAGGCACGAGTACATGGTTACGCCCAGCCTACACCACAGAATCGGCGGTATAATAATGTCTGGGTTATTTCTAACTATCTAACATCTCAACAATATAATATGGTACATGTCAATTATCTCAACTCCACACGGAGGCGCAATATGGTATCTCACATGAATAACTAATCTCAATCACAAAATAAACTAAGGAAGAATAATGCATGAATAAAATAGCGAAGGAAAGAATAAGATGCAATCCATAATCTGAAATAATATACAAGATGTGAATCCACCAAAAGAATAGTCTAATACAATCCAATACAAAAATATAACTAGACCTCCTCGGGCTCTGCAACTAAGTCCTCCTGGTTTATAGGAGTATATTTTATAGGTACGTCATCCTGCAGCCTGTAGAATGTGGGACACTGCTTTATAAGCCAGTCATCTGGGAAAAATATATTCAGTCAGGATTGGAGCGAAGTACATACCTCTGAAAGCAGTTTTAATAGCATAATCGAGCATATAAACAGATATAGATAAACATATGAATGATGAATAATAGATATAAAGGTAATGTACGAGAATATAGATCAAAAATATGAATATCAGCAATATAATAAAATAACTGCAATCTAAACTAAATTAATGTGCCTCGGAATATAAGTTCATTATGTGATTGGGTTGGGTGAACATGATCAGGTAAGACAATTACAAGTGAGGTATGTAACCAGAATATACACGATGTAACAATGGGGCTTTGATCACATAATCAACTCCTACTCTCCCACCCGCAACTAATAATGATGGATCCAATCACCACACGCTACGAACACGAAATATAACCACTGGACACGAGCAGTGGGTGTACACGAATATCACACTGAACACGAGCAGTGTGTGAACAAAAAATATAATCAATACCCAATATACACGATGAGATACAATGTACACGATTACCCACTGAATACGGTAGGGGATAACATCTCCTGATGGGATCCATATAGCACCAGTCCGTGAAATCACTGTGTCGGATTCAATGTATATAATTCTAAAACATACATATATACAATATCATGAATTAAAAACTATCAGAGAAATATACTCGCTTGACATCCTGAGCAAGGTGTGTCGCTCGATGCCCAAGCTGGTGTCACACAACCTATATATGGTATGTTGCATCAATACAAGGTTCAAGAATAAAAATAAGTTAAGTTGATACAATTCTAGGTCGATACGCCATTCCTAAGTCAAACCAATAAAAATCTAGGTTACAAGAGTCTAACACTAAGTCACTAAGTTGATACACTATGAAACTATGCTATACAAACTAATCTAAGAGACAACAAGGCACTCAAAGAGCCGTATCCTAAGATACGCAAGTTTCTGAATATGAAAATAGTGTTTACGTATATATATATAAGTCAATAGATATAGTATATATACCAAAAAATGAATTTATGATACTTTGGCCTTGCACCAATGTGTATCACAAACCATACTCCAATCTCGATACTCGAACCCAATACCTTGAGTATCGACCCCTACCTTGGTAATACCTTGGTATCTCAAGGTAACCCAACACCTTATTGCATATAGCTAAAAATATAGCTAACCCCCAATACTAAACCATATGCCACTCCTTGCTATTAAATACTATAACTACTAACATAGAAAATATTCACTAATCAATACAATATACTAATACAATACATATCTAACTAACTATATTAATGTATCAATATAAAACTCACTAACTAGTAACATGTATACTTACTAGCATACATAGACACTTAACCTCTAACTAATACCCACTACAAACTACAATACCAAAAACCTTAACTAACTACTACCCTGTATTGTTGATACTGTGTTGAGCCCATAATGATACACTAATTTCCAGCTGAACTGATACTGAAAGGATACTGAAAGCCGCATTCCCTGATAAGGATATTGATACAGCTACTGTGATGATACACAGTTGCTGATACTGTGCTATGCTCTGAAACTGATACAGGTACTGAAGCTGCACCCCGATCCCTCTTGATGCTGGTGCAGCTATATACTGATACATGCAGTGGACTATAATCTATTAATACATGCAGTGGATTGCATAGGGACTAATACTGCTCTGGCTCGATGATGTTATGATGCTCGGCTGCTGACCACCGTGCTCGAGCAGCTGTCTGCTACACAGTGGACTAGAGCCCTGGGAGCGCCTGCTGTTGTCCCTTCTTCCATTTGCTGGACACTGCTGCTGTGCAGTGGAACCCCACCAGTCAACACTTGTGCAGCAGCACTCTCCCCCCTTGTGCAGTTTGCTGTACCCTGATGGCTGCCACTGCCCTCTCACTCACTCAAGCACACACAGACACACATACACAATTACACTTAACACATCTAAGTATATATATATATATATATATATATATATATATATATATATATATATATATATATATATATATATATATTTCTCCATACTCCATATACATAAACACATAAACATTTACATATATAAGTACATATATATACATACATATAGGTATCTAGCTACCTATATACATAGATACATATAACACAACCTACATACTAAGATAGCTAGTTATACATCTATATATATACTCCTCATATATATATAAACTCAAACACACACACACACACACACACACACACACACACACACATATATATATATATATATATATATATATATATATATATATATACATACATAACTATAAACACTAATATATGCACATAGAGACACACACATATTTCCAAACACAAAATACACTAATATATAAACTATATATTACATAGATAGCATATATATATATATATATATATATTATCAATAAAAAGAGAACTTTTCCATACGAAGGGTCAAAAGGAACTTTGAAGCTGTGTGCTCTGATATCAACATGTCACGCCCCGATTCCGTGGAATCGATAGTCGTCCCCCGGGCGTGACCGCCGTGCGGGCCTAGGTTGCGCACCACACAAGGCTAAGTATTAAATTTCGCATAGCGAGCACATATTCAGAGTACACAGATAAAATGAAACACAGATTGAAGCATGAAAAAGTTCTCTTATTATTGATAATATGAACATCTATTACAAACTCCTTGAACTGAGTCATAAAGTTTCCTCTATGGGCTTACAAAAGTGTTGACACAAAATGAGATAGCAGTCCTGTACATTACATCCTTTACTAAAACTCAAAATATAGGACCTCCGGTTGGAATGACGGCCTTTCAACGAAGCTGCATATATATATATATATATATATATATATATATATATATATATATATATATATATATATATATGCACGTATATTAAAAAGGATCAACAATAAACACGTGGAGTGCATCGCACCCGTATCACACTTTCTCTATGATACGCTTGCGATACGGCTCCAACACACAACCAACCGCATCAAGGAGGACACAAGCAAGTCTAATACATTAATTATGAACAATACGTATAGTAATTAGAGTATTTATGTGTCCGTGTCACAATGTGATATGCACAAGGCCCCGTGTCAGAGGAAAACCCCTAAAATTAACCTGTTTTATCAAATTGACGAGATACGGCCTACACGTATCTAATTGTGGACACGACACTAGTCACAAACAAGAAATCAATTGTCATTTAGATCTATTAGATCCAATGAAAAGTACTACATGTGCCAATCTCGGAATTCTCCCAAAACTGGCACCAAATTGGACATAACTTCCACCGTAGGTCTCCGATGAGCCTAAAACCAAATCCTATGGGTAGCCTATGCATGTGTATTGGTTTCTTATGGTTAAATCTAAGATCTAGAGTCTAATAGAAGGGAAAAATTTAAAATATACCTATTGGGAGATGGATTTCCAATAAAAAGTTCCTAATTACCAAGTAGCTCCTCTCCTTATAGATCTTGTCCTCCTCCTCCTTGCTCCTTTCTTCCTTCTTGTAGATCCTTGATGTAGAAGCCTCAATGAAGATTTTAGAAACATATTGGTGAAGAAATGGTGAAGAATTAATGAGGGAATAGAGGGAATTTGGAAGAGGAAAAAATTATAGATCTAGAATTTGGAGTAAAATAAAATAAGAGCACTCTCTCTCCTCCTCCTTATGGCCGGCCATGTAACCCCCTCTCCAAGCAATGTAAAATGTCATAAATACCCCTTGGGGCCTCTCATAAAGAAATTAATTAGGTAGGGAAGGTTCTAGTCTAATGGTTTCTCTAATAAATTAAACCTCCTATCCATGGGCCTAATTCAATGGGCCCAATCTAAACTAATCTAAAATATTGGTTCATGCATTCTAATAAATGGGTTAGATCCACTACACAAGTCTAAAATAAACTACAAGTAGCAATCAATGATTAATATAATAATTAAAAAATTATGCATGCACAAATATTAAATATAATTAATCCATAAATTAAAATTACCCTGTCAATTATCAAACTACCCTTGAGTAAAAATATGAGGGTGACATGTACGGTAGGAGATATCGGACTCCATTGTCTTGGGACGACGTAGGAGAAAGAGTAATATTGGGACTAGAGATGGTAGTTGATGCTACAGAAAAAGTGAAGCAGATTAGAGAGAGACTTCGTGTGGCTCAGGACAGACAGAAGCAGTGGGCTGATAGCCGCCGAAGACCATTAGAGTTTGGGGGATAAATTTATTTTTTTAAATATCGATTATGTTATTGGATTATGCATTAAGTTCCTATTTTAGCATAGGTTGGCGACATAGTGTTCTTGAGGATCACTCCGAAATGTGGTACGATTCATTTCGGTGGAGGTGGAAAGCTTAGTCCAAGATTCATCGGACCTTTCAATGTTCTGGAGAAGGTCGGGGCAGTAGCCTATCGACTAGTCTTGCCTCCTACATTGGAAAGAGTAAAAAACGTGTTTCATGTGTCCCGGCTGAGGAAATATGTGGCAGATCCTAGCCATATATTAGATCATTCGGAGCTTGAGGTTGGACCTAGTCTTCACTATCCAGAGAAACCGGTGGAGATCCTAGACCGCAGAGATAAAGTGCTTCGTAACCAAGTAATTCCATTGGTTCATGTCGCCTGGAGGCATCACTCTCCTAGTGAATCCACGTGGGAAAGAGAGGACGAGATACGAGAGCGTTATCCCTATCTGTTTGCATCATGAGGTATTTTCCTTCTTGTACTTATTCTGCTGCAAATTTCAAGGACAAATTTTTTTAAGGGGGTAGACTTGTAACCTCGATATCCTAAAATTCTAGCTTAAATGTTGCTATTAGGTTAATTTGGGGCTATTGGAATTTTTTTATAATTTTTCGTTAATTAAAACCAGTAACACTAAATTCTTAGAACATTCAAGAATTTATTTTAGTGTCAAACATAATTAAAAATATCCCAAACTTTTATTTTAGGTTCTACATATTCAAATTTATTTTCTAGAATTTTTTAAGAATTTTCTAAGTATTTTTGATATTTATTGGGAGTTATTTAGGCTAAAACTGATTAAAGAAATACTTTTTGGTAATTAACAACTCATTTACTAATTAATTACCCAGTCAGCTTTAGTCCTACCCAGTCAGCCAAAGTTGGGGCCCGCACGTCAGTGGTTGGACGAAGATAGCTGAACCTGCTGCCAGTCGTGGGAGCACACCCACGCGGGTCACTTAGTCCGATCTGAACTCGGACTCGTAAGCCGAGCCGAGCTCGAGGCTGAATCCGAGCTGGGCTAACCAGGATCCGTCCAATTTTGGGCGGGATGCCGTGGATCTTCACCATGTGTCCAAGCCGCGGCTAACCCCCTCTCTCAATGTATATATATATATATATATATATATATATATATATATATATATATATATATATATATATATATATATATATATATATTAGTTTAGGTTTTCGTCTTTTCTGTCGAATTAATTTTAGAGAGAGAGAGAGAGAAGGGTTTGGGGGATTGTCATCTAAGGTTCTTCGTTCTTCCAGAAGCCATTATGGATATCTTCGGACTCCAAACGCATCATAGTTTCTTGTGTTAGAACCGTATTGAGGTTAGTTTTCTGAATATATAATTTATTTTACAAAATTAAGAGTATTAAATTCTAGAAAATTTGTAGAGCACAGCATGTCCGAAAATAGATACGTCTCGGTGTTTTTGCAATTTTGGGAGAATCAAGGATCTGAATCATGAACTATTTGAATTTCAGAAAGTTAACATTGAGACCATCGACATTTGTTTTTCTCAGAATTTAATTCAAATTATTTCTATGATGGTAATTCTGTAGAACTTCAAGGTTAGCAATCAACCACCGTTACACAATACGATTTTGTATATGCAATAGTTTTCAAACAAATTTGAATCTGGATGAGCCATAAATTCTAGCATATTTGTGACGTTGAAATCTACAGGAAATTATGCATAAAATTCAAGTTTGTATCGATTGACTTTTCGGTCAACAGATCACCTCGATTTGTGTGCCATAAGTCTCGAGTTGATAAAATTGGGTTTTTTTGACAAAATTTAGTAATTTACCTAAAAATTCAGAATAAAAAAATTAAAACAAGATTTAGAGTAATTATTCCAGAATTAATTAAATTAAAATAAATTATCTCTTGACATGGTAACATATCATGCGTAGGATTTGGACTCTGAATTGGGACCTGATCCAATCACAGCTAAGGACCACAGGAGATTATATTTTCGTGATTACTTTCAGTGTTTGATAGTCTCTATAGTGCATGCTTAGTATTAATTATTTGATTCTTGACACTTGTTACACAGATTAGTATGATGGATTCTTGTTATAAGATACGTGACTGTTCTGGATTATTGTTATTTCTTCGTTAGCGACATACTTGAGTCTGATCTTGCCCTTCAGGAGGATCAGGGAGAGTTAGCAGCTCAGACCATGTTTGCGATGGAGTAGTTTAATAGAGTAGTGATTTTGTTAGTTATTTTGGATCGGATTGTTCTCCAGCAATTTTTTAGAGTATTTTGAATATCATTCCTTGGATATTCAGTTTTTTAGGGAGACTTCTTGGACCCGCATCGAGACTATTATTTCTTTATTATCTCTGGTGTATTCATTTAAATTAGTGCTTGTGATTGAGTATAGTGTGGAGATATATATATGTTATGAGTTATAGATTATACTTGTGGCTTATTGTACAGCTTCTACCATCAATACTCTCGATGATAGTGCACCTCCAATCACTAAAACTGTTATATCTGATTTGGGTCCGTCTTAACCTCCCGCAGCAGACAAACAAAAGCAAACTCACTTTGACAAGCCTCTGTGGAAGGATACAATATGGTAATTTAGCTTCAGTATCAAGAAACACATGGTGATTAGATTTTGGTGCAACTACTCACATCAGTGTTTCTATGCAAGGTTGTCTGAGCTACCGAAAGCAAATTGATGGTGAAAGACACATCTATGTGGGTGACAGCAATTAGATAGAAATGGAAGCAATATGACCTTTTAGGTTATTATTAAAAATTAATTATTATTAGATTTGATAGACATTTTTTATTATTATTTAATATTGTACCATTTTTAGACAAAATTTAGTTTCAATTTCTTTAATGGATAAATCTAGTTATTATTGTTTATTTGGAAATAATAAAGTTTGATCTATTTCTGTAAATTCAAATATTGTTGTTAATTATTTCCTTAATGTTTATGATAACCTATATTCGCTTATTGTATCTTGTAAAGAAATCTTGTATGTGGAATTATGTAGTACTGTAATTTTTGGACAAAAAGTACAATTTTTGAGGATGTTGAGTTTGGGGGGGAGAAATAAAGTCAGGAACATTATCTTTGAGAGAAATAGATTTCGATTCCTACTAACACTTTTGACGAAGTACAAGTTTCTATACATGTCATTGATCAAGAAGTGAATTCAAAACTTCAACAAGACAATGTCGAATTATCTCTACAAGTCGATGTTGAGCTACCTCCACAAGACAACATAAGTCACCCCCATTCAAGATGAGATAATTGTTCGTAAGGGACAAACTCAAGAACCAGTGCCATTAAGATGGTCCATCAGAGAAAGGAGAAGTGCAATTTTGAATAATTTTATCATATATCTCAAGGAAAGTAAGGAAGACTATGGAATAGTGGAAGATAATTCAATCAACTTTCGTTAGGCCATGGAAAGTTTCACACTCATGTAAATCTCTTGCCCCAAAATCTGATTTTTTTTCTATATTTTTTTATTGGATTTAATCAACAATTATTAATAACTCTCAATTGGTAAATTAAGTAACCCTTAAGTAAAACAAACAAATAAATAAATAAAATAATTTACTAGTATGATATAAGAAATATTTATAACAATTTAGAAGAATGTATATTTTACAAGAATGGATAAATAAAATAAATATGTATATATAGGTAAATAATATAATTAAAATTTTAATCCATTAAACCATAAAGGAACATATACCTACTCCTCTTCGAATTGTATTATTTCAAATTTTGATCAAAATCGCATCCATATCTTTCTCTAGTTAAACATCACCTTCTCATCCTCCTCTTATATATACGCGCCAACCATGTGAGCCGATCCTCATTTTTCATTAAATGATTTATTGAAACTTTTAAATCAAACTAGACATATTCAGGAATCAATTTAAATTATGGAATCTAATCTCCAATCCATTGTAATCCTAAACTAAACCAAATTTTAAATTGATTTGTACATAGGAATCAAAACCACATATATATATAGTTTCCTAACCTCTCCCTTTCAAAGACCAACACAGAATTCTCCAACTCGACCTCTCTCTCTCTCTCTCTCGTCCATCACCATAAGTTTCATCTCTCTCCACTCTCTCGTTATTTTCGTACTCGCCGGCATCCTTTCAAAGCTAAGCTGACTTTGGAGACACCGGTGACAACACCCGCCGGAAGACAACCCCTTGAAGCCGCGAGTAGCAAACCTGTTATTGTTCCAACGACTTTACCACCTCTAAAATACATACCCGAGCATGAGAATGTCTTCCCCACGTAGCCAAGATACCCCCCAACAAGTTTTAATTCGTTTTGCAGAGTTTTGACTTCCCTAGAGCCCGAAAATGCACCGGAAGCGCCACCGTAACCAAACCAGCGAACTATTGATTATTGTCGCTGTTCGATGAAACTTGCGTCATTAGATTCATGGTATCATGCTAGTCCTAAAACCCAAGTTTCATGTCACTCCGAGACAGTTGACCGAGCCGCCTATTTACGGGCCCCACGGTTGACTTAATGGGCAAAATTGTGATCGACTTATCAGAATCTAAAATTGGAAATACCTTTGAGTTCGTATCGTCATTTCGGATTGGTTTGACCTATAATTTGTCCTATTTAGAGACTTTAACCCCTGACACGTATTTCGATGCAAAGTGGCCATAGGTATACCTGTTTTGACCCAAAATTATAATTTTTGCCTCTGTATCGAAATTGGGCAAAATGGTAGTTTTCTGACTATCTCGCTAATTCTGGAGACGTTAGTGATATTTATTTCAGCATCCAGAGACATTCGTTCAGAGCCTGTAGTTTTTGATCCCTTGTGCTTGACGTCAGGACGCCTACATTACACAGATTGCTCGCCAGGCAAGTATACCTTGTCGTTGTGCTGTTTATTTAAATTCATGATTAGGAGCATATTTGCTGTTGTTCATTTAGTTATTTTAATTTTTATATATAAAATTATGTGTCCAAGAATAACTTGGGTGCAACGACAGTTGTGTCACCTTTGTCACTTATTTAATATTTTGCATGACGACCTAGTGTTACGAGACCACCCCATGATGTTGAGGCATTCTTATATTTTATTGGCCGTGACATAATTGTTACACGAGTGTGAGTCTTATGTAGGACACAGACTTGCGTTATAGGCTGGCCACTTGGACGTATGGGACGTGCTACGGCTAGGAAATAACTGTTGATAGAAATGCAAGCTAGGAGACTTGGCAGTTATTAGAGGTATCACCGTGGCATAGATATGACATAGTTAGAGCAAAGGGTGGGGAAAATAACAAGTAGGCATATGGGCTCCTTTACACGTTTCCTTTTATAACCCGTACGCTCCGCCGGAGATGCGTGGTCAAATAACCCTTATATTATATTATTTACAGGCGGCCTCTGAGATAGAAAGACGTTACGCTTTTTAGGCCACTGTTTCTCCGAGAGAGTTACGTCAATCACATTTTTAGCCAGAAAGCCCATACGTTGGAAAGTTGTTCTCAAAAGTGTATTTCACATAGACGGTTAGGCGACCCTTTGGATATTATTTTCAGTATATTATGGCATGTACTTTTTGTATCTTGGTACGTCACTCTGAGGACCTGGTCCACTTCCAGGTATAGACGAGCAGGATTATCTGCAGGAGTATGGACCCGGGCTTGGTGCATCATTCTCTGTTGAGGAGGTCTTACCTTCTGAGTACCAGTGATTACTTTATTGCTGATGGATCCTTAGCTGTTGTTTCTTTATTGACATTTATTTTATATTGGGTTTTGATCACCTCTATCATTTTAGTTTTTGATATAGTCGATGGGTAGTGAATTTGTCTCCACCCGACTATTATTCTTTTGATACTTCGTACTTGAGACATTTAGTTATTTATTTTGATATTCATTTACTTGTGCTTGTGGATGAAATATAGATGCCTATGACTTGTGTTGACAACATATGAACCACTTATTAATTAATATTCATATTACAGCGTACGTATGTGTTATGATTTTCAAACATATTGGAGTTGTCATATACATATGGTTGGCGTGCTACGTATTCATAATCCTACGTATTTTGGGACTGGGACATGACAACTCAAAGGTGGATTAAGGCAATGAATGATGAGTATACGTCTAAGCAAGACAATAAAATTTTGCGAATTATCCCATTACCAAAAGTTTCGAAGCCCATTGGTTGCAAATGGATACTTAAAATCAAGAAGGATTCGAAGGATAATGTGGAGAGATATAAAGCACGAGACTTTACTCAAAAGTAAAGGATTTTAGAACAATTATGGCACATGTTGCATATTTTGAACTTGAGTTACATCAAATAGATGTCAAAACGATGTTTCTTAATGGTAACATTGACAAAATTATTATCCAGCCAGAAAACTTGTGTCGGGAGACCCAAAGAATATGGTTTACAAACTAAAAAAATCTATTTATGGACTCAAGCAAGCTTCTTGTCAATGGTAGTACAAATTTTACCAAGTGGTTACCTCGTTTGATTTTGAGATAAATATTGTTGAAGATTGTATGTATCATAAGTTCATTGAGAGTAAAAAAAAATCTCCTATTTTGTATAAAAGACTTAATGTAGGTGACACTCGTCGATAAAGGAGACAAGTTTAGTCTCAATCAGTGACCTAAGAATAGCCTTAAAACTAAAGAAATACAATAGATTATATGTTCATTATTTGTAAGGAGTTTAATATATGCTTAAGTATGTACGTGTTCAGATATTGCGTACATAGTTGGGATGTTAGGCAGATATTTAAGCAACTCTGGTATGGATCATTGAAAAACAGCCAATCGGGTTAATTAAGAAATATAAAGATAACAAAGGATTACATATTCTTTATAGGAGATCTGATAATTTGGAGGTCATAAGGTATTCTGACTCTGATTTTGCTGGATGCCAAGAAAATAGGAGATCCATATCAAGTTATGTTTACCTGTTGGCTGGTGAAGATATATCTTGGAAGAGTGTCAAACAGACACGTAACATCTTTCACCATGGCAGCAGAGTTTATAGCATAATGTGTGGCATCCAATCAGGTAATATGGTTACAAAATTTTGTCACAGGGCTGCATTTACATGAGGGTGTTGAAAGACTACTAAAATTATAGTGTGACAATAAATCAATAGTACTGTATTCCAACAACATGAGCTCATATAAGTCAAAGTATATTGACATAAAGCTCCTAGCTGTGAAGGAAAGAATTCAGAATAGTCAAGTATTCATATAGCACATTTGGACAAACTCCATGTTAGCGGATTTGCTCACAAAAGTGTTACCACCCAAGCTCTTTCATAAGCACGCTGCTAGTATGGTTCATGAGCACACTGCTCATATGGGTGTTATCTTATTTGAGGATATGGCAATATAGTGGAAGATTGTATTTTATGTATTTTGGTGCCATATATTTGGATTTGGATACATTTATGTATTTAAGTATTTTAGATATTTTTCTGATCAGATATATGAAAATTTTAGTTCATTATGTTTTTATTATGTTAAAGTATTGATCTTATTAAAGTAAAGGACCAGTTGGATATAAACATGTGTTGATCACATTGCGTATAATTTTTATGCTATGCATCCATGATTGATCTATGTCATTTAGCTATATTTGTATATGTGACCATTGATGGTTTAGTTGTATTAATGTGATGAAGGCTGCTTTGATCCTATATTGATATGGTTAATGAACGAGATTGTCCGGATATACCCTAAGTTTAAGATAGCAAGTTTTGAGCTCATAAAGTTAATAAATTTGAAAGGTTATATATGTGGCCTAATGAAAGATTATTGGAATTATCCAATAATTAGGGGCCACACATATAAATTAATTGTGTTGTGCTATATAAATAATTAAGCTAAATTAAAGTGGTTTAATTAAAAAATAGGCTTAAGGGTATAATTGTTATGGAGATAATGCATAGATACCATAGAGATAATTCTAATTTAATGAGGGGACAAATTAGAATTGTAAACCTAGAATGTGTGTGTGTGTGTGTGTGTGTGTGTGTGTGTGTGTGTGTGTGTGTGTGTGTGTGCGTGTGTGTGTGTGTTTATTAGGGTTATGGTCCCCCAACTTATACGGCCACAAAAGAGAGAGTTTTCTCTTTTTCTCTTCTGCATCCCCATCAACATAGAGAGGGACAAAGGATTCAACTTTTTCATTAAGGGACATATCAAGT
This sequence comes from Iris macrosiphon, assembly GCA_036927795.1. Classification (NCBI taxonomy): domain Eukaryota; kingdom Viridiplantae; phylum Streptophyta; class Magnoliopsida; order Asparagales; family Iridaceae; genus Iris; species Iris macrosiphon. The sequence continues at coordinate 84,000,157 of JAYESA010000009.1, read as the reverse complement.
TGGAAGATCGAACCCCATAAAAAGACGTTCGCTACAAAATCCATCAAGCCAAGCAATAGATTTAGGTACGCTTCCGCAATTAATTTATGTTCTTCATCTCATGAATCAACGGATAAAATCTAACACTTTAAGCAAACAATATATGAACTTCCATATATTAGCCTCATGTCCATGCTCGTATTCAGGATTCACAATTTCATGGGCTAAAATTGACAAAGTACTTATTGCCTTCACCATTATGCAGTTCATTCACATATGGATGTAAATATTTCATAATACCTTGCTTGTATCTTGAAAAGAATTTACGCCAGGAAGCTTGTTTTGGGAACACGATGTGACCCAAACCAGAGTTGGCCCATAAGGTACGATATTAGATTAGGCACATATACCTTAAAAAGGAATTCCCACGTAAGGCATGAATCAATCCCAATTATCTATACCTCATGATCCCACCTCCTACCCGATGTGGGACTAAATTATAACTCCATTGTCACCACCCTTTGAGGGCTCAATCGAAAACGAGATACAATCCAACAATCTTCACCTTAGCTCATTTTTGCTCACCGAGCAACCAAGCATACCCCAACTATCTTTGCTCGTTCCCGCCAGCCGGGCACATAGGAGATTCAACATATTGTCATCTCAATATGTTCAAATATAGAACCAAGTCAACACATTCATCAACACCATTATTGTGTGCCAATTATAATGTTTTGCTCCACCTTGGATGCGTCAAACCCACCTTTGAAGCCAATTCGTGTAGTTTCTCTAACCTTAGGCCTGATCCACCTTCAAGCTACCTTATAGAGAATGCTCCTAACTCCACTTTGAGAATATAGCCCGTATAATCGACCTGATTATATGCATGAACGTTCCGCAAATCTGTCTCAAAATAATCAGAGTCTATTGTTGGATTGTATCTTATTTTCGATTGAGCCCTCAAAGGGTGGTGACAATGGAGTTATAATTTAGTCCTACATAGGGTAGGAGGTGGGATCATGAGGTGTAGATAATTGGGATTGGTTCAGGCCTTACATGGGAATTCCCTTTTAAGGCATATATGCCCATTCCAATATCGTACCTCATAGGCAGCTCTGGTTCAGATCATACCATATTCCCAATAAGTGATATTAGAGTCCTGATCTGATAGTCTGATACCAACAAGTGGTATCAAAGCTACATATTTTGGTTCTAGCAACTATATCTATGGAGAAGATGAACACTCGTATGATCACCCTCATGGGGAGAAACTAATTTAGAAGCCAATGATAGAGGATCTACACTGGTGCAAGGACTTGTATGGTCCGTTAGAGGACGACAGCACAAAACCATCGAACAAAACTGCTGAAGACTGGAAACGACGGGATCAGAAGGCCGTTGGATTCATCCTCCAATGGATGGATGACTCGGTGTTTTACCACGAGTCCATGGAGAGTTCGTCAAAAGCATTGGGGGAGAAGGTGCATTCATTACATAAAAGAAAGACAACTAGCAACTAGGCATTTTTTATTCGCCAACTCGTCAACTCGAAGTACACGGTGGGTGCCCCGGTGGAACAACATCTGAACGAGGTTCAAGGTATCATCAATCAGTTGTCTGCGATGAAGATGGTAATTGAGGATGAGCTTCAGGTCCTGCTGCTTTTAAGTTCTCTGCCAGAAAGCTGGGAGATATTGGTGTGTCAGTGAGAAACTCTGCTCTGGATGGAGTTGTCATGATGGAGGCAGTCAAAAGCAGTTTGTTAAACGGGGAGGTCCGACGTAAGCAAGTAGAATTGTCGCAAGAGTCCACTCTGGTGACTTCCTACGGAAGGGAAGACCGAAGTCACAGGCAAGGACAGGAGGAATTCGTGGGATCTTGCGAATATGGATCGCAAGGAGGGATGCTATTACTTAGCGAAAGTGGTCATATCAAGAGGACTGCATGAAGCTCAAAGCTGAGAAGGCCAATAGCAAGGACAATCAGGAGGATCTCATGGCAATAGGAGATCTTATAATGGTAACAACCTACGCAGAGGAACCATGTGGCATGTGGCATGTGTCATGATGGTTATTGGGTCATGGACACGGGGGCATCGTATCATGCCACTCCATATAGCAGGATCTTCACGTCATACCACAGCGGCAGGTTTGGACGTGTGAAGATGGGCAAGGGGACGGCTGCAATTGTAGGCTTCGGTGATGTGCACTTGATAATAGAGCACGGTGAGAAGCTCGTTCTCAAGGGTGTGTGACATATACCGAGTTTGCACTATAACTTGGTTTCAGTAGGGAGAATGGCGGATAATGGTTGTCGCAGCACGTTTGGGGACAAAGATTGGATGCTTATGAAGGGTTTCCAACAACTGGCTCGAGAAGATTTATGTCGTGTCATATACAGGCTTAAGCCGCTGAGTTGTACAGGTAGGCCACAGACATCAGATAAAGGCTCGAGGGATATTCGACAGGAGATGGATCATCGAGAACTTACTGAGGAGGGTCTTCGGGATACTTTAAGGATTATGGAGGATTTGGTTCGTCGAGACAAAGCGGCAAATGGTGATGAGTCAAAGATTGAGGGTCATTCTATCGATTCTATGACAACTAGTCGGTCTCCAGGTGGGGGTTGTTCCACGAATCTAGTTTTGACAACAAGTTGTTTGCCAAAGCTTCACGGAGCGACACCGATTTTAGCAGACGAAGCCAGGAAGGAGATTAAGGTATGCAGCAAACTCAATCAGAGGTGGGTGTATCTCCATTCACATAGTTTTGGGGGAGCTGTGGGTCATCGACGACATACACAGTTCATGATGTTCTGCTCGAGGATGCATGTGTACGGGGGAGCTTCAGTGTCAGACATGAAGGTAGGTAGGTTCATGAGTCTGAGTCTCAAAGGAACATCATCGTCCGCTTGGTTGGGCCAACCAAGGGTGAAGAAGCTCGTCAGAACGGTAGTACGTTCTAGTAAAAGACGAAAATCGGGGACAGGCAACCAAGACTCACCGTAAAGCTGATCGTCAGAAACTTCGGTCTTGGCCATGTCATCGATATCGGCAGGATCCCATTGGTGTAGAAGGTGTTGCGCATGGCAGCTAGCTTCGACGTGACGGTCGAGGAGCTGGAGACGAAGGAAGATGCAAAGCAACTCGGGGGGATCGGAGATCGGTGACATGGGAGAGTAGGAACTTTGTCGCGGGGAGACAGGCATGGACTCAAGAACCTGCCTATGCTTCTTCTCAATTATGGAAGATGCAAAGCATGTTAAAATGGAAGATAGAAGTCTAAGATTGGTAATTGATTATAGAGCATTGAATGAAGTAAGAATTAAGAATAAATATCAATTATCAAGAACTGATGGATTATTTGATAAATTGGGTGGAGCATCAGTATTCTCAAAGATTGATCTACGAACAGGATATCACCAGGTGAAAGTCGGGAAAGAAGAATACCAAATACAGCTTTCAGAATCCGTTATGGATATTATGAATTTCAAGTTATGTCATTTGAATTGACTAATGCACCTGCAATATTTATGGACTTGATGAACAAAATATTAGATCAATATTTAGACAATTTTTTTATTGTATTCATCAATGATATACTAATCTACTCGAAGAATAACGAAGAACATGAAGAACATTTACGAATAGTGCTTCAAACCTGGAGGGAGGAGCAATTATATGTAAAACTAAGTGTAAATTTTGGTTAAATAGCATACCATTTCTAAGTCATATTGTGAGTGGAGAAAAATATCGGTAGATCCCAAGAATCAAATCATGGCATATTCCAAAGTCAATAGTTAGTTGGGTATTATAGAAGATTTATAGAGAATTTTTCCTGAATTATAGAATCACTCACTCGACTGACAAGAAAAGAAAATAAGTTTATATGGAGAGAAAAATACTAGTCAACTTTTGAAGAATTATAAGAGAAGCTTATTTTGACTCCAAGCTTAGCATTACTATAAGGATCTAGAGAATATAAAATCTATAGTGATGCATCAGGTAAAGGATTTGTTATGTATTAATGAAGCATAAGAGTCATTGCATATGCTTCTAGTCAACTGAAAAGACATTAGAGGAACTACCCAACCCATTATGTAGAATTAGTAGTTGTAGTTTTTGTACTAAAGTTATGGACACATTACTTGTATGGAGAGAGGATAAAAATATTTACTGGTCATAAAGTTTAAAATGTGTATTTACTCAAAAGGTGTTAAGCATAAGACAAAGAAGATGGTTGGAGCTACTAAAAGATTTTGATATGAGATGGAATATCATCCGAGAAAATCAAATAAGGTAGTCGATGTCTTAAGTAAAAGACCTATGATATTCTTTATGAATACATCAAAAGAGATTTTAAAATCTGAGAAGAATGGGAATTGAGATAATTTGTCCAATAGCAGAAGTTTTTGGTCAAATTTGCAAATACAAATATCTTTGATGGAGAGAATCAAGATATCACAACAAAGAGATGCCAAACTACATAAGTTAAAGGAAAAGACAGAAGCCGAATTACATATGGGAATAAGCAAGCATTCAGATGGATCTTTAAGATTTTGAAATCAATTGTGTGTAACTTATGGAAATCCCAGAACAAAAATATTGTGAGAAGTACACAGTTCACAATACTCAATTCATTCGGCGAGTACAAAAATGTACAAGGACCTGAAGCAAAAACTTCTGGTAGCATGAAATGAAGCAAAAAATCATAAAATTCGTGTCAAGATGCTTAGTATATATGTCAACAGGTATAGAGGACTACAGGACTTATTCAACCTTTCCCTATACCAGAAAGAAAATGGGAACAATTACCATGGATTTTGTATCAGGACTTCTAAGAACTCAAAAGTATAATAATATCATATGGGTAATTGTGGATAGACTTACTAAATCTGCCAAATTTCAACCATTCTTAATCGAACAATCCACTAAAGTCTGAAAAATTCTAAATTTACTTGTTAGCCAATATGGAGTACTAGTGAATAGTTCTAAATTTACTTGTTAGTCAATATGGAGTACTAGATACATACATATATATATATATATATATATATATATATATATATATATATATAAAGAACATTGTTAGTCAATATGGAGTACTAGTGAATATCGTATCAGATAGAGATACTCAATTCACTTCTAAATTCTGAAAAAGCGTACATGAAATCCTTGGTACATGTGTGATTTAGTAACTAATATGATTGCCTTTTGTCTTAATTTTCCAATACAAACTAATTACAAACTCCGATATAATTGCCAAAAGTTTTATATGTATATATAGGTGTTAGTAATCAATTTCATACAAACTAAATTCAGACAATATGATTGTATTTTCCAATGCAAACTCCGATATAAGAAACTTCTTCAATCTTTTGTCTTTTTATTTTTTACTTTTACGATTATTGTATTAAAAAATACCAACTTCGATACTGTTTGGCATTTAAATCAAAAAGAGAACTTAAAAGAACTGGATTTGATTAACAAACTAAGGAAGTACAAAGAAGAGTCCTAGAAGACAATCTAAGTACAAATTTATTTTCTGGGGGTGACAATGGAGGGTTAGGAGTGTAGCAACTCTCTTTACTCTGTGGATGATCCGATACAGAAGTTCTTCTATCTTGCTCTAGTGTAAACCTGCAGATAGCCAGCCCGCCTTTTGCATGGGTGTAGTACCTGTTATTTATTATTGTTCTATGGCCACATGCTATGGATGTAGCATGCACCTTTGTTTGATGACCACATAGGGCTCTTTCAACAGAATACGGTTGCAACTATGGTCCCATGTCATGGTGAAGCAACCAGGTGAGCATGGTTAGGATTTAGTGTTGATGAGATCTCGGGGTCGTTTCAGCCCATTGTATGTGTGACTTGGTCATTTGGAGACGTAGCCCGTATCAACTACACGAAGATCTCTTTAGTTGTAACGAAAAGATCTTGTTAGTTGGAACGCATTGGTCCAGAGACGCATAGGACGCCTGGAGTCTGGAACTCCTTGGACCAGAAACGCATTGAACACATGGAGTCTAGAACACATTGGGCCAGAGACGCATAGGCCCCATAGAGTCTGGAACGCATTAAGCCAGAGACGCATGGACCGTATGGAGTCTGGAATATATTGGGCCAGAGACACATAGACCTCATGGAGTCTGGAATGCTTTGGGCCAAAGATGCGTGGAACACATGTAATCTAGAACGCCTTGGTCTAGAAATGCATGAAACTCATGGAATCTAAAACGCATTGAGCCAAAGACGCATGGACCGCATGGAATCTGGAACGCATTTGGCCAGAGACGCATGGACCACATGGAGTCTGGAAAGCATTGGGCCAGAGATGCATGGAACGCATGGAGTCTGGAATGCATTAGGCCAGAGATGCATGAATTTTTGTCATCTTCTGCATTCGTGGTATTTGAACAGCTGTATACTGCCAAAAGTAATTATGACGAAGTTGCCAGCCTGGATTCCAATCATCGGTGCAAGATTCAAGGCGGTCAGGATGACTGTCTGTTTTGTCGAAGTCATAAATGCTCTGATGTGACTATAGGGATGATACGTCAAAGGACAGTATGCATCTTGGGACATCATGTATTCGAAGGTGTTATGCGTTCACCACTGTTATGCGTCTCTTGTTTATTTGTTGACTGTAAACTTAAGTGTATGAAGAGATTTTTCATGCTTCTACAAGACCCCCTTCAAAGTTTTTAGACTTAGCTAAGTCTGGAATACTTTGAATAAGAAGCATGAAATCAGCACGCATTCACTGTCCGTCTCCTTCTGCTAAGTTTGTCAGGTTGACACATATAGAATTTGTCGCATAGAGGGCTCTGCCATGCTGTCAAATCTATATTAAATAGCAAGATCTGGTTCTACCTTTGAGCCGATATGTTGTGATTTTGAACCGTCTGATAACACGGAGCCCGAAGTGTTGGTTCATTTGAGGATGACGACGGATCAAAAACTCAATCGCCTCTCTCATCCTAGGTTGCCACATGGACAGAGGCATCTCGTACTTCGAAGCACCCATGTCTATAAAAGGAGGGGGGTTTGGAGAGAGAAATCCTATTGCATTTTCTTCTACTCCTCCATCTCTGCTGTCGTTGGTTCTCTCTTTCCTCGTCGATTGTTATGGCTTTTGAGCTCCTTCGTCTTTCACCGCTGCCAAGGGTAAGAGCCATATGATTGAGGGCATTGTACCCAAGAAGAAGGGAAAGGGGAAGGCTACTAACGACGAAGTGGGCCCCCTAAAGTTTTCTTCAGACGTTCATAGGCTTGTCCTAGGTAAGGACTCTCTTGTAGGTGAAGATACGCAAGAACACAGAGACACCATTTGCACGGTTCGTCGAATGGATGTAGAGATATGCGCGAGCTTTACACTAGCGCATAACTGGAGGTATGCCTCGTGCAACCTTGCAGATGCGCAAGCTGTGATTCGTCGTATGGGCAAGTATCCTTTACGGACTCCGTCATGCGCGATCATATCATGCGCCTATCATTCTTCTTTGCATGTTAGATTTATGTAAAGTTTTTTTGCTGATATGCATGTCTTTTCTATGTTGTGTAGTGAAGTTGCCTACTACCCCTTCGGGGGAGTTGGTGCGACGAGTTCCATTGAGTACAAATTTTGAGGACTTAGTCGCTGTCGTTCAACACCAGCTAGATGCAATTTTTTCGTCCGATAGGCAGAAGCAGATTACTGTGCAGGGCAAGTTTTTCCTTCTAAGTCAAATGACTTCAGGGGCAGATACTACTGGGAAGGGTCACACATCCAAGAAGCCCTACTTTCTGTTTTGCGATGCTCTGACTCGTTTGCCCCTGAATTCGAAAAGTTCAGGGAGGATTGGAGCTTTACTCGCCATGGGACGAAGATGTCTGTACTCGCCAGAGGGTGATGGCTTAGAATTTGATGCCTGAGCTGCGAGGGGCTTTTACCGACAAGATCCGGGCTGGGGAAGATCAAAGCAAGGGGGCTTTCTCATGTCACAAGGAGTCACCCTCTTATTCTTCTACTGGGTTGGCACCCTGCTTTATTAGGAGTGACTTGGGGTCGAACCATGATGTGTATGCCACAGATACCTTCTTTCACGTGGTCGCCAAGAAGGGTGCATACCGTGCCATGTGTATGATATGGAACAAGACCTCAGGAAGCTGGCCCTTAAGCATGACGAGTTGAATGTTCGGGGGGGAGGTCTGTCTTGCTCGGAAAGACTCCATAACCTGTGCCATGATTGAGATCAACGAACAGATTAGGAAACTTCAATCCAATCTGGCGATCGCGGAGGGTAATCTTCAGCAGGCTCGTCGAGAGAGGGAGGCCATCCACCGGGAAACTAGCAAGGTGGCACAGTCTTCCGCGGCCTTGGAGGACACATTGAATAGACTGGAGGATAAGCATCAGGAGTACGCTCACTTTGATGATCCTACAATTTTGGCTTAGAAAGCCGAGCATAGAGTCAGAACAAAGATTGATGCTTCCATTACTCGGCTCTAGGGGCGAATAGAGGATTTGTTCCCTAATGAGGAGCAGAAGTAGTTTGCGTTTCATTTTTTGAAACGGTCTTTTGTTCTTGTTTTTTAATTTATTCTGCGGTTGGGATATGGATGATCCCCTAAGTGTAGTTTGCTCTTTTTACCTTGGTAAAATAAAAAAAGCTTTCTTTTTATTGTAATTGTCTAGCTGACTTGATTTGTATTCTGAGAGAGAAATGACCACTTCCTACGCTTTATGTGTTGATGAGCGCCTGACGTGTTCATACCGCTATGTCAATTCGGGTCTCCAAGAGGATTAGGCTAAATCCTGGCAATCACATCTTGGGTTGTGTAGGAGCGAATCATCGGATCTTGCGGAGTAGATAGTTACGACTTCGGAAGTGAGTCGTCGATCCCTCGCTTATAAATGTCGGACGATCACGAGACTCCTTACAACTATTTATGATTTTAGCGTGATGGCTTCTGGTAACATGTCACGACCCGCACCCGAAATTGGGGCACGAGTACGTGGGTACGTGCAGCCTACGCCGCAACATCGGCGGTAGAACGTTGTCTAGGTCAATGCACTATCTAAACAATCTCGCACGAGTATCCAACTCCATAAGGAGACACAGATAACACAATATAAATGAACAATATACTCAATCACATAACTACAGCACGATAAGATATAGAAGTAATAAATAAAATACAACACAAGTCTAAATATAAATAATCTAACTCAACAATAAATTCAAGTCTCAACAAAGTATATCGGAGACAAATCTGGTACCAAATAAACTGCTAAGAAACTAACTAGATAACTAGTGATTCCGACTAGACCTTCCGGAATCACAACTGAACTACCAAGTCCAAGTCTGCAGCTACTCTCCCTTGGTCAATAAAATGTCGGACACCGGTCCTCTAAGGCATAGTCTGGAAAAATATTTCCAGTCAGGAAGGAGCAAAGTATATCTCAAATAACAGTTCCATTTAATTGATAAGGACTATAAAACAATAAACAGATGATGCTATATACTGAGAGAAGATAATGAATAAATGCAATATCAAAATAAAGTGACAGGCAATATAAAGAGACAGGCAATGTAGGCAATATGATACAGTCAGTGCATATATGAAGTGAAAAGAACGAGGTACAATATCATATACGAGTGATGTAGTATATGATCTAAAATAGAGAATTGTAACTATTCTAAGTGTTTGAAATAGTAGTTTCGAAATGTGATCGGCTTGGGACTTGTACGATAGCTACATGGCCTGGCTAATCATACATGAGGGGTATGATTAACACCAATAATATATTACACTTGTATGATAGGAATTTAATCACATCTCTCACTAGCAATTTCCCCCGCCCCCAACTAGTACTGTGGATCCAACCATGACACGTCACGATACACGAGCAATATCCAATATATATCATATACGAGATCTAAATATTAATGTCGCGTACAATGTCAATACGATAATCAATGTAACATCTCATGACTGCAGATCCAATCTATATACTAGTCCGGGTAGCATAGTGTCAAGGATCAGATGTAACATTTCTAGATACTGAACTTATAGAAATTATTAAATAATTGGAAATTATCAGAGAATGTACTCGCCTTGGGTCCTTAGCTGGTAATACCAATGTCCTGTTCTAGAGTATCGCCTGGATGATCCAACAGCCCTATAGACATATCATAAATATAATATTTGTATCAGATGCTACACTAACGCATAATCATAATACATTGATCTCAGGGGCTATGCCAGGTATGGCACTAGTCAACTAGGGTCAAGTGCGTCAAGTTGTACGGGCGTCGCGTCTGTGATTGCTGTACAAGACAGACGGTCAAAATGATATGGGGCTTGCCAGTACGTCAGTGTACATGTGGCAGTCAACTAACATTTACAGGGTTACAGGTCAATGTAATTACGGGGTATCCGTAATTACACTCGGGTCACCTAATACATTCTTAATTAGACATATATCATTAATTAAATACAATACATATATATGTGTATACCAATAATTACGTACAAAATATGTATAAGTGTATATACACTAAATAGAAATATATATTATATATATATATACATAGGTAAAAACATACATAACAACCATTATTTATATGTATACAAAAGAATGTACATACTGAATATATATTTATATACAGATTCCAGTAAAAATATACATATACTATATTTAATACATATACCATATACGTATATAAGTACATATATATATACCAATACAAATATATATATGCTACATATATATATATATATATATATATATATATATATATATATATATATATATATATATATATATACATACATACCAAAATACACATATATATATATATATATATATATATATATATATATATATATATATACACATATACCAAATACGTATTTATGTACCAAAAATCCCTATATATATACGTAACTAACTAATTTATATTCTAACATAACTAAAACTATTAACACATACATAATACCCTACATTAAATCAATTCCTCATAATAATGAAGGAGGGAAAGAGGGAGAGGGAGGCTCACAGCGATGATGATGACGACGACGAGGATGACGAAGACGACGAAGACAATGATGATGAAGGCGGCTGCGTGAGGAGTAGGCAGGGGGTGGTGGTGGTGCTGGCTCGACGTGGAGGGGGAGAACTCGCCGGACTAGGTGATGATGGTGGTGCTGGTTGGTTCAGGTGGTGGTGCTCGTGGTGGTGGTGGAATAGCTTGTCGGAGAAGATGGTGTAGCGCCCCGTTCTCCCGATGCGGAGAGCGCGGCTAAGAAACTCAAGACGGTATCGTTCGATCGGGATAGATTGAATTAAGAACTCGTCCTCGTTATGGATTTGTTTCTTCGGAATCGATTCCCATATTCAGTGGACTGCGCCCCAAGGATCGGCTTAGCGGCAGAGTCAGGAGGGACCTCTCCGCTGCTATCTTTTATTGCCTCAGTTTTCGATGTCGCTTGTTGCTTTCGTGCTTTGAGTTGGTTTTGGGATTTGCTTGTTTTCCTTAAACGGTTTCGATGGTTTTTATTGTTTTCGTTCATTGAACTGTACTTCTATTCCGAGATTGGAAAGAGAGGAAGAAGTATTAATCGAGCTGTTCGTGTGCAGGTGAACGAGCAGTAGGTGGCTTGCGAGCGGAGTCGTGAAGCGCCTCTTTCCTTCTTCTTTCTAAAATCTAAGTGAGTGGCTACCAACCCGATTAGCTATCCCTGCTTCCAAGCTTCACTCCTTGCCCCGATCAAACGATACCAAGTAATAATAAAAGAAACTAAGATAAAAGAGAATAGACTTGGTTATTACTGCTTGTAAATCAAACTCGTGAACGGTTACTTACTTGCATGCTTGTTCGTTCGGAATGTTCATCATATGCATAAATTATAGTTAGAATATAACTTCTTCTATAAATTGTGCTATTTATGAATCATATCGTGTATGCGCATAACTGTTCCTAGAGGCTATGCAAAAGAAACATGCATTACTCGTGTTGCCTCAACTGCGTGAAATGATAACTTAACTAAACATCGTGTGTTCGATCATGGACAACTTGTGCACAAGGATATAAGTTCTGCGGACGGTCGCTGGGGCACTGGCACCGATCCGATTCGGGCGAACTTCGTGTTTATAGTCAATCGTGTGCGGACGGGATAACTTACAACGCATCGTATTTTCTGAGCTCCTCGTGTTTTCCCGTTGTATGCTATCCTTGTCCTTGACTAGTCCATTATGGCATCAAGCCAGTGATCCTCGTGTGTATATGCTTGTAACGCCTCGTGTGTTTATCGTGTGAATATGGCTTGCAATGCATCGTGTGTTCAACGTGTATATTTAAACCTGTTGCATACTAACTTGTGTCTTCATGGCAGGGAAGGCATGGTAAGTATTGTGCAGGTAATTCAGACGGTCAGGTAAAATCCACCTAACGGTGGCACGTTCATTTCAGTAAATTCAATATGCTGCTTACTTGTAAATGAACTAAGGCAAGATAGAAACCCACAAAATATGCATGCTTCACTAAACAACGTGTTGATTGGTATAGTCAGGCTAGCTCGCCTTCACCAGCATGTTTCGATATGCTGACCCTCGTTGAAACAGGTTCTCCGCACCAAGGCGAACCGAGCGAGGAGCCGAAGTCGTCTACCCGATCCAGTCCAACTGTTGGCGCATCTTCACCGCGCCCCTTGAAGCCTTTTGAAGTCCGAAGCTGTAACTCTTCATACACAAATGCAGCTCCGTGGCAAAGCTATCCTCCAGTCTGGAGGTCTTTATTATTTTGAGTTTATAAAGGGATGTAATGTACAGGACTGCTATCTCATTTTGAGTCATCTCTTTTGTAAGCCGTTCGGCATATTAGCTAACTCGTTCAAGAGTTTGTAAAAGATGTTCATTATCAATAAAGAGAACTTTTCTATGTTTCAAATCTGTGTTTCAATTTATCTGCGTACTCTGAATATGTGCTTGCTATGCAAATCATTAAAGCCTTGTGCGGGCGCAACTCCAGGCCCGCACGGCGGTCACGATTCGGGGGACGCCTCATTTGATTCTACGGAATTGGGTCGTGACATAGTGGTATCAGAGCACAGATTCAAAGTTTCTTAGACTTCGTGCTGGAAAAGTTCCTTTAAACGATCAAATTCCTGTGCGAACTCTTGAACTCGCTAGGCCAAAATAAGATACGTTCATGCAATAAGTCCATAATACATTATGATCCTAATGTAATTTACCTTCTTTTGAAGGAATGGATCCAGCGCAATCTGCAGCGCAACCACTGAACGAAATACAAGAAAGCAGTTCGGGCACTTCGGGAAGCTCTCGGAGCCAACGAGGCATGTCTCAAGTCGACCCGCTTGAGCGGGTAATGCAAATGTTAGAATCGCAACGACAACGAGACGATGCTCACCAAGCCAAGCTCGAGAGTAATCTAGAGACCCGATTCTCAGTCCAACAAAAGCAGGTAGATGCCCTGCAACTGATCGTTCAGACTTTGGCTGCCAACCATTCCGCCGCAATAGCAACGACTCCGGTGGGACAGCCCATGCTTGAAGTGGAGACGCCTCAAATCCCAAGGCCGAGGGACGTGACTGCCTTCAACTTGGGCCATTTCAAGAAAGTCTGCAACACCCCGTTCAACGGGACTGAGGACCCAGTGGTAGCTCTAGATTGGCTAGCAGAACTAGAAGATCACTTCGCTCTGCTAGAGGTCCCCGAAGAGAAGCGCGTCTCCTGTGCGCAACTACAGCTCCGCCTCAACGCACACGATTGGTGGGACGTGCATCGACGATCTCTCCAATTTGATCACGGAGAGGAGGCGATCTCGTGGACGACCTTTCGTGCCGCGTTCGAAGAGGAGTTTATACCGCCTCCAGTACAACGTCAAATGGAAAATAATTTCGTACAACTGAGGCAGGGCAGTATGACAGTGAAGCAGTACTCCGCCGAATTCAACCGACTCTCCAAATTCGCTAGGGCCTATTTACCTGATGCAGCGAGTCAAGCCAGAAGGTTTGAAGGTGGACTACGCCCTGCCATCCATTCGCACGTGGTCAATAATCAATATGGAACAATGCGTGAAGTCATGAATCATGCCTTATCGCTAGAACCACAGTATCCTCACGTTTCCACCGGCGCTGTGCATACCTACAATCACAAATGCCAAGGCAACGATGGAGGAAACACTGCTGCAAAGCACCGAAACAACGGTGGTCAGCACAGGGCAAATCCCAACCAAGTATGTCAATACTGCAACAAACGTGGGCACTCCTTCAATCAGTGTCGTAAGAGACTTGGGTTATGTCTCGCTTGTGGCAATCTAGGCCATGCCATTAATTCCTGCCCGAACCTTCCTGTTCATCGCCCGCAACGTAATAACCCCTAACGGTAAGCATTATTCCTAAGTTTCGGGACGAAACTTCCAATTGGTTGGGTAGGATGTAGCACCCCGTTCTCCCGATGCGGAGAGCGCGGCTAAGAAACACAAGACGGTATCGTTCGATCGGGATAGATTGAATTAAGAACTCGTCCTCGTTATGGATTTGTTTCTTCGGAATCGATTCCCATATTCAGTGGACTACGCCCCAAGGATCGGCTTAAAGGCAGAGTCAGGAGGGACCTCTCCGCTGCTATCTTTTATTGCCTCGGTTTTTGATGTCGCTTGTTGCTTTCGTGCTTTGAGTTGGTTTTGGGATTTGCTTGTTTTCCTTGAACGGTTTCGATGGTTTTCATTATTTTCGTTTATTGAACTGCACTACTATTCCGAGATTGGAAAGAGAGGAAGAAGTATTAATCGAGCTGTTCGTGTGCAGGTGAACGAGCAGTAGGCGGCTTGTGAGCGGAGTCGTGAAGCGCCTCTTTCTTTCTTCTTTCCAAAATCTAAGTGAGTGGCTACCAACCCGATTAGCTAGCCCTGCTTCCAAGCTTCACTCCTTGCCCCGATCAAACGATACCAAGTAATAATAAAAGAAACCAAGATAAAAGAGAATAGACTTGGTTATTACTGCTTGTAAATCAAACTCGTGAACGGTTACTTACTTGCATGCTTGTTCGTTCGGAATGTTCATCATATGCATAAATTGTAGTTAGAATATAACTTCTTCTATAAATTATGCTATTTATGAATCATATCGTGTATGCGCATAACTGTTCCTAGAGGCTATGCAAAAGAAACATGCATTACTCGTGTTGCCTCAACTGCGTGAAATGATAACTTAACTAAACATCGTGTGTTCGATCATGGACAACTTGTGCACAAGGATATAAGTTCTGCGGACGGTCGCTGGGGCACTGGCACCGATCCGATCCGGGCGGACTTCGTGTTTATAGTCAATCGTGTGCGGACGGGATAACTTGCAATGCATCGTGTTTTCTGAGCTCCTCGTGTTTTCCCGTTGCATGCTATCCTTGTCCTTGACTAGTCCATTATGGCATCAAGCCAGTGATCCTCGTGTGTATATGCTTGCAACGCCTCGTGTGTTTATCGTGTGAATATAGCTTGCAATGCATCGTGTGTTCAACGTGTATATTTAAACCTGTTGTATACTAACTTGTGTCTTCGTGGCAGGGAAGGCATGGTAAGTATTGTGCAGGTAATTCAGACGGTCAGGTAAAATCCACCTAACGGTGGCACGTTCATTTCAGTAAATTCAATATGCTGCTTACTTGTAAATGAACTAAGGCAAGATAGAAACCCACAAAATATGCATGCTTCACTAAACAACGTGTTGATTGGTATAGTCAGGCTAGCTCGCCTTCACCAGCATGTTTCGATATGCTGACCCTCGTTGAAACAGGTTCTCCGCACCAAGGCGAACCGAGCGAGGAGCCGAAGTCGTCTACCCGATCCAGTCCAACTGTTGGCGCATCTTCACCGCGCCCCTTGAAGCCTTTTGAAGTCCGAAGCTGTAACTCTTCATACACAAATGCAGCTCCGTGGCAAAGCTATCCTCCAGCCTGGAGGTCTTTATCATTTTAAGTTTATAAAGGGATGTAATGTACAGGACTGCTATCTCATTTTGAGTCATCTCTTTTGTAAGCCGTTCGGCATATTAGCTAACTCGTTCAAGAGTTTGTAATAGATGTTCATTATCAATAAAGAGAACTTTTTTATGTTTCAAATCTGTGTTTCAATTTATCTGCGTACTCTGAATATGTGCTTGCTATGCAAATCATTAAAGCCTTGTGCGGGCGCAACTCCAGGCCCGCACGGCGGTCACGATTCGGGGGATGCCTCATTTGATTCTACGGAATTGGGTCATGACAGATGGAAGGTGGCAGCGGATAGTGGAGTCGAGGGGAGGCTCAGGGCAGGAGGTCACGGTGGTAACCGGCTCGCCGGGGTCGAAGGAACAGTGGCTGGGGATCTTGGCCGGAGTGCTGGAGGGAAAGAGATGGATGGGTAGTTGCAGCCGCGGGGGAGTTGGCCGGAGAAGAAGAGCAGCGGGGTCGGGGAGCTCCAGGCGATGGAGTCTCGCATATGGGTGAAGCTGGCCGAAGTGGCAGCTCGCCGGGGTGGGCTCGGGTGCAGTCGGGTCGAACTCAGGGAAGAGGGGAGGAAGCGGATAGCTCGGCCGGGTGTCGTGACCAGAGTAGGGTCTACCGATGGTGGTGATTATCGTGGCCGAAGAGAAGAGGCCGAGTACTGGGAAGTGGAGCGGGGTCCTCGGCGGGGGGTTCGTGGCCGGTGCCGGAGTAGCAGCGCCAGAGTAGGAGCTCGGGAAGAGGTGGTAGTGGTGGAGTTGGTGTATTCCCCCCCCCCTTTCTAAATCAAAAAAAAAGAGGAGAAGAAGAAGAAAGGAAGAAGAAGAAGAAGAAGAGAAGAAGAAGAAAGGAAAAATAGAAAATGCATATGGTTGAGTGAGGGAGAGGAGATGGGGGCTTTCCTAGGTTTGGGGATTAGGGCTTGCTTGGGAAGAGTGTGTGAAGAGACATTAAATAGGATGGTGTGTGTTATGAGTGGTGATGATGCTCTCATTTTGAATGGGTGGTCAGGATTTGATATGAGAAATTTACTCATGCAAGGATGAGGGTTGTTGACTAGTCAAATATTAGGGCTCTCCATTTGGTTTGAACCAATGGGGTGTTGACACCTAATACAATATTTGTAATTTAGCCCCTTAAGTTTGGGTAATTACACAAACACATGAAATAATACAAAAATTGTGGGAGAAATGGTGTTTGGTGTTTTGTAGGGTGAGGGGGTGTTGTGTGTTTTGTATGGGCTTAATTAATGGGGTATTTGGATTAAATTGGATTAAAACGGGATTAGTCAAAGTTGGTATCCCCAATTTAATTAGAAATAATGCAAACGGTGTTCTAAAATTAATTAGGAGTACGTGGGGCCAAAATTAGGTTGGGACACAAATATCATTAGTGAAGAAGACTCAGAACAGAATATTACCCTAATTTGGGTTGCACGAAAATGGTCGAGATTGTGTCTCCAATTTCGATTGGAACGCACAACGATACAAAGTTGGATTTTATTTAGAATTTAAATAAACGTCCGATGAATATTGTGCGGCTAAAATGAAGCACAAGAGAGCATAATTATGAGTTACAAAAAGGTCAGAATGGAAGGCGGGCACGTCTAGGGCAAGGTTGTAAAATTTGTTGGAAGGCAAAAGCTAGGGTAGCGCTCCAAATATCGAAGCAATGGTAAGGCGCAACAATTAAATAAAATTACGGTAATTAATCACAATCCCAAATAATTAAATTCTAATTAATACAAATTAATACATAATCCTATAATTCGGTCAGGTGTTCATCTAGTGGGCTTCTAGGTCAAGTCTACCAGCTCAAACTTTAATGAACATTGTATATATATAATATACTTAATTACACATCCCATACAATTACTTAAATTAAATACACACATCATGCAATCATTTAAAATAACTACCACAATATTAATAATATACAAAAAGTTAAAAATATCCCTGTTTTGGGAATGTGGTAGTGACAAGTCTACCCTCCTTAAAAAATTTCGTCCTCGAAATTTAAAATCCTCAATAGTAGTTTTTATTCATTATATTATATATTTTCCATCAAATCTAGATTCATCAAACTATTTAATCATAAAGTAAATCCATATTGCTATTCCATAAAATTTTCAAAATTATATGAATATCATATTCCTAAAAATCCTCAAATTTAAAATTAATTTCAATTTTTGTCACAATTTCCTCCGAAATTTAAGTTAATAATTAAATACTCAAAAATTTAATATCCAATCCTCTAATTTAAATTCAGTCAATGCACATTTTTATAAATTTAGAAATCCCATCTAAAAAACTAATCCATAAATCCAATCCTTCAATTTAATTCCAATCAACGTATATTTATAAAATTTGAAATGTCATCCGGAAAGTTTGACTTTAAACACTAATCCATTAATCATCTTACTCCTCAATTTAAATCCAATCGATGCATATTCAAAATCTAAATCCTCATCCCGAAAATTGAATTCGACACTAATCCATTAATGATTTTATTCCTTGATTTCCTTTTTCCACAAAATACTCAACAATATGATACTTATGGAATCTTCAAATGCAACATTCATAATATAAAATTTTAAATTCATATCTTGCAATCAAATAGATATAATGATAAACTCCCTAATTTTCTTTAATTTTAATAACCAATTTAATCATATCATAATCTTCCTAAATTTAATAAATCATCAATTCTACCATATTAAATTCTTAACCTTTCATTTAAATTAATGTTTATCCTCGAATTTTAATGATAATTTAATTATATCTCAATCTTGATAAATTCAATGATTCATCAATTCTGCCATATTAAATCCTTAACTCTTTATTTATATTAATGTTTATCCTCAAAATTTTAAGCATCTTGTCTCTCCTTGTCAAGTCATAACCTCTTCATAAATCTACTATGGTCAACCCCAATAATCATGGTCTAAGAAAAATTATACCTACAGTCATACAACATGCAATCTAAGAAAAATATGTACGGTCATGGTGTCTTTTGTCATGGTATTGCAGTCTATGTCAGGGTGTACTACTAACTACATTATAACAAAAATCATGAATACAAGCTACGGTACTAAGGAATCAATCAATCAAATAGGAAAGACAGAAGGAAGAAGGAACAGAACCTGCTAACACATTACCTGCAGTATCGGTCTCCTCGACCGTCATCGCAAATGCCCCGCCCTGCTGGGGTGGCTCCCTTCGCGGGTGCTGAGCAGTATACGGTTCCACAGGTGGCCTAACTGGATCTCTATGATTTGGAGTTGTACGCTGAACTAGAGGGCAATCCCTTATTCGGTGTCCTGCATCGCCCCAGCGCAAACAAAATCCTAGCCTCAATCTACAACTCTCCCAAAGGTGACCTGGCTTCTTACAAAAAATGACAAGTCCGTTGATCCTGCTAAACACGAACTGGTGCCTGGTACTGCTGTTGATACTGAAATGTCCTCGGCCGCTGCTGGCCAGGATACTGCTGGACAACTCTCTCAACTGCCTGTAATGCCATCTGGTGAGCGTTCTCTATGCTCTCTCTCATTAGCTCTGTTTGTGCCGGTGCGCTTCGGCTTGCACCCTCAGAGCCTCAGCTTGAACTCGCTGAGCGTCTGCCGTCACTCTCTGGGCATCTACCATGCCCTGGATCAAAGTAAACATCAGTGCCCCGTCAATGGGCAAACCTCCAGAAATCGGAGTCGGTGGAGGAGGAAGGTTGTCCGTCACAGCTGCGGCAATCCTCTGAACAGGTGGGGGAGGAGGACCCCCGAAAAGTGCAGATACTCCCACATGTACCGGAGATGTAGGAGGAACTACGGATGTCTGTCCATCAGGTGGAGAGGTGGCAGACCCCTCTAAAGCTGATGCTCCCACTTTCATAGATCTTGTCTTCGGCGACATCATGAAGACAGATCCAAAAGAATCAATTAAGGCAAAAATGCGATATCATCAAGGAAGGACAGTAAAGTTCTAAAGAAGCAACATTCAGAAGGAATAAGGATAACAAGATAAATAGATTGGAAAATATTCTTAGTTGTGATTGCATAGGTCAATGATGCATCCAAGGTTTGATACCTCTATCCCTTTAGGTACCACAGTTTCTACTACAAGCACACTCATTGCTAGCTTTCTTACCTACTGTAATTGTTGATACTAGTTATTCTTATCACTCAAGTGCATATTAAATGCAATACACCATACTAAGTACTGCTCCCTCTAATACAACCTTAGATGGACACCCAAGTCAGTTTGCAGTACAATCTCAATCATGCTCAAGCCAACAGATCCTTACACATGCACCTCATCCACTCATATACTAATATATATCTCTTCCACTATAAAATTTTATCCTCAAAATAAAATCCTCAAAACTAACTCCTCGAACAATTTAAAGTAGAATGCATATACTTTCCTCAAAGTCAAATATTCAAATACTGAAACAAAAATTTAATCACTTCCAAAAATCCTTACAGCTTTGTCTAGGTTCATTGAATTGAATCTGAATCCTCAAAAAAAAAATTAATAAAATAATATCTCAACTCTTCAAAATTCTTAAAAATTAAAATTTATTTTCAATCTTCAAATTATAATTTAAATACACATCTTGTAGTCCAACAACTCTAATGTTAATCTTTCTCATTGTCCTCATCAACATGTGTCATCAAATGATACCATAAATTAGTCTGTAAATTCATCTTGATATGAAATTAAACTCTACAATGACACCAAGATGTTAATTTAATAACTGATCAACAAGAATCAAATTCAATATCAACAAGCGAGAACGGACGGAAACAAGGAAAATGATTTAAATTGGAAATTATAATAAGATTCTCAGGGGTCATCCCAGGAATCTCTCAAGAAATTGTGATTGAGTATTCGCTCTCATCCTAGTATCCTATGTCCTAGATTCTATCGCAGGCACGCAGTAGTGTAACAAAGATGTCACACTACCACGATATCGCACAACTTGCGAAGTCTGACCTGCATGGGCCGCCACTAAAAATATGTCACGACCCGCACCCGGAATTAGGGCACGAGTACGTAGGTACGTCCAGCCTACGCCACAACATCGGCGGTAGAACGTTGTCTAGATCAATGCACTATCTAAACAATCTCGCACGAGTATCCAACTCCATAAGGAGACACGAATAACACAATATAAATGAATAACATACTCAATCACATAACTACAGCACGATAAGATATAGAAGTAATAAATAAAATGCAACACAAGTCTAAATATAAATAATCTAACTCAACAATAAATCCAAGTCTCAACAAAGTATGCCGGAGATAAATCCGGTACCAAATAAACTACTAAGAAACTAACTAGATAACTAGTAATTCCGACTAGACCTCCTGGAATCACAACTGAACTACCAAGTCCAAGTCTGCAGCTACTCTCCCTGTGGTCCATAAAATATCGGACACCGGTCCTCTAAGGCATAGTCTGAAAAAATATTTCCAGTCAGGAAGGAGCAAAGTACATCTCAAATAACAGTTCCATTTAATTGATAAGGACTATAAAATAATAAACAGATGATGCTATATACTGAGAGAAGACAATGAATAAATGCAATATCAAAATAAAGAGACAGGCAATATAAAGAGAGAAGCAATATAGGCAATATGATACAGTTAGTGCATATATGAAGTAAAAAGAATAAGGTACAATATCATATACGGGTGATATAGTATATGATCTAAAATAGAGAACTGTAACTATTCTAAGTGTTTGAAATAGTAGTTTCAAAATGTGATCGGCTTGGGACTTGTACGATAGCTACATGGCCTGGCTAATCATACGTGAGGGGTATGATTAACACCAATAATATGTTACACTTGTACGATAGGTATTTGATCACATCTCTCACTAACAATTTCCCCCGCCCCCAACTAGTACTGTGGATCCAACCATGACACGTCACGATACACGAGCAATATCTAATATATATCATGTACGAGGTCTAAATATTAATATCGCGTACAATGTCAATACGATAATCAATATAATATATCATGACTGCAGATCCAATCTATATACTAGTCCGTGTAGCACAGTGTCAAGGATCAGATATAACATTTCTAGATACTGAACTTATAGAAATTATTAAATAATTGGAAATTATCAGAAAATGTACTCGCCTTGGGTCCTTAGCTGGTAATACCAATGTCCTGTTCCAGAGTATCGCCTGGATGATCCAACAGTCCTATAGATATATCATAAATATAATATTTGCATCAGATGCTACACTAACGCACAATCATAATACATTGATCTCAGGGGCTATGCCAGGTATGGCACTAGTCAACTAGGGTCAAGTGTGTCAAGTTGCATGAGTGTCACGTCTGTGATTGTTGTGCAAGACAGACGGTCAAAATGATACGGGGCTTGCCAGTACTTCAGTATATATGTGGCAGTCAACTAACATTTACAGGTTACAGGTCAATGTAATTACGGGGTATCCGGAATTACACTCGGGTCACCTAATACATTCTTAATTAGACATATATCATTAATTAAATACAATACATATATTTGTGTATACCAATAAATACGTACAAAATATGTATAAGTGTATATACACTAAATAGAAATATATTATATATATATACATAGGTAAAAATATACATAACAACCATTATTTATATGTATACAAAAGAATGTACATACTGAATATATATTTATATACAGATTCCAGTGAAAATATACATATACTATATTTAATACATATACCATATACGTATATAAGTACATATATATATATACCAATACAAATATATATATGCTACATATATATACATACCAAAATACATACATACATATATATATATATATATATATATATATATATATATATATATATATATATATATATATATAAATACCAAATACGTATTTATGTACCAAAAATCCCTATATATATATATACATAACTAACTAATTTACATTCTAACATAACTAAAACTTTTAACACATACATAATACCCTACATTAAATCAATTCCTCATAATAATGAAGGAGGGAAAGAGGGAGAGGGAGGCTCACAACGACGATGATGACGACGACGAGGATGACGAAGACGACGAAGATGATGACGACGAAGGCGGCTGCGTGAGGAGTAGGCAGGGGGTGGTGGTGCTGGCTCGACATGGAGGGAGAGAACTAGCCGGACTAGGTGATGATGGTGGTGCTGGTTGGTTCAGGTGGTGGTGCTCGTGGTGGTGGTGGAATAGGTCGTCGGAGAAGATGGAGGGTGGCAGCCGACAGTGGAGTCGAGGGGAGGCTTGGGGTAGGAGGTCACGGTGGTGACCGGCTCGACGGGGTCGAAGGAACAGTGGCCGGGGATCTTGGCCGGAGTGCTGGAGGAAAAGAGATGGATGGGTGGTTGCAGCCGCGGAGGAGTTGGCCAGAGAAGAAGAGCAGCGGGTCGGGGAGCTCTAGGCGGTGGAGTCTCGCGTATGGGTGAAGCTGGCCTGAGTGGCAGCTCGCTGGGGTGGGCTCGGGTGCAGTCGGGTCGAACTCAGGGAAGAGGGGAGGAAGCGGAGAGCTCGGCCGGGTGTCGTGACCGGAGTAGGGTCTGTCGATGGTGGTGATTGTCGTGGCCGAAAAAAAGAGGCCGAGTGCTGGAAAGTGGAGCGGGGTCCTCGACGGGGGGTTCGTGGCCGGTGCCGGAGTAGGAGCTCAGGAAGAGGTGGTAGTGGTGGAGTTGGTGTATCCCCCCTTCTAAATCAAAAAAAAAGAGGAGAAGAAAAAGAAAGGAAGAAGAAGAAGAAGAAGAAGAAGAAGAAGAAGAAGAAGAAGAAGAAGAGAAGAAGAAAGGAAAAATAGAAAATATATACGGTTGAGTGAGGGGGAGGAGATGGGGGCTTTCCTAGGTTTGGGGATTAGGACTTTCTTGGGAAGAGTGTGTGAAGAGACATTAAATAGGATGGTGTTTGTGTGGGTATGAGTGGTAATGATGCTCCCATTTTGAATGGGTGGTCAAGATTTAACATGAGGAATTTTCTCATGCAAGGATGAGGGTTGTTGACTAGTCAAATATTAGGGCTCTCCATTTGGTTTGAACCAATGGGGTGTTGACACCTAATGCAATATTTGCAATTTAGCCCCTTAAGTTTGGGTAATTGCACAAACACATGAAAGGATGCAAAAATTATGGGAGAAATGGTGTTTGGTGTTTTGTAGGGTGAGGGAGTGTTGTGTGTTTTGTATGGGCTTAATTAATGGGGTATTTGGATTAAATTGGGTTAAAACGGGATTAGTCAAAGTTGGTATCCCCAATTTAATTAGAAATAATGCAAACGGTGTTCTAAAATTAATTAGGAGTACATGGGGCCAAAATTAGGTTGGGACACAAATATTATTAGTGAAGAAGACTCAGAACAGAATATTACCTTAATTTGGGTTGCACGAAAATGGTCGAGATTGTGTCTCCAATTTCGATTGGAACGCACAACGATACAAAATTGGATTTTATTTAGAATTTAAATAAACGTCCGCGACGAATATTGTCCGGCTAAAATGAAGCACAAGAGAGCATAATTATGAGTTACAAAAAGGTCAGAATAGAATATTATGAAATTTGTTGGAAGGCAAAAGCTAGGGTAGCGCTCCAAATATCGAAGCAACGGTAAGGCGCAATAATTAAATAAAATTACGGTAATTAATCACAATCCCAAATAATTAAATTCTAATTAATACAAATTAATACATAATCCTATAATTCGGTCAGGTGTTCATCTAGTGGGCTTCTAGGTCAAGTCTACCAGCTCAAACATTAATGAACACTGTATATATATAATATACTTAAATACACATCTCATATAATTACTTAAATTAACTACACACATCATGCAATCATTTAAAATAACTACCACAATATTAATAATATACAAAAAGTCAAAAATACCCCTGTTTTTGGAATGTGGTAGTGACATAACGCTCCGAAGGAAACCAACACGTCTCCTTCCCAGGCTCCAGTTGCCTCAAATTTTCGCATTGGCAAGTCCAAGCCGTCTCCCGCTGAGAAAATGGAAGAAATATTTGTCGCCCGGGTATAGAAGACGGACATCTTCCAAGAATCCTTTGAGCCCCCTGTTAATTCGAAAGAGCTTGTTTTTATAGATGCTTCTCGTTAATTATTTTCATCCTCAGACGCTTGTTTCTTTCATTTTCTGGTAATGTACATCAATAATTTGGAGGGCCCTGACTCCTCTTCTGCTTGATGTTTGTATTCTCCCCTTATTTTTGTTTTAATGAAAGGAGAAATTGCTTTTATTGCTGTTGTGACATTTGTAGTGCTAGTACTAGAGGTGAGATGGTCGTAATACAGCATTTGAAGTACGTGTGGACATCCCACTGGAGGATTTTGGTGGACCTATTACCCTTTTGCGCACTTGGGATACAAGTAATATATTCGAAATAAACCCTATCAGAGGTAATATGGACGTGATAGATTTCGTAGATAGTAAGGACATCCAGCTGGAGGATTTTGGTGGACCTATTACCCTTTTGTGCATTTGTGGTACGAGTAATAGATTTAAAATAAACCATATCAGAGGTAATATGGACATGATAGGTTTTGTGGATAGTAAGGACATCCCGCTGAGGGATTTTGGTAGACCTATTACCCTTTTGTGCATTTGTGGTATGAATAATAACAAACCCTATCAATGGTAATATAGACGTGATAGATTTTGTGGATAGTAAGAACATCCTGCTGGAAGATTTTGGAGGATCTATTACCCTTTTTGCATTTATGGTACGATTAATAGATTCAAAACAAACCCTATCAGAGATAATATAGACATGATAGGTTTTATGGATAGTAAGGACATCCCGCTGGGGGATTTTGGTGGACCTATTACCCTTTTGTGCATTTGTGGTGCGAGTAATAGATTCAAAACAAACCCTATCAGAGGTAATAAGGACGTGATAGGTTTTGTGGACCTATTACTTTTTGTGCGCGTTAGTGCAAGTAATAGGTTTGAGACAAGCCATACCAGAGGTAATATGGATATGGCAGTTTTTGTGGACTTAACATCGCGGGCATACTCTGAATTGGGTACGGGTGATAAGTTGGAAGATAATCGATATCAGAGGTAATATGGACGTGATGATCGATGGTCAAGGTCGGGAAGTTTGCTCAGAGGTAATATGGACATGGAAGACTCCATCGGAGTAGTGTATTAAAGCGACAGTCCAGAGGTAATGTGGACATAAACCAACGTCCAGGAAGATACGATATAGTTTGGTAATAGAGGAGTACCAGTCTAATTTAGATGTAGTACTTTTTGAGGAACTTGTCGTTGATAGGCATCAGGAGCAAGTCGCCATTGGATTTTGCTAGCCGGTAAGCGCCGTTGGAAAATACGGTTTCTACAATGAATGGGCCCTCTCATTTAGGTTAGAATTTGTCGGCCATCTTGTGAGTCATAACCATCAGTCTTCTTACTGTTAAGATGAGGTCACCCACTTGAAACGTTCTCCGTTTTACACGTTTGTTGAAGGCTCCAAAGAGACGCAATTGATACAACTCTATGCGTTGTTGAGCTAAGAGTCGTTTCTCGTCGAGTGCTTCCAACTCCTGTAACCGTCGGCGTTATCGTCCGTGGTTAGTTGGTTGGAGAGAGCTACTCATAGTGCAGGGATTTGGATCTCCAGTGGGAATACCGCCTCGCTTCTATACACCAAAGAGAATGGCGTGTTCCCAATAGATGTCCGGACTGTTGTACGGTAGGCCCAGAGACATTCATCTAGCTTCTCATTCCAGTCAGTTTTGTTGGAAGACACAAATTTCTTGAGGAGCTTGATGATGGTTTTGTTGAATGCTTTTGCCAGACCATTTTCTTCGGGGTTGTATGCCTTGGAGGCTATATTTTGGATTCAGTTCTTGTCACAAAACTGATAGAAGGCGTGACTTACAAACTGTGGACCATTGTCATGGACGATCCTACACAGAAAGACGAAGCGATATATGACATGATACTTGACAAAGTTAATCACGTTTGATGTTTTGACTTCGGCGAGCAGAACAGCTTCTGCCTATTTGGAGAAGTAGTCGGTGATCGTCAGGATAAACCAATGTCCTTTTGATGAAGGCGGACTGACTGGCCCGATAATATCCATTCCCCATGCCTCAAAATACCAAGATGCTACCTTTGGGTGTAGGAAATCAGATGACTGGGGGATGAAGTCTGCGTGAATTTGGCATACTTGGCACTTCCTCGCATAATTAACAGCATTCGCCACCATCGTCGGCCAATAAAAGCCCATTCTCCGAAGACGGTCTTGTAGCTTTGGACCGGGTAGATGCTCCCCGCAGACGCCATCGTGAGCTTCGTAGAGGGCTTGTTTTGCCTCTACGATCGACAAGCATCAGAGCAGAAGGCCGTCATAAGACCGACGGTACAATTTTTTGTCTTCGTGTCATAATAGAAACGGAGGGAGTGTCTTCTGATTGAAGTAGCTTCCTTTGGATTTTTAAGAAGAATTCCATAGACTGGGTAGTCAATGAATAGAAGCCTCAAACCTTAGCATCGATGTTGACCTCCGCTGCATAGCTGAGGCATAAGCATAAGTTGCTTTTGGGATAGACCAGCTCTTGACCGATCACCATGATTAGTTGATGGGTGTTGTCTAGGACTGCCAAGGAAGCATCGAGGCCGGCTAAAGCGTCTGCCTCAATGTTTTGCAACCGAGGGACATGCTCAATAAAGAATATCTTGAAGGTCGTGATGATGTTGAGTGCATCTTGGTGGTAGGGGATCAAGTCTTCGTTTCAGACTTCATATACTCCCCGGACTTGATTGACGATTAGCTGAGAATCATCGTAAGCCTCCAAGTACTCTACTCTGACTTGCTTGGCAAGCTGGAGTCCGATTATTAGGGCATTGTACTCTGCCACATTATTGGAGAATGGCTCCGTGAGAGAGTATGCGTGATTGATGATGAGGTCGTGTGGAGAGATCAACACTATCCCGACTCTGGCGATGATATTGCCTTTGGGCCCCTCTCTTGAAGCACTGTCAAAGAACATTCGCCAAACTGCTTCATGTGAGATGACGTTGGCGTCTTCCACTTCGCCTAGAATCTCTTCATAGAGCTTTGAGATTTTTGACCCCGGGTGGGCTGCCAGAAAGTCGGCAAATGCTTGACCCTTGACGGCCTTCTATGGGATGAATACCATATCATATAGAGATAATAGTATTGTCCAGGTAGCCAAGCGGGAACTGAGTGCCCCAGGTTTGGTCATGAGGACCCTGAGGGGGTTGACTCGCGAGATTACATGAATGGTTTATCCAGTCACTTAGTGTCAAGTTTTTTGGATGGCGAATACCAGCGCAAGACACTCCTTGTAGACGGTGGTATACCTATGATTTGGGCCGACCATCATCCGGCTGAGGTAGTATATGGCCTGCTCGTGGCCTGAATCACTATTCTGGGCTAACAGGGCACCAAGAGAGTGATTTGTTGCACGTACATAGAGCAGGAATGTCTTTTCCATGACCGGGGATACCAGAACATGAGGGTTTTATAGGTATTCTTTGATACTATCGAACGCTCGTTGGCACTCTTCATTCCAAACAAAGGAGACACCTTTTTTCATGAGCTATGTGAACGGTCGACAACGTCTAGAGAGTTTTGATATGAACCTCCTTATGTATTCCAACCTCCCTTGGAGGCCGCGGAGTTCCCGAAGGTTCCTTAGCGGATTCATCTCCAGGATGGCCTTGGTCTTATCGGGGTCTATGTGAATACCCCAGAAAGTGATGACGAAACCCAGGAATTTGTCACTGGAGACTCCTAGGAAGGACTTGGTAGCGTTCATCTTGAGGCGGTGTGCGCGCATTAAGTCGAACACAGTCCTCAGGTCTTGGAGGTTATCATCCTTTGAGCGACTCTTGACGGCGATATCGTCGACTTAGCATTCCACCACCTTGCAAAGACGTTCACGAAAAATGGTGCTCATAGCTCGCTGATATATAGTATCTGCGTTTTTCAGACCGAAAGGCATGACCATGTAGCAGTATACGTCTATCGGGGTCCAGAATGATGTATGTTTCTCATCATCAGGAAATATCTTGATTTGGTTGTAGCCTGAGAAGCCATCCATGAAGGACATGCGCTCAAAGCCACAAGTATTGTCGATCATTACGTCAGTGATTGAAAGAAGGAATTCATCTTTGGGACATATCGCATTTAGATTATGGAAGTCGATGCAGATTCGGATCTTCCTATTCTTCTTAACGACAGGCACAATATTGGCTACCCAGTTGAGGTATTGTTTTTCGCGGATGAAGCCACTAGCTATCAGTTTGTTGACTTTAGCTTCGATGGAATCCATCATGTCTGGTCGAAATCGTCGTTGTTGTTGCTTGACTGGTTTGGCGTCTGGCCGGATATTGAGTTTGTGGACCGCGATTTGGAGATCCAGTCCTGGCATGTCTTCTTAACTCCAAGCAAAGACATCGATATATTTCCTGACGATATGTAATAGGGATTTTCGATCTTCGTCGGACCAACTTTTGCTGACGAAGATAGGCTTTGGGGAGATTTTGTCACCTATTTGTATAACTGCGTCCTCGGTAGAAGGTTTTCGATGCTCAAATCGCATCTCTTATTGTGAAACCAGGTGTTGGGCCCAAGGTTCTATCTCAAAAAGGTCGAGTGGATCCTCGTTGTCTTCCTCAAGGTCGACAGACACCATGTTGGAGGACAGTGTTTGTCTGAGCACGTCCCTGACGCTGACGTCGAAGTGACAGGCTGAAGATTCTGAAGAGTGTGAGCGCTACTCATCTTCTTTATCTGAGCCCTCGGGGGTTGTAGGAGGCGTTATATATCCTAAGCCATGCTTAGTCTTATGATAGTAATCATCGGGCTTGCCCACAGGGGAGAAAAGTCGTAAAGGCGATCTTTGGCCTTTGCCATAGTTTAATCCTTCAGTGACCTTCAGGTTGTATCCCATCTTTTGGATAAGATGTAGGGCTTGTGAGCTGTACCGATAGAGTGGCATTCTGCCCACCTCGGATTCTCGTTCTTCTTCCTTTGGGATGTAGGACCGGGGGCATTCTTCTCTGCCGAAGATGATGATCTTATCTCCCTTCTTTTTGGGTCGGACTAAGAAATAAGAATCCTGAGTAGAGCAAAGCTGGTGCAAGGTGTAGGTAGTGGTCCCTTGTGTGTGTAGATGAAGGCCCAGACCGTGCTCCTGGGAGTAGAGTGTACTTATATGCATACGCTCCGAGTAGTTCAAAGATAGTCCTTTATTAAGAAAATAAGGTATCTCTTCTGGCGGGATTACATCGACCGGGGAAGGGATGTTGACATTGGCGGATATATATTCCTCCAGCTCATCCTTCTCCTCAGCTAACCCTAGCGCAAGCGAAGGCTTTGTTGGTTTTCTGTGTAATTTTACCATTAAAGGTCCGGAAGTTGCAGCAGCGGTCGGGTCTTCCTTTGGTGGTCGACTCGGCCTGTGAAGGCGAACGACCATAGGTTTGAAAGGCGTAGATAGGGCAAAATCTCCTTTTGGTGGTCGATTCGGCCTGGAAAGGCGGACGACCATTGGTTTTGGCGACGCTGAAGGTACCAGAGATTCAGGTGCCTTCTCGCACGATTTGACGATGAGGGGTACGACTATATCGGGAGTGCGAGCCTTGAGGCATATTCTCATAGGCTCCTCGAGTGCTGTTGTGGCCTCGGCTTCATCGTCGGCCTCATTTCTACCTTTATCTTGGCAGACTTTCTTGTAGAGGATCGAGTCAGGGTAGTAAATCTCGATTCCCTTAAACATATCAACATCAGCGAACTCCGTTTTAACGAAACCGTGTTCGTCCATATATTTTAGGCACTGGTAGAGGGTAGATGGCACGATCTTGTGTTCATGTACCCACGGACGCTCTAACAAGACGTTATAGGACGTATCTACGTCTATGACGTAGCAGGTGACTTCTATTTTTAAGTAGTCGATCTGGCATTTTAGGCGAATTTT
The DNA here is from genome assembly GCA_036927795.1 of Iris macrosiphon. NCBI lineage: Eukaryota > Viridiplantae > Streptophyta > Magnoliopsida > Asparagales > Iridaceae > Iris > Iris macrosiphon. The sequence goes on along the minus strand of JAYESA010000009.1, from coordinate 83,969,182 downwards.
ACCCAGAGGGTAGCTCCTTTCCTTGTTCAAGCCACTGATGGCGGTATTGGTGGCCGTCAGAGGATGCATCAGGATCCCCAGGGTCTGAAGCAAACTTCTCAGGATGATGCTGATCGACAATCCTGGGTCAATATATATTCAGTCCACCTTGATATCGCTAATATATCATATATAGTACAGGGGCCGATCATACCTATTGTTCTTGAGCAATATGTCATGTTGTGAGAAGGTGATATTGAGTATCGCATCCATGGCGTTGTTGCAATATGGGCAAGCAGTAGGATCTTCAGTTGGTGGCTTGACTTACGCTAGGTAGATATCGACATTCTTCAGTACCTCGCTCAGGGCATCTCGAGTGTCTTTAGAGAGCCGTAAAAGCTCAAATAACGATAATTTTGCATGAGTGATGGCTAATTATGCTAAGATATCCAAGTTATAGGGCCTTTACAGCCCTGGTGGTGCATCCCTACGTAGCGGTTTAGCGAAGCGCGTCTCCTTCAGTTTAGACTTGTCCGCTGGCGGGGTTTGAGATGGCTCAGGACCAGTGGTGGTAGGCGCGACAACCGGGGGCGTATCGCCGTACATCGGTTGGTATATTACGCCTGACCTTGTTGTGCCTACTGCCAGTTCTTCAGCCGAGGAGAAAACTGTGTAACAGGACTTAGATTTCCTGCCCTTGGACTTGACGGTGGAGGGTATTGCCAACTGCGTCAAGTCTTGCATGAGGTAGGGATGGACCCACATGACCTCCCCTCGTGGTGTGGTAAGAGGTATTAGCCCGTTCGTCTGGTCTCGAGCTAGTGGAAGGTTTACAACTTCCTTGGTCGCCTTAGGAACAGGGACTACTCCGTCTTGGGCTTGTCGGTGGAAAGTTGCCAAATTGGAGGGACACCATATTGGCGGTGACCGTCACATCATCGAAGTCCAGGGAAAGAGCCTTGGTATCTATCAGACGTTGTATGTACCGCTTCAGAGTATAGCATTCCTACGTCGGGTGATGGACGTAGACAATACTTTGGGTTGGCCATCTCCGCCGTCTCAGGCTGACGTCTAACGTCGGGGAGCCAGATTTTTCCTTCCTGCATCAGCATATCAAAGATGGGTTTGACATCAATATCTTCAAAAGGGTAAGAGTCTTCTTTGGTTTTGGAGGCTCTGTCGACTTTTGCTCAGGCTTCTTGGTCAAGGTAGCGACCATAGCCTGTTTCTCCTTTCCATAGCGGTTGCTATTTCTGCCATTATTGTTGGTGGTGGTGGTGGTGGTGTTGGTGCTGGGACACTTTCTTTTTTCCTCAGCAGTAGGAATATGGATGCCCAAGTGTCAAGCGTCCTTGAGCTTCTTCTCAGTGTTGACAGCACTTACAATGAATGTTGTCCAGTCTTTGAGCTGGCACTCGCCCATCCAAATACTGACTGTCAGAAGAATGTTTTTTCGGCACATCTCCATTAGTGTTGCCTCAGGATTGCCAGAAGGCAACCTTAGCGTGGCATGTCAAAACCGCTCGATGTAATTTCGTGTCAGTTCCTTGTCACCCTGGGCGACATCCATCAGAGAATACATCGTCATATCATTTTCTGCCTCATAGTAACTGGTAAGGAATAGATCCTTGAGGTCATCGAATGATGAGATGCAGTTATCTTCGAGACTGCAGAACCAATCGAAAGCTACCCCCACCAATGACCCGACAAAGAGCCTTGTAAGGATATTGTCTCTGTTGGGTAAGTTTCCCGTGGTGATCTCGAAGTAGCTCATGAAGCGGCAAGAGGAGGACTTTCCATCAAACATGTTTATGTTGAAGGGTTTATACTTGGGCGGATATGGTACATTCCTTCACTCTATCGGGTATGGTTGTCGCACCCCAAGATCACGGAGTGAGTCCCGATTGCTCATGGAGTCTAGGCGAGCCTGAAGTTCTCGGACCTCCCCCTTGCTTCCTTAGCTTCATCTCCTACCGAAGGTGCCGATGAGCCAGGTAGGAGAGGATCACCGTCCGTGGGTGGAGCGATCGTATTTGAATCCCTGTTGGTCCCGGGGTCCAAGTTTGCTTGCCCAGATATCGTCCCTCGTCGGTACAGAGACGCCTGGGCCTCTTTCTGAGGAACAACTATGGTGGCCCTTGGATCAACTACTCTGAAGCTCCGGAGGAGAGGAAGGCATTCTGGTTTACGCACTTTAAGATAAAAGTATATTATATCAATCATCTAATTTATGCATATTATATAACTTACTAAATTACTTATTGTAGCAAACGTATTTTTATCCTCTGCACCGGGCCGAGTTGATCGAGCAGATATTTTCTGTCGTTGCCGCCAAGCTTATCCGTGATGCTCTAGATGACCAGAAGGCTCGTGATCGTATTGGAAAACTGATCCAAGGTTGGATCACGCCTGAGCAGTGGACTACGGTGAGGGCTAGATTCGACGATCAGAGGTATAAGGAAAGGTCTGAGAAGGCCAAGGCGGTTAGGCGGAAGGCAGCAAAGTGGTGTGGTGGCTCGATTCCGATGACGGAACATTTTCGTCGTTTGGTATATTTTTTATTTCAGATATATTATTTTAATGCAAGTACGATAAAATAGTAGTAGGAAAAAATGTTTAATTTTAGTACTAAATAATATATTTTTAACAGGTACAGAGGAGTGAGAATTTAAACATGGTGATCGTCTTCCTGGCCACCCATCAAAAGGGCGGGAATCTCATTGATGAGAGGGCCACGCAGAGCTATGTAAGTATTACTTTACTTTGTGTTAATTTTAATATAACTTAGGCAATTATCGAGTATCCATACTTTTCTTGGCTGAGTATCTTAGGCTGCGTGAGCGGGCGACTGCTAGTGCACCTACAGCGGGAGAGGCTGGTACTTCCTCGCATCCTTCTTCAGCTCCGTCGGCGGATGAGCTGTGGGTGACCACCGCTGGTGGTCTCCAGAGGGGTACGTACTACGGTACGGGATCCTATGACGCCCTTGTTGCGATGCAGTCATCTAGGGCCTCCCCGGTAAGTGCGTATTTCCCACAGCCCTCGCAGTCGTCGGCCCGAGTCCAGGAGGCCGTTGACCGTCAAATTGCGTCTCTCCGTGACGAGTTGCTGCGAAGGATGGAGGAGCATCCCCGGTCCCAACCGCAGGCGGACGATGCGACGCTCATCGCACAATTTTATATGCTCGAGCGCAGCATCATGGAGCTCCAGGATTTGACAGCTGATCTTAGAGCATCGACAGAGCGCAGATACGTCCTCCTAGTGCGCCTACATCGACATAAACTCCACTGACGTCACTGCCTTCTCCATCGACATCGGTGTCGATTTCACGGGAGCAGTATGATCTGTTCTTATCCCTCATGCGCGCCGGTGGTCATCCTCCTGCAGATCCGTAGTAGTCCTAATTAGGACTGTTTATTGATTGTTTGTGTTTTAGACCTATGATATTTGGTCATTTATGAATATTTTTTATTTTTGAGGCATTCAGACATTATTTCTTGTATTCTTTAGGACAAGGCTTTCAGACTCAGTTGTGTGGATATTTGATGTATTCTTTACGACGATATTTTCTTCTGATTCGGTTTGTAATCTCAATATTTTGTTTTCTTCAAATTTTATTATATTATTCATATTAAATATATATTAATTTATCGGTGTTGAGTGTTCAACCGAAGGGGGTCGACGAACCCAGCAAATTCAACGGAGGGTTGCTCCGGGTCAATTTGTACAAATTGTGAATTAATAAACTGCAGGAAGAATGGTTTGAAAATAATTTAATATTTATTTTTTTATTTTTTCAGTATCTTTAGCGACATTTTTAGCGATATTTTGCGACGTTTAGCGATGTTTAATCACGTCGCTAATTACGTCGCTGAATACGTCGCTATATACGTCATTATATCCATCGCTATACACGTCGCTGCCCGTCGCAAATTGCTGACATGGCAGTATTGCCAGGTCAAAATAACGTCGCTAAATGAGTCGCACAACGTCGCTAAATGAGTTGCACATACGTCGCTCACAACGTCGTTATCTACGTCGCTAATTTAGCGACAAATAGCGACAAAAATACACGTCGCTAATTTAGCAATGTTGCGTCGCTAAACATCTCTAATATAGCGACGCATTTACATCGCTAGAAAACGTCGGAATAGCGAGGTTTGTCGACATTTTTTCTGTCAGCGACTAGTTTAAAGGCGACTTCAACTAAACGTCGCTAATCACGTCGCTAAAATTATTTAGCGACATTTTTTGGCCATTTAGCGACGTTTCTTTACGTCGCTAATTTGACTTATTCTGGTAGTGGGTATTTGTTGTCAGAAGCAAACTTGTTGGACAGCTATTGGGGTGAGGCTCTTTACATAGTTGCTTATATTATTAATTTATCTCCTAGTGTTTCTTTGCAGGGTGATGTGCCTGACAAAGTGTGGTACGGCAAAGAGCCGTCATACAATCATCTGCGAGTGTTTGGTTATAAGACCTTCGTGCTTGTACCGAAGGACGAGAGATCCAAACTTGAGCCGAAGACGAGGCGGTGCGTCTTTGTTAGTTACGGTCGGGAAGAGTTTGTCTATAGACTCTACGACCCAGTGGAAAGAAAGCTCTACAGAAGCAAGGACGTGGTATTCGTCGAGGATCAAACCATGACCAACACTCAGGATTCTGAGATGCCTTCTGAGGCTGAGGAATTGCCTGAGTTAGAGTCATTTCGCTTCGAGCAGTTTCCAGAGGACATCGCAGAGGATCCAGTTATTGGAGAACCAGTACATGAAGTTGCTCCCAACCTTGATCATCAACATGCTAATGGTAGTCAGGGTGATCTTCAGGAGGATGAGCATGCCGAGGAGGTAGTTCCTGAGGAGGAGGCTGTTGGTATACAGCCAGCACCAGTGGTTCTATTGAGGAGGAGCGATAGAGAGCGTCGACCATCTACGAGATACTCATCGGGTGAGTATGTGCTGCTGACTGGCGGGGGAGAACCCGAAAGTTTCATAGAGGCCATGGAAGACGAACACAGAAAGGAGTGGATGGAGGACATGTAGGAGGAGATAAGTTTCTTGGAGGCCAACTCTACTTATGATTTGGTGAGGTTGCCAAAGGGCAAGAAGGCTTTGAAGAATCGATGGGTGTTCAGAGTAAAGCAGACAGATGATGCTACTTGCCCTCGATACAAAGCGAGGCTGGTAGCTAAAGACTACGGTCAGTGAAAAGGCATAGATTATGATGAGATCTTTTCGCCAATCGTCAAGTAATCGTCTATTCGGGTGATGCTAGCATTGGCAGCTAGTTTCAACTTAGAGTTCGAGCAAATGGACGTGAATATGACATTCCTCTACGGTGATCTTGAGGAGGAGTTGTACATGGAGCAGCCAGAGGGATTCTGTAAGAAGGGCATGTCACACTTGGTCTACTAGTTGAGGAAGAGCTTATATGGTTTGAAGCAGGCTCCGAGGCAGTGGTATAGAAATTTCAAGTCATTTATGGGGGAGGATGGTTACGCACGGACGACGTCGGACCACTGTGTATTTGTGAGGTACGTTGCCGAAGATGATTTCATCATTTTATTCCTCTATGTTGATGATATACTACTGGTGGGTCAGAATACCACTAGGATAGCGGAGTTGAAGCGCCAACTTGGCGCGGCCTTCTCTATGAAAGATTTGGGCGCAGCGAAGACTATTCTTGGGATGGAGATCAGCCGAGAGAGAGTCCAAACTGCTACACTTGTCCCAAAAGAAGTACATTCACCGCGTACTTTAGCGTTTCGGGATGGACGGGTCAAAGAAAGTGAGTAACCCCTTTGGGGCTCACTTTAAGTTCACTGAGGAGCAGTGTCCATCTACCGAGGACGAGAAGAAAGATATGGAGCGGGTTCTATATGCCTCAGTTGTGGGGAGTCTTATGTATGATATGGTGTGTACGAGGCCAGACATCGCTTACGCAGTTGGCACAATTAGCAGGTATACTTCAAATCCTGGAAGGGTACATTAGAGTGGGGTCAAGTGGATTCTACGATATCTTCAGGGCACTGCCGATTGGAGACTTTCTTTGGTGGTGACGAGCCGAAGCTGGTTGGGTATACCGACGCTGATATGGCTGGAGATGTAGACACGAGATGATCGATTTTGGGATATGTGATGATGTTTGCTGGTGGAGCAGTATCATGGCAGTCGCGGTTGCAGAAGTGTGTTTCCTTGTCGACGACAGAGGCAGAGTACATTGCGACGACAGAGGCTTGCAAGGAGTTGTTGTGGATGAAGAAGTTGTTGCAGAAAATTGAGATAAAGCAAGAGCAGTATCATTTGCTTTGCGATAGTCAGAGTGTTATTCATAACCGGTCCAAGCATATTGAGATCCGGTATCATTGGATACGAGATGTTGTGGAAAAGAATGAAGCGGCACTGGAGAAGATTCATACAGATAACAACGAAGCAGACATGTTCACAAAGATTTTTTCAAGGAAAAAGTTTGAGTACTGCAGACGGATCGTCTGGATGACAACCCCCTCCACATAGTTGTGAAAGGGAAGATTTGTTGGAGTATGTGGGGTTCCCAACCTATGTGGAGAATACCCCAGAGTGCAACGAGCGTCATCCGTGTGTCGTAAAAGCTCGGAAAGTGCATCGAGCGTCATGTATTGGAACATTTATATTAAGCAAATATTATTTTGGATTTTCCATCTTTGACTTTAACTATATATTTATGATTGGATCTTTCATATATTAACTTTCCATATAATTGGATTTTCAATTTATGGTAAGCTAATTTATGATTTAATTTTCATTAAATATGTGAATGTAAATGAATTTCTATAAATATTTTTAGCTTCCATATATAAATTTTCATATGGAAAACCTAATTCATGCAATGGTTTATATAAAGGCTCATGCAATATACAACAGCATGAGAAAAAATAAGAAAGAGAAAAAAAAATGTGGCAAGAGTGTTATTGCAATTTTGGAGAGGAGAAAAAATGATTGGAGGCCGTTTCGGAGAAGGAGATCAGTTTTTGGTATTTCTCATTGTCTTTTTTTATTCGTGGTTGTAATCTATTTCCTGTTCCAAAGAGTTGCGGTGATCCGTATTGGATCGGTGAGAAGCTTATAGAGGGTGTAATCGGTGAGAAGCTTGTAGAGGGTGTAATCTCTTTATTACATTAGTGGAGGTTCTTCACGGTTGGACTCCGATCGTCCCGTATTTTTTTCTATCTGAATTTTTCACGTAAAAATCTCTGTGTTTGCGATTTGTGTTTGACGTTTTTTTGTTTGTGCGTTTTAATCGGTTCTCTCGCAGGTACTCTCTGGTTTAGGAAATTGTTTCCTCGTTTCGTTCTCAACATATATTTTCTTTATTCACTAGTGAAACTTTTTCGGATTGAATTCCGACCATCGCGTAGTTTTTTGTCATAAAGAACCATCAACAAGACAGACGCAACTGAAATTCCAGGGAGTCTTATTACAAAGTAGTAGGAGATCATATATATTGTTTCTACTTCCAAACCAGCGGCAGCCCAAAACCATAGACAAAATAATCCTTCAGCCCTCTGCAAATCTGTGAAGAATGCGTGGAAAAGAAGATTAGCTAACGGTAATAAAAATATACTTTGATTGGGTGATGCAGCACTTTTCTTACCCAAGCTCGGAAAGCTTGAGGTGGGCTTCAGCATAATCAGCAAAGAAAGCATCCTCATCCTAAGGCATGCCAACAAAAGAAAAGAAAAAAAGTGTTACGATAGGGAAGAAGAAATGAAACATGGAAGAAAGCAACGGTAAACATACAAAAATATTATTTATCGTCCAAAAAAAATTTAGATGATAATTTTAACACTAATAATAAAATTAAATTAACACTAATATTAACATTAAAAAAATTTGGATGATAATTTTTTGGATTAGAATTTGAACACTGTTTTCCAATATGGCAACGTTGATTTTTATTTTTATTTTTTTACTTTTTATCTTTTTAATGCTTTTTAACCACTATTTTGACCAAATTTAGTTGCTATAAGCTCCATCAATAAATTTTTGTGTTCACGGACATGTTTTTGAAGGATGATTTCATCACTGAAAATGTTGCAAAATTGGTAAACATATATCAAGAAATGCATATATACAGCAGCGTATTTCTCGACGAGGGGGCGGAAGACAGGGTCCGTTAAGAGGGCCTTGTCGGACGGAAGCTGGAGTAGCCCTTCCTTCTCTCCGCTCAGAAGCTCCCTGCAAAGGAGAGAGAGCTCCTAAGTATACTTTGAGTGATCAAGAAAGTTTATCAGAGTATGGTTTAATTTTCAGAGCCAGTTGACTGATACCAGTAACCTAAAAAATTGTCGAATCTCAGATCTTGTTGGGTTCGCGGAAAGAAAAGAAAAAAAGAAAAAATTTAATTCTTTGCTCCTTTTTTTTTTTAGAAAATTGTAATTCCTATTCATTTTACTTTTCGGTGTCTGAAAATTAGACAGTGGGAATCATTTTCTCTCCTATTCTTCTTTTGGTAATCGATTTATTTTATGTTAATTTTCTTTGACATCTAAACACACACAAAAATGACTTCCCTTTTCCAATTAGACCCTGATTCCGCGAACACCAAAAGTTGCCTCAACGGAATGAATCCTTACAACAGTAAGTAGTTACTTACTTGAAGTACGAGTTGTCGAAAATAAGTGGATTTGCAGTCCAAGCTCCCTCGAAACCGGAACGCTCCTTATGGCACTTTCCCTGTAATGTCGCCAAGAATCGAGCAAACGGAGATTAATAGAACAGTATTAAGAGCAGGAGTAATTAGAGCAAAGCACCAAGCAGTAATTATACTGACCAATGTGTGGCCACCTGAGAGAGCAACAATGTCCTGGTCACTCAAACCCATGTGCCCAAACACATCCCTCAGATGGTCAGTACCTGCAGAATCAGTAGCATTGTATATGGTCATCGTGTACATTGAAGAGTTGTATTTCTGAACATACTAGCTAGTGACAACTTGATATTAGGTTAACAAGCCATGCTTGTATAACAAGTTCAGATAATTTTTTTCTATGTTTCTTCTACAAGTAGTATATATATTTCTCGATCGCCCCATGCATGTACATACCTTTTGTGGCATCGGGGAGACGGCCTTCCTCCGGCGGTTCAGGCTTGTCCTGCCACAGGCAGTGCCATTTTTCAGAACAAAAGATTAACATTATAACGAACAAATAAAATAAAAACAAGAAAGGGTTAATCATATATAATGAACTAAACATCAAATTTTCTCATGAGCAAAGATCATAAATATTAACTTCACCAATGACAACATGCACAGTTGTATTATTTAGACCATTGTTAAAAAACAAACATAGTGAAATATAGAAGGAAACAAATCAGGGATGTGGTTACGAGTGACCAAGGTCAAGAAAATATTCCTTTTGGGGCAACCTTTATACTTGGAAGGGGGGACAGAATTTGCTTCTAGAAAGATCCATGGTGCGGAGAGTTCACTCTTAAATTTCAGTTTCCTACTCTCTGTAGCGAAACATGGAACAAACGAGTCTATACGATGGAGAAGGAACCAATGGAGACCTCGATTTAAAAGATCCCTCGCAACATTGAAATTTCGAAGAAACGAGGATGGATGGGTTTGGAAGTGGATAATAATAGCAAATTCTCAGTTAAATTCTTAGAATCGGATAATTAATGAGTATGCCAAGAACATTTTAAATACAAGGATAAGTTAAATCATTTTCTTCCCTTGCGCAAACAAAAATTTGGTAACAATCATCTGTTTTGTTTTTGTACGAATAGTTTCAAACATAGTAGGTTCTGAAAGAACTCGCTATCATCTATAGGGAAACTGGTGCCTATCAGTATCATATTCGTATCGGATATACGTATGTATCAGTACACATTGCAATCGATCGTACGTAGATATTGCAAAGTATATATATTCAGACATATCCTCGTATCTGTACAACACTGTCTATGACACTAAATACTGACCTCTCTTCCTGGATGGAAGGGAATCTCCGGTCCACCAGTAACTTCCACAGCAACCACCCCAGCCAACTGAAATATTACACCAAAACCCCTCATTCAGCAAAATAATATGCAAGTAAATGCACACGTGCACGGGAAAAAAAAAATATATTATTGTAAAATAGTTTATATGTTTAAAAATATTTTAATTATAATTTATTATGGAAGAAAATAGTGGGTTTACGGATGATGAGCTGGTTTTAGAATTTTTTTTTTTTAATCTACCGTTGTTATTTTTTTTTTTTTTTGTTAATTTAATTGGTTGAGTATTTATTAACAGTTTTAATAGATAAGATGGAAGTTTATTTAAGGTCTTATTTATCTTCCGTAATTAAAAATATTTTAATTATAATTTATTATGAAAGAAAATAGTGGGTTATGAATGATGAGAAAGAAGCTGGTTTTAGATTTTTTTAATCTCTCATTAGTTAGATTTTTTTGTTAATTAAATTGGTTGAGTATTTATTAACAGTTTTTATAGAGAAGATAGAAGTTGGCTTAAGGTCTTATTTATCATTCGTTGGTTTAAGATCTTATTTATCTTACATAATTATTATTTTTTTTATTTAATTGATTGAGTATTTACTTATGGCTTAGACAGCTCACTTTTAATGAGCCGTCTATAAGCCGCTATATATATATATATATATATATATATATATATATATATATATATATATAACGGTTTCTAGACGGCTCAAAAGTGAGCCGTCTAAGTCGTAAGTAAATATTCAACCAATTAAATTTAAAAAAAATATATGGGTGATAAATAAAACCTTAAACCAACTTCATTTTATCCGTCCAAACCATTAATAAATATTCAGCCAATTTAATTAACAAAAAAACTAACGGGAGATTAAAAAAATATATAAAACCAACTTCCTTCCCATATCATCCGTAGCCCACTCTTTTCCTCATCATCCGTAACCCACATTTTTCATGTAAGTAATAATTATTAATTCTCACGTAATTAATAATTAAAAAATTCTAAAAAAAAATTAACTATCCACATACGTGTTTCCCTTAGAAACATCTTAAAATCATTATAATTACCTAAACATATATTCAAATGTATATAAAGATATATATAACAAATAAAAATATATTTAATATTCAAAATATATTTAAACTAATATTTTACATTAAAACATATATCCATTGTTTTATATATATATATATATATATATATATATATATATATATATATATATATATATATATAAAACAAATTTTAATTAAAATATATTCAAATTAAATTTAAACTATTTAATATAATTTAAATTTTTATTAAATTTTTCAATAATATCAATGAATTCTATAAATCTAATTTTTCAATAAATATATATATACAACAAATCTTAATTTACAAATATTTAAACTATTTTCAAAAATATTAGAAAAAATATTTTACGTGCAACGCACATACATTTACTAGTATATATAAGAACTTCTCTGCAAAAATAAAAATAAAATTATACCTGATAAAGATCAGCGTAGGAAAGTATCGGAAACTGCTCCTTAATCGGCTCCAACAGCCGAACCGCAATATCAAGCCCGTTGTTTGCTGCGTGAGACAGTTCTGTCGTGTGCCTTATCGTGCCGAACGGACCTCCAGTCTTCGTGTTCACATCGTAGGTCCCCGCAGAGTGCCACCTTTTAGTATTCAATCAACACCCCCCAACAAATAAAAATATTGTAATAAGTAGGCTAAAATTGAACTTGATATCCTCAAATATTCAAGTTTTTTAACTTAATAACCTAAACTTTTAAACTAGACAACTTACTACCCTCAACTATTAATATTTTCAAGTCGATACCCTCTGTAAGTAAGTCGGTGATTAAATTTTTCGTTAAAAAAATGATCAAATTATTCCTTCCCACCAATCACCCCCACTGCTATCCTGCCTCTGCTGCTGAAGAGAAAGGGGAGAGTATGTTGGTATTTTTATCATTAATATTTTTTATTAATATTATTAAGATATTAAGTTGTCCAATTACAATTGAGGTATTAAGTTATCTGTTTTTAAATTTTAAAATATCAAGTTAGCAAAACCGGAATGGTTGAGGTTATCAAGTTGATATTTAGTCCAATAAGTATTATAAGTTGCCAAAAGAGACGTGGAAAATAACTTACGCAAGTCGGAGCATGAGAGGCGCGCAGTTCTTCTCGGCAATGAGCCCCCGGAGCTTCTTCTTGCTTTTCTCGACCGCCTTCTGGTACTCCTCGCTCACCGTCGGATACGTCTTCGCCATTGTCTCCTCTCCGGTGCAAATTGAGTGTACTTGTTGTTTCAGCTATCATGCCGCTTCTGGCTATATGTACTTGCTTGCTCAACTTTAGTAGTAGGTCAGTAACGACCTTTTCGGTATTAGTGTGAACGGGGTTTTGGATACAAGATCCCATAGGACTTCTGGGATGGAATGTGATGGTGGATGGACACGTGGCAGGACGTAAGTGGTCCGATTGGCATATTCAGCTGTCCTTTTACGATTCCACGTCTGCGTGACTGTCCTTAGTTAAGGCGCCGTGGAAGACCTGCCGGATACCAAGCTCTTAACACAAGAGGGACACGGCGCATTGTCCAGGCCACACGAACAAATTGATGAGTGTGTATCAAAGTCCCCAACAATTGACACTAAAAGTTCACCAATCTAATGAAGGATGATGATAAGGGCAATACCAAAACTACTCGAAACTGGCCCAAATATTTATCGTTGATAATTACAAGTTTGTCACTCCCAAACATTACTCGGGACTGTTCACTCCTGATTTTTTTTATAATCGGGACTGTCAAAATTTTGACAGTCCTATCCATTTTTAGGACTGTCAAAATTTTGACAGTCCTTCCAATTTGCATGACTGTCAAAATTTTGACAGTCCTACCCATTGTTAGGACTGATAAAATTTTGACAGTCCTTCCAATTGGTAGGACTGTCAAAATTTTGACAGTCTTGAAAATATATGTTGAATTTTTAGGACTCAAAATTTTGACAGTCCTTCCAATTGGTGACAGTCTTAAAAAATCAACATATATGTCAATTTTTGACAGTCCTTCCATTTTTTCTTCTTCTTTTTTGGTTTCATGTGTGCTGTTATTTTTCTTTGTCATTGTGCTATTATTCATGTCATTTGATTAATGTCTATATGACTATACAGTATTCAGTTAGTAAAAGGATCAGATATGATTTGTTGAAATTAACATATTTGTTACTGGTTTTAGGTTACATTTAAATGCATTTTACTGGCTATCTAAAAAATTAGGACTGTCAAAATTTTGACAGTCCTCCACGACACTGGAGTGGAGGATCTAATGGTAACGGCGAAAGGAGGGGAGGGAGGAACGGCGGACGCCGAGGGTGCCGAGGTAGTCAAGCACCGAAAATGGGTACGATACGGAGGAGCGGAAGAGGAAGGAGGCAGCGACGAGAGGCGGCGGTGGAGGACGGGGAGGAGGCGGAGCCCAAATCCTGGACTACTATGAGTAAACTTTTGGACTAGTATAAGTAAACTTCATTCATTAATGGACTAGTCCCAATCCTGGACTAGTCCTAAGTAAACTTTATAGTGCCCTGATCAACAGCCCTAATGAAATACTCATTTTCCATGAATCAACTTAACCAGAGGGCTACGCAATTAGAATAGAATTTGGGGAAAACTTATTTGGGAACGAAGTAGATTTTAACGGACTTCCATCACAAAAGATGCAATTTTCATATCAGCATTCTGTGCCCAGTCATCAAACATCTCAGGACTCGCAAAAGATGAAAATTTTCATATCAGCTATCTCATAAATCTATTGCTTTGAATTTGAACAAATTGGCTAAAATAGAATCATCTTCACACTAGGTGGCATGAACGCCCCTCAAATGTTAAAATTTATAATTCAACCTTACAAGCATAGGGAAAAGAAAGAATTCAAACTTCCAAGTAGTTGATTGTTGATTATGACTAGTATAGTCGAGTTAGCATTTGTACAACTTCCATATGCCACCATCCATAGTCCAAAATAATGATGCCTGCTACTAACAACACAACCACAAATTTGAGGACCACTTGACCTAGACTTTCCTTCAATCACGTCTACAGATATAAGCCAAATTTATGTGACATCTTGGAGCAGTGTCAGAATTTACTCGGATGGTGATTGTGCAGCAAGAGTGCAAGGGTCCTGCATGATGGAAGATGAAAAGAGCAAGGACAAAATCAAAAAGAATGGATGATGAAATAAAATGTGAGTCAATCATCTAGAAGGCAATCAGTAATCGGCAAGTTAGGTGGCACTTCTTGCCATGGAACTTTAACTTCTGCATAAGAACTTCCAGCCAATTGCAGTAATCAAATTATATACATTACGACTTGCATGACGATATAAAGGTATAAATACCATCAGTAATCATTCAAGAACAAAGAAAAACAGGCCACTTCAGCTTTCACTGTCACCATCTGTCTATTTCTGCTAGATAGCTACAGCAACAAAAAAAGATCTTGACAATCCAATAATCATAATCTAATACAAAGACATCGATAACAAAGTAGAAACAGTTGCAACAACAATTCACTAGAAAGCTTGCACCATCAGGATACTCGTTAATGCACCAGTAAAATCGCTATCACTGCAAGGGCGTGATTGCACGTGTGATATCCGAATTGTGCATAACTGCCCTAGCACTAGCTGGCAAGTGCATGCACGAGCTTGCTAACAACACAATCTACAGCCGCAGGTGGGGTCGAGGAGCGCTCCCTACAACTTGTGTTGGGAATTCTCTTAACTTTTACGGAAAATTGGTTTTGAAAACTATTTTTCTGAACCTTGAAAGCATTTTCTGTTGCTCCCATATTTACAACGAAATATGCACAACTGCATTTTGAAATAAATGCTTACTGTACTTAATAGTTTGATGGTGTACAACCTTGCAAGCATCATAGAACTTGCTGTACACACAATCTTCGCAACATGCAAGCTGGTAGCACACATGAGCTTGCCATTGCAAATTTGTCGGTACGCAAAATCAACAAAACAACTATATAGTTGTGAATTTCGCATGGTAAAGGATCACTGTTGTGTGAGCTCGATGCAACAGCATCTTTACATACGGATCTTTCAATCATACAAACAACAGCAACAAGCTTGCTAGACAATCACCGAATGGATAAGGGCGGCGGAAACTAGTAAACACTAAAGAACAATTTAGAAAAAAGGGGAGCTACTTTCAAGTCTTTATCATATCGTCTCACTCTATCCATATAGGCAATGCCACATCAACTTGAGCAGGAAATTCCACAAATAGGATGGTACTGTACAACAATTTAAACTGTAAAACAATCAATACTACACGTGAAAGCTTCCTCGCTTGGTGGGTTCAATTCCACGGAAAAGCATATTATTCTTTCCATTTAATGGTGGACGTTAAAAAAAGGGTTAATTAGACTTTGGGCACTAAAAATATTCAAAAATTAGCGTTTGCATACTGAAGATGTCCAACTTAGAGTTTGGGTCCTAAGATGACGGTTGATCCGTGTTGACCATCCAAAATCTGTTTATAAATATTTTAGGTCTAATTAAACTTAGCGTCCCAGAAACATTCTTGCTCTTCTCGAGTTCTAATTTAATTTATTTATTAACACATTTTGGATGGTCAATACAGGTCAACCATTATCTCATGACCCAAACGCTAATTTCCGAATGTTTCTCAAACCCAAAGTCTAATAACCCTAAAAAAATATTATATAAAATATACTACACATGAAAGTACATATTCAAATCAGTAAGGTACTTTTCTGTAAATTACAGTATGAATCCCTGGTATCAAATACGGCTTTCCATGAATGTATATAGTATCCTAATTTTTCTGTCAGTAATGGTGTACCACAAACATATAGTGCCCTGTAACTATTCATAGGGTAAAACATTTTTGCAAAAAGGACTAGGACAAAATTTATCTTAACTTTTACCTACATTCATGTAACAATCTCAAAATTATTCATTCTTACCATAACAAAAGGGGATATTTAGTTTTCGGGTCCCATATAATATTCAAAATATGCATTTAGATCTCCATATTGTCCAGAAGATGATCGGGGTCTTGTCCTGACGGTTGACTTGGGATGAGCATCCAAAATAGAGACCTAAACGCAAATTTTAAATATTATGCAAGACCCTAAAACTAAACGTAAATTTCGAATATTATGGAAACCTAAACAAGATATAACGGTCAGCCCAAGTCAGCCATGAAGACGATACCCAAACCCTCTTCTGTACAATATGGAGACCCAAATACAAATTTTGAATATATACAAGACCCTAAAGCTAAATAACCCTAACAAAAAACAACCCTACCCCCCCCCCCCAAGCAACCAACACTCAAGCTCTAAAACCATAGCCTGTGGATCAAAAAATAATACCAAACTATAGAGCAAAAAGAAAAAGAAAGAGGCTGGAACAAAGACTAAAATCGAAAAGAACGTACAACTGGTGCAAGATTTCAACAGTAGCCAGTACATATAGCATCAACAAACAGAAGTCGAATCAAGCCCCTCTTGCTCATATTTTGTCGTCACTCTCTATGGATGACAATAATTCCACGTTGGCCCGTGAAAACTCCTAATCTCTCTAATACTCCGGGGCTCAGGCAACTCTTCAATTGCCTTTATCTTCTAAGGATCGGCAGAGAATCTCGCAAGAGATACGACAAACCCTAGAATAATAATCTCTTCAATAAAGAATGCACATTTCTTAGGGTCCGCATACATGCTCTTTGCGCAACGTGGCACACACTTGTCTTAAGTGGTCTATATGTTAGTCACTTGATTGGCTGAAAATAAGTATATCGTCAAAATACACAACTAAAAATATATCCACAAAAGGCATAAGCACTTGTGTCATTGCTATCATAAATGTGCTAGAAACGTTGGAGAGTCCAAAGGGCATGACCAAGCACTCATAAAGGCCGTCTTTTGTCACGAGAGTGTTCTTCTATTCAACCCCTGGACAAATATGAATATGATGGTAGCCACTTTCTGTCACGCCCCGATCTCCCGCAGGCTATTTCGGCCGTTCCCGCTAGGCGGGAATCACCCTCGCCAGCGCTCCCGCGGAACGATCGCTTTGACCCATCCGGACGTGATGCCGCACGAGCGTGATCCACGCCTGTGCAAGGCCATGGTTCATTGGCTGGCGGCAAGAGTTCTAAGCCACAGAGTCGCACAGATTGTCCGAGTGCAGCGGAGTCATGAACGCATAGGCGATCGGTAACAGGTTCACTGAGTCGACAAATATAGCGGAAACATTGAAACACAAGTTGAAGTAAAGCAAGCTCTTTTATTGATTAAACATGTGTTACAGGCGGCGTATAGCCGAGATTACAAGTCGCTCAAGCCTCTCTGAAACAGTAAAAGCGTGCCAAGTGGCTACAACTGTGGAATGAATGTACAGGCGATGGTCAGGCGATGCTCCAACATTATGTCTTGTATATGTGCTTCAGTCCCGGACGCACCGTTGCAAGGCTTCAGAGGGAACTCCTGGCCTTAGCACGCACGAAGGAGGCGTTCGCACCGAACGAGGTTCTCCCGCACCCTGTATATCAAACTGGTGGATTATCAGTACATTGAATGCACTGGTGGGGAAGCTACTCGCCCGCTCGACAAATCCAAACACGTAATACAGGTTTCGTGCACAACTATTAAGTTGTCTTTCTAGTTGCCTTAGGATCAGTTTTATGCAAATATTGAATAGCCTAACGTGTCGGGCAGTGCGCCGTGCAACATGAGAGAAAATACGGCGAGACTTACCAACTTACCATCTCCTTCCCTGTCCAAGGCAAACATTGAGGCAAATATCGTTAATTCAAGCACGGGCAAGTATAACATTCAGGAGGCATAGCACATGCAAACGTGAGGGTCGTTTTAACATGATCGTTCAGGTGTTCAGTTGTTTTCTTGATGCGATGCAATGACTCGCACGCGGATAGCCGCTAAGCGAGGATGACTTATCTATATGAACGTTAGTCGCTGGCATAGCCATAAAGGACCGTTTAGTCTTTGAACAAGGATGGAAAGTAACAAAGATTTGTTGTTGGCTGCAGACCATCTTGTCCGCACGTGAGACTATCGTAATGTTCCATCCGGATCGGAACGGTCCCAGTGCCCCGGTGACCGCCCGTGGAACCGTTAAACCTTGTTTCCAAGTTGTCCGCGACATGCAGGTCAGGGCCAGTTTCTAATCCATAACTTGATATGATAATCCATGATTCGTGATCTGAACGAGCGTTTGCTCCAAGAGCTGAAATACGTGGATTCGTTACATGACGTGATTCTCGTTCAGACATAAACTTGATGTGATTATCATTCAGTTGCACGTGACGTGATTCTCGTTCAGTATTCATTTGCCCTGATGCGTGCCCCTGGTTCGGGGATTGCCTTGGCGACCCAATGGTCCCGGATACTTGCAGGTTCGTTCAGGCACGGAACGACTACGTAGTAGTCTTCCGGGGTTTGGATGAAAACATGACAACATTCAAGCAGATAAGCATGCGTTTCTAAGGAACATAAGCAGGCACGTTGCTCGGACCCGAAGGTAAGCCGAGAGATAAAACCGTTAAGGGACTTAGCATGCGAGGGTCTGAACATATATAAGCAGTATTTCATTTCCATGTTCTAGCAAGCAATATGAGTTGGGATTATTCCCTTAGCTAGGTGCGTTGGATTTATTAGCATGCAGGGGGTGATTCACCTAGCGACTAGCATGTATCATTCCAGATTTTATGTATGCTGGCTAAGCAAAGACAAGTTCACCGTAGCCACCCACCTTAGCGATAATTCGTCTCGGTAGAGCGATACGTCTGAGCGAGCCTCTGAAAGCCTAAGCCGGAATCCTGTAGGGACAAGTCTGGATATCCTTTGCTTCTTCTTTGAGGCAAAGCGGGTCGGGACAGTTGCACTATTGCCGTTTGAGACGGCAGTCCGCTAGAGCGGAACGGGGTATTACACTTTCAAGATTAATCTTTGAAAATATAGTTGCTCCCGACATGATATCTAACATATTATTCAGTCTGAAAATCAGGAAACGATATTTCAGCGTTATTTATTTATCGCACTGCTATCCACACATCATGTACATCTTTTTTGGAGTCAAAAGGGCTGGTACCGCACGCGTACTCGTACTCTTCCTGATAAACCCTCTAGCTAATAACTCCTCGACTTGCCGTCTTAACTCTGCATGCTCAGTAAAATTTAGTCGATAATGGGATAGATTATGTAGAATTGCTCCCGGAACAAGATCAATAGCGTATTGGATGTTACGCACCAGTGGTAAACAGTTCGGGAGATCCTCAGAAAAAACATAATTAAACTCCTCTAGTATGGGAATTGCTTCAGTTGGGACTGACTTACTCTTGGGAGTCATCATGGACTTCCCTAACAACCAAGGCAACTACTATAGTCTTTTTACTATTTAGCAATCGCATCTTCTATTTCTTTAGGACCTAAAAGGGTAAGCCCTTTCTTCTTGTCGAGGGTTCCACTTATGTCAATATTTGGTAACCCCCCCCCCCCCCCCCCGACGCCGACTATGCATGTTTTGGGATTTTATGGATTTTTTATGCAATTTTCATTATGTTTTTTTATTTTTTTTTATTTATATCTTTTGAACTGACTACATTTATGCGACCACCTAGGCAGGTTAGGGGCTAGGTTCCTGCCCGACTAGCGCCTAGCGCTTTTCACAACCTTGCTCTTTAGCAATCGCATCTTCTATTTCTTTAGGACCTCTTGTCGGAGATTCCACTTTTGTCAATATTTGGATTAGACTTTGGTTGCATAGGATTGAGCATAATCTTTTGACCATTATACATGAATGTGCAAGAGTTGGAGCGTCCATAGAGAGTTATGTCTAAATCGAATAGCCAAGGTCTTCCTAAAATGATATCCCATATCCATCTTAATCTCATCGTACCATAACTTGTCCTTGTAAATAGCAAACTCTACAGGAACAAGGCATCTCTTAGCTACAACAGTCTTTTTTGATTGGTACCGCAGTAGCTCTTTGGTTAGGTATTGGAGCAACATTACCTATTAATAAACTTTAACTTTAGATCTTTTTCTAATTGGATTCCATTGTAAAATACTATGATGTATGTATCTAGGGAATATTTGTTTCTAAAATGAACATTTCCTAGATACATGAATTTTCTTATGATCTATTCCACGAAAATATGAATAACGTTACCTACCCATCTAACCTTATACGGGTTAGGGTGAGGTTCAATCTTAAGACCAATCTTGGCTACTACATTAGATGTAATAGCGTTGACACAACTCTCGATGCCCAAAATTACCTTACATGATTTATTACCAATTCCAATAAAGGGGTGAAAATGAAGGTATGACGCCAATCTTGAGTCTCTCTAGCATGTGACAAGACACATAGAAGAACACTAAACCTAGGGTCCTCACAACTACTATCTAGAAAATTTTGGGGTCGTCTATCTTGATGCCCAACTGGGTCATACCTACGATGATCCATCTCTCGATGGCCACGATGGTGGGAACCCTTATCCAACAGGTCAGGAGTCTAGGGCGTTTAAGTTTTTCAATTCTTTTCCTGATCTCTTCATTAGATGTTCTTAACGCATTGAAATCTTTTTACATGTTAATTAGCCGATTTAGGATATCTTGTAACATTTCTTCTTATTCAAGAGCCATATCAGGAGTGGGTTGTTATTGTCTACCACTGCGGGTGCTTATGCAATGTGATATGAGTCCTAAAAGATACTATATATGTTTTGATGCATAAATTAAAGAAATCTAATGCAAACATGAACCTAAACCATGCTCTGATACCAAAAATTGATGTGGAATGGATGCGAAATTTAAAATCAGCAATTAAGTTGAATCGAAGCAAATCTCATTTAACTCTTTGCTAGATACCAGATAATTTCTAGGTTCCTAATAGAGATGATTATATAAATTAAGAAACTACAAAAGCTATCATACAAACCTTAGATTTTTGTAAAAAATTGAATCAGATATTACCATTAAATCAAGGTAGTTCTCTATTTATAATATGTAGGATGATAACTATTAAGTTTCAGTTTTATGTTTGTAGAAGCACTCAAGCTTATTTGTGAATTAGTAGTCTATTGATAGTATATTAGATATAGATACGTAGCTGTCTCAATTACTAGATTCATTGGAAAGCAAATCTGAATTTGATTTATCAAATGATTACCGGATTAGGTCGGTGGTTGTTGCTGGCTGCTTCTGCTGTTGTCTGCTTTTGTACTGTTGCTTTCTATTGATGTATGTCAGGGAAGATGGACTACGGACTGTTGTCATATCCAAAGAGGGGAATGAGAGGTCGGGAGTGAGAGGATTAGGAAAGGGAGAGGGTATATTTCAAATTCAAATGCTAATCCATAATGAGGTCGTGTTGTGTCGTCTTTTACGTTGCCAGGTCTTCGTAACTTGTGGCATGATGTCCTCATCACCTCTTCAGAAACATTTCCATCTCACTTATTTTCTTTAGTATAAGTACAACATTAAACTTAGTCTACTAGGTGATTGTATGTGTGATACACACCTAATCAAGAATCTCCACTTCACTGATATATTGTGATGGCAACACCAGGTGGCCTCTAGGCAAGGTTGTAAAATTCATCAGGCACTAGTCGGACGGGCAATAGCTCGCCTAGGCGGTCGCCTAGTTCAAGAACGTTCCAAATAAATTCATGCTAAAAATTGCAACAATTGTCCACAAAACTCAAAAACATGCATCGTCGGACATCGGGAGGACATTGGACAGGCACTGGCCACATAGAGCCTAGGTGCCGTTTGGCCGATTTTTAGAATAGTGCGTGCCTCTGGGGAAAAAAAAAATAAACTACGTAGGTATCATATGTTGCATAATTTTCCTATCCATAATTAGATGATCTTGTCAGTAATAAATAAATTTACACCTTGAGAATAGAAGGAAAATGAGAGAGGGACAGGAATCCCGACTCAAAGACTACTTTGAAAGAGAAAAATACTATTATTAAGAAAACAAACCTCAAACTCAAGTTGCCTCTTCTGCACCTTTCACGAGTCTTTGCATGTCAAAGTGATGTACAGCTTGATTCACTAACAATGTTAAAACAAATACAAGGATCTCCATCAAAAAATTTGAGAGCCATTCCAAAAAGTCAGATTTCCTATTTTGGAGAATTTCCTGGAGGAAGTGAATATATGCTGCAAGAAAGAAATGATATTTTACTTTGAGAACATAGCTGGCAAGATTCACAAATAAACTTTGGAGGGTTTATAACAATCAAATACATGGAATTGAACAACCTTACCAACATCAATTTAGAATCAGTGTTTCCAAATGTGTCGGCTCATATTCTCCAGAAGACACTCCCACAGTTGAACATAATTAGCATTCTTTCAAGCAATGTCTGACCTGCGGCAAAAGTAACGAGTAACATAACATGAACTGGATGTTCACTTCCCCTAATGCCGTTACTAAAATAGAAGAAAATAGCATATGTCTACGAGTCTAAAACGAGAAAATCTTCACGCAATTCAAACAGATTGGCCAATTGGAATACAAAAATGATCAGAGAGTTCATTTCATCTTAATCTGAATGTCTTGACTGTTTTTTTCAGGTTACAGTTTTACACCTAATATGTAGTCTCTGTTGTTAGTACAACCGCCGCATGATAATCA
This sequence comes from Iris macrosiphon, assembly GCA_036927795.1. Taxonomy (NCBI): domain Eukaryota; kingdom Viridiplantae; phylum Streptophyta; class Magnoliopsida; order Asparagales; family Iridaceae; genus Iris; species Iris macrosiphon. Next base: position 83,946,498 of record JAYESA010000009.1, on the reverse strand, counting down.
GACGATATTACTTCCGGACCAGAGGAGCATATAGCAGGGGTCAATTATTGGATGATACAAGTAGCTCATATTTTTTTCCGGGGATCTTCTATAACTTGGAAAAGGCAATTAGAATCTTTTATTAGTTCATAATTATTTTGGAAGTATTCTCTTCCTTAAAATTTAAATTAGGATAACAAAGCTACTCATGATGTAACATTTATTCTAAAGATCTAAATACCCTTTTATATGGCCCACTCTAAAAACTACCATGCAGGTACTATTTAGCATCTTCAATAATTAAAGTGATGCATTTCTTGTGAAACTAAAAGACATCCATGCTCTTTGCTTTCGATATAGTAATCTAGCATGCATGCATGAACAAAGATTAGCCTGTAAAACAGCCTAGTGATACAGGTAGTAAGGTAATACAGTTAACAGTAGATCTACATCTCAAATAGGTGCAAGCTACATGCAAATTCTTATAAGAACTTGGAATGTACAAATAGTTATGGCAGTAGATTTTTTAGCCCAAAAGAATGTTTCTATCCGTCAATCAACTCACAATAGGAAAATTACTACAAACTCTCAGATCTCTTACCTGTTCAACAAGAAGCCAGATGGGTTAGCAATACGCCCTTAAATAGCTGAACATCTTGACATATTAGTGACGCAAACATCCAATAAGGACTAAAGTCAGTCACAGTCCTGCAGACCATCCACCATCCGAAGCAGGGATATTCTCAAGTGCATTAGAGCTATCAAACAGTGTGACATGCATATAGACCAAATTACATTCTGAATGCTCTGTTATACAAGTCACCTGGACTTGGAATGCAAAATTTAGGTTCCTCATTCACAGGAGTATAATGGTTAAGCCCAAACCTCTCATTCCTAAAAACATCAGCAATTCCCATGCTATTGCCAATTGGTACTCCATTCCAACCATCCCACGGGCCATTTGACGTGTGAGAGGGTGGTTGGTGTGAGAGTTGCGTAAAAGGGGTCACATTCCTGGGATTCTGCTGTGGAAATCTAGAAGATAAATAAGGATCATTAAACTGTGAGAACCTCTCTGCAACATGATTTAATATCCTTGGATCTTGATTAGCAGAGATAGCTTGCTGCATCAATAGCTGGATTCTTCGGTCACTCTCAAAGGCATCGAAATGTGAGGGAAAAGCAGAACCTAAACCTAACTCTGTATTATTTACTCCAAGAGATGATCTCCCTTTACCCACAGCAAGAATTGCAGGATCAATAAATTCCACATCACCAGCACTTCCAGCAGAATAAGCCTGAAACTGACTGTGAGTTGAGCCACCAAATGGAAAACTCTCTACAAAATAAAACAAAGAAACATTGATCAGACACTCCCATGAAGAAGATACGAGGTAAGGAGAAAGAAAGAATTCCAATAGTGACAAACCTGAACAGGTGTTGAAATCCTGGTCATATCTATCATGAGCAGAAAATCCAGGAGGTGGTGCTCTATTTGGAACAGAAAACCCAGGTGGCGCAGATATATTAGCCCTTGAGACACCTTCAAAGAAGAAGATGAATTAATTACAGATGTGAGATGATGACAAGACACAAAGTTACCACTGCATGCCAAACTATCTATAGCAACAAGAATGTAAAGTCGACATGCATGATAAAGCCAACATGAAAGGGAAATGGAGAAAATAAAAATGAGTACTTAAAGCATACAGTTATTTATGACAGCATTTCAGGCTGTAACTGGACACTCGGCGGGCTACTGGAATCATGGACAAAGAAGATCTAAAACTAATAGAAAAGCAGGCATGCAAATTTGGACCATCACATCAACCATCTAATATCTATAGGAACGGGTTCCTTGATAACTGTACATGGTTAAGCAGATATATGAAATAATTACTAAATAATTCATCAATAGCCTGATATATTTTTGCTAGTTACAGAAAACAGGGAAGAATACAAGAAATTCAAATAGAATTTGGGAGAAAAGCTTTGTTGGTGGTGATAGTGGTGGTGGTGCTGATGTGGTGTATACATAAGAGCCAAGCACCAAATTTGTCCAAGCCGGATATAAAGCCACGCAGTCAGCACCACATGACAGCAACATCAGTAGAATCAACTGCATATTAGAACTCGAGGAAAGCAAGGCACAAAGAAATCATTGATTTCAATTGCTAAAATCTAATGGGAACCTTAGGCTCTGGAAGCCAACTAAGATATCAGCCATGCAAACACCAACCAAGCAAATAAAAATAAGATAATACCTTAAAGTAAGAAGTTCTTTAAATTTCAAAGCCGAGTAAATATAAAGAATGTCCACACCACATGTAGACCACTTGGCACCAAAAAGATTCGGCTTTATAGAGTTTGTAGGGCAGCATCACAGATATATATACTGCTAATGTAAATGACCAGCCATTGGGCTACTTCATGAATAGTCTTCTGCTTTCCACAAGTACTATCATGCAACTGATCTTCTCACATCTCAACTATAATCCAACAATTATTTACCCGAGCCTCGTGGCCAATTTGTCATTCCTCTTATCATGTTAATAATATCTTAAGACTAAAATCAACTTTTAACAATGACAAGAACGAGCTTAAAAATTGTTGCATTGTAGTCAAACTAAGTTTCTAACAACAAAAAAGAAAGGAGATACCCAAGAGCTATCAATAAACATTGTAACTTTCTTCACTCTTACTGCCATCGTGTTAGTTTCCATTGTCAAACAAGAAGACGGACTTAATGACAGCACACTGAAGTTGGATTAATGTTCATTATGTCACAAGGAGTGAAAAAGTTATTTCTTGTACTTGCTTGAATCAGTTATTTGAAATCCCCTAGGGATCTTGTACTCATTGTATCATTGTATCAACATATTACCCCTTCGACTTTTTACCTTCAAATAACCTAAGTTTATTATTTGAGCTAATATGTGACTTGGTAAACAATTAAATTGAGAATAAGTTGCAATCTAGTATAATGGATGAAACAGACTTGAGTTTCAACATTGAGCAGTTTTTATCCTTGCAAGTACTCCATGTTCTTACACTAATAATCCAAGAACATTGTAAAACTCCAAAGGCCCCAGTTTCATATTCAGCGTTGATAGCATATGCATGTCCTGATCACTTATGCACAAGGCTATCCAATTATCTACTGAACAAACAGATGAATAAACCGAAAAGAAAAAAAGGCATAGCAAGATGGTTGGTTCTGCTTTGATGAAAGCAAAGTGAATGATACTAATTGGGAAACATCTATGTTGACCTAAATGATATCAACTTGAAACATAGCAACAAACTATTTCATATTTCATGCCTTCCACAACATCCAACCAATACCAAAGGAAATTAACATGTTAAAAGAAACTCACCAGCTATCCTATCACATGAAATGACTGAACTGTGGTTCCCAATAGCATTAGCACCCTCAAAATTATTAATTCGGAAAGTATTTTGAAAATTATTTTTGTATGACCCCTGCGTTAAAGAGTTAAATCTCTGTGCATGATTGATGTCCATGCAAGAACTGTCTCCAAGGTTTGCTTGATTTTCCTGCCTGGGAAATGAAAACCTAGATTCATTATGGTTACTCTTCTCTGTCTTCCACGAGTTGGATAGTTTAGAAAGTCCGTCTTCTTTATCCATTTGACCAAGAAGTTTCGCAAAATTGTTAGCAGAAGACCATGAGTCATCCCATGGATCAAACTCCAGCGATAATATGTCAGATACAATGGTTCCTTCTCCTTTATCTACAACTACAGTTTCCCGCATACTAGGTATATGATTGGAACCCCTTGAGTGTCTCAATTCTTTAATAGGGTGGCTCGTACCAGGATACTCGGGGACCCCCTCAAAGTTAGCAGAACTATTCGACACTTCCTTGTTTTGCCCATTTACAAATGCGAATTCATTCTCTCTAAATGAGAATGTACCTTTTACTATTTCTGTCCCTATAGTTCCAGTATTTCTATCACTTAAAACCCATTTATCGCCAAGATCACCATTCTGAGAACTATGGATTAAGTGATTGGACATATTCAAAAGGCTGTTCTTGTGTGACAAACATGATGAAGGATTACTGCTGCCTGAAAGTCCCAGTCCATAATCATCAGCTGCAGCTAGGTTATCTTCCACCCGATTTCTCGTAGATGATAGCTCTAGCTTTTGCAGTTCTAACTTCATATCAGATAAGTCTGTGGAAACATGTGCATCAGAAATTGAAGGACCACTACTTTGTGCCACAGAACTCGATAATTCTGATCCAGTTTCTGGATGAATAGTATGTAATCTTGAACCAAAACTTCCAAGCACAAGGGACAAATGAAGATCATCAGATGAATTTTGATGTTTGCCCATACTGATAGGATCAAGCCCGATATTGTTTTCCAGCTTTACTGTAGATAGCCCTAACGACAAACTATCTATAGTTTTATTTACAGTTGTACTGACATAAGTAGGATCAGCAGGACCAGATCTATTGGATTGACTATCAGAACCCTCAAGACTTGAATAATCCAGTGGGTGTGTATTAATTACAGACACATACACGGTGGCACAACCATTACTTTGGGGTGGTGCTCCATTAATTTGGGGTGGTGCGTCATGAGGGCTAGATGAGAAACTGGAGGAAGCCCCAAAAGTACAAGGTGCTTCAGTGGCAAGCTTTGACGAACTATCTAAAGCATGTGCCTGAGAGGGACCAGTGCCAGGTTCCAATGTATCCCATGATTCAAATCTGTCAACAACAACGGATTGCCTTTTTTCAGGCACCTTTAATGTAGCAACAAGATCATCGTCCCAAGCAGAAGGCCGTGCTTCATCCATGTCAATTTCTTCTGATGTATCCAAAGCAGATGTTACGAAACCCCTGCCACCAGGTCTCAAAGATTCCTTGTGCCCGCCTTCAGATATAACTGATGTTATAATGTCATCATCCCAAGCAGAAGCAGAAGCAGAAGTCTGGCCTGCATCTAGGATTGTGCCTGATGACATATCTGGTACTTTATACTCCCTATCACTACCATGCTTTAAAGGTTCTGAGGACCTGGACCAACAATCCATATCCCTCATATGTGTTCCTTCTGATACCTTTGATGTTGTAAGTGTATCATCGTTCCATGCAGAAGTCTGTTTTGTGCTGGTGAGCATTGAAGAACTAGATGGAATATTCAAACCCTCTGTTTTAATTTTCAAAGAGCTTTGCGAGCATGCCATACTTGAAGCTGGTGACCGGCACCTTGAAGAGCGCAATCCCCTGAAGCTACAGTTTTAGCAAAGGTGCGAAGTCTGCCAAGAAAGCTAAAGAATGGGAAGGAACATACCATGAAGCAGCTACCGGGAGGCATACAGATCTTGTGCCACCAATGTCATTAGAACTTCTGACCTGAGATGCCGTGTTCTGGTGAAAAATTAATCAAATATACTGCAACCAGTCTTCACAATATATTATAAGGAAAGGACAATCATCAAGTATAGTCAGATGAGTTAAGAACTTTAGGCAATCAAAAATAAATGGTCAATCAAAGCAAGTTTCATTTGAGGAACATTCCGCCTTACGTTTGAGGCACTCTTTGTAGCCTGCTTGGTAGAAACAGCAACACTATAAGATAACTCATCTGTCGGTGGAGGCAACATATTTCCAGCACGTGGCTGCAAATTATTAGAAGAAATCTGTGGAACCCTACTCCTGACATAACAAATTTGTATTAGATCAAGCTGTAAAAATCTGTCTTGAAAAGAAATGGAACCCTTGTGTGCACTTTTATACAATATCCAAAATAAAGTAATGAAACAAGCCTCCTGTGTCATTATAAATATAAAAAAAGTGTACAGAGGACAGAGAAGTTTGAAAATGTAAAAATTGCAGAAATAACTCATCCAATACTTGGTAAACCATAGGCCCTGTCACATTCGTGCCAAAAACACCACATCAGATTTTAAAGATATACATATAGGAAAATTTCAGTGTGAAGGTCTAAATAAACTAAAAGCAAACCTGCAACACTAGATTCAGAAGTACTTATCAGATTCAAAGGACGTTTAACCTACACCTTTCTTTGTTAACCTTAGCAATACCCCACTATAAAATAATGTGATGATAATATAATTAAATATAACAAAACCCCACTAGGTAATTTGTAGCTTAGTTTTTTTATTAAAAATTTAATGATAATGTAATTAAATATTACCGAAATCCCACTAGATAGTTTTTATCTTAGTTTTTTGTTAATAAAAAAAAATATCTATAGTAGGATTTTACTAAGATAAACAAAGAAAGGTGTAGGTTAGAATTGTAACCAAAAATTCCTTTCATTAAGTCTTCCATTTTGACCTTTTGGTGAATAAGCTCAACTTTATTGAATTTTACGAACCATGTTAAACACTTTCGATTGGAAAAGAAATCGATAAACAGTCTCAATTAGTCAACTTTATGTGTTTTCCCAGCAAAAAATTTGAAGATAGTTTTCAGGATTTGAAAACTCGAGTTTATTTACCAGAAGCCCGTAACATCAGTGAGTTCAACATAAGATAAAACACCCTATATATATATATATATATATATATATATATATATATATATATATAGAGAGAGAGAGAGAGAGAGATTGGTAGCCATACAGAATACGCATCTACTAACTAAAACAGTGACAATGTCAAATTCTGGCAGCAGCTAAGGCGGTCTAGGCAGCGCCTAGGCGCTTGGTGCCCGCTCGATACCCGCCTAGGTGCCTGCCTAGTCCCGTGACGCCCGACTATGCATGTTTTGGGGTTTTATGGACTGTTCTGCAATTTTCAGTAGGTTTTTTTTTAACCGCCTAGGCAGACTAGGCGCTAGGTGGCGGGTGCCCGCCCGACTAGCACCTAGCGTTTTTCAAAACCTGGGGCAGCAGAGCAGACTTTCGTTGAAGATGAAAAGTAAAAAAACCGTGGCAAGGAAGTGTAGTTAACACAAATGGAACAAGGCTGTAGCAGAAAATACCTTGTATAAGCTGATATAATTTCATCTTTGGTGAAATTGTCCTCTTGGCTACCTATGTCGTGCAAATAAAGACAATCTGGGTTGCTGCAAATCTGGATCAATAAAGGCATCTCCTCAAAGTGAAATAAAGAAAACGAAAAAACCTAGATAGATTTCATATAATTTGGATTTTTACTGAATACACATCTACGTGACCATTCAAACAATTATTCAGCTTACCATATTTCTCAACCAAGTGTAGCAATACTTCGTAGTACCAAAGCATGCTCTGGATATAAAATAAAGAAAAAAAATCTCATCGAAAGGTAAAAAAGAAATCTAAATATAAAGCATAAAAGCTGCAAAACTTACCTTAAGGGTTTACCTTCCAAGACAAAATTGTGTACAGCCTGAATACAATGGACAGCCTCCTCCTCTCTAGAATAAGTTATGTACCTGCAAGCAAAAGCAGATTTTAACAGGCTGCATAAGGAGGATGTGATAAACTTCAGCACCAAAATAAGAGAGATTTTTACTACATCAAAATTTTCTAGTAAATAAAAGATACTATTAGATAAAAAAAAAGGAAGTTTCAAGAACTTGATTTGGGCTCAGTTCTGGCTGTCTCCTATAGTTTTTGCAATCTGTCTTTTATACATGTTACATACATAGTTCGCAATATCGGCCGATACCGATCCAATACGGGCGATACTGATACGGTTTGGTATGTCCCAATCTGATACCGATACTGACTTTTGGGGTCTCTTTTCTAGCCAATTCGACAAAGAAAATTAAACGGAAAAAAACAATAAGCAAGGATGTAAAAGAAGCAAACTTATCTAGTAAACCAATCAGCAAGGCGACTACTATTTCAAAACTACCAAAAAAACAATATATATATATATATATATATATATATATATATATATATATATATATAAAATTTTATTAATAATTATTTGCTTTCCGATACAAAAAAATCCGATACTCTGCTCTGAAACTGTCGATACTGATACCACTGATACCAATTCTGATATTGTGAACCTTAGTTACATATGGGGTGGGGGGGTGAGGGGGGGGGGGTGTTGTTTGTTTGCTTGTAAATGGAAATCTCATACAATATATATTTCATGTAGCATACATATGTTGGATGTAGCATTCGTTGTAAGTGGTGTTGCAAATCCAATGATGTTTCGGGATTCACAAATCCTTTTTTAGAATTATATGCATGGACGCAACTTTTGTTACGGTAAATGTAAATCCATTGTTTGGTTGTCATTATGACATTGAATAAAGAGATAATTATTGGAAATGATGTAAGCTGTGTTGCAAATGTTGCAGTAACTGGAGTTGCAGCCATTTTGGCTGCAACATTATTGCGTCAGTCGAAGGAAATGATGGAAATGGTGCAACATATGTTACATTTGCACCAATTCCACCATCTACATCAAAGCAAACATTGGAATTGATGGAAATGGTGCAACATATGTTACATTTGCATCAATGTAGAATGCAGCATACAGTAACACTAATTCATGTGGAATAATTATATTGGTATAGATCTTTTTAGATTTTAAAGTGTGCCTCACTTCAATAAGGCATGTACCACACCTTGTGCCTCGGGCACTAGGTGAACCTTGTCCACCACTTTGCACCTTGTGCCATGAAGACCCTTAATCTGATAAGCAAACAAAGCAGGCAAATGCATAGTTAAATAGTGCAGCCAACCCTGGGAAAGAAGGTAGTTTCTAGGACTTCTTCAACTCCTCCCAATTTAAGGGGTATTATATTCTTCCGTCAGATAGCACTCAGAAAGCATTTCCCCGCAAGTCCAGCTGGCCTGTATTATTTCTATGAACAACTCCAAAATGAAATAACTGATCCTAGGCAACAGAAGCAAGGTGTATTTTGTTCACCAATGTTAATTATTTGTACTCTCTTATTATTCATCTCAAAAAAAATGTTGAATAGTATGTCCTCATCCAAATTCTGTATCTTTTGGATTATGAAGCTTCCGCTTACATTTCTACTTTAGAAATCACCAGGCTTTTGTCTCATCAAGTAACACAATTTTGTGGACACAGTATACACTTTGTAAAAACAAGTCCTGCAAGCACATAGTAACATTTGCATAACTAACTCAGAGAGGTGAGAACCTAGTCCTAGTCTTGATGCAAGCCTTGACAATAGTTAATTTATTTGTATTCTCTTATTACTTAACTGAAAAAAAATTGAACAGTGTGTTCTCATCTAAATTCTGTATCTCTTGGATTATGAAGCTTCCGCTTACATTTCTACTTTAGAAATCACCCGGCTTTTGTTTCATCAAGTAACACAATTTCGTGAACACAGAATACACTTTGTAAAACCAAGTCCTGCAAGCACAAAGTAACATTTGCATAACTGCAATCACATAGTAACATTTGCATAACTAATTCAGAGAGGTTAGAACCTAGTCCTAGTCTTGATGCAAGCCTTGACAATAGTTAATTTATTTGTTTCTCCTCCTGTTCTCACACTAGATACCACTGATAAATGCACTCAATCACCTCAATATTGAAACTACATCTCACTACCAATAATCCACCATATAATCTTCCTGGATGGAAACTCTTATCATAAATTTTCTTAATGATGAAAGTCATACAGTGATTGATGTAGCATGGATTCCAATTCCGAATCCTTCTAGGATTTCTTTTTCTTTCCTTTTTTAGTTGTATCTTCTTTTATGATATCTTCTTTTATGATAGAGTTGTTAAGAATCCTATTTCTTTTAGAACTCTTATTTTGACTCTATCTCTTATTAGGAAAGTCTCTATATTTAATTTTTACAATATTTGATTAGGATTAGAATTTGTGTTTGATTAAGATTAGGTTGTCATTAAAGTCTTATAAATAGGCACATTTTGTATCCAGTTGAAAACAACTTTTGAATCAATAAAATTCTTCTTTGAGTTCTGAGATTTGTTCTCTCCTTTTCTTGGTCGTGGACTCGACTGTTCCGTGGATTCGGAAGCTCTCGCTTGAGGTTTTCAAGCAACCTTCGTACGGATCCCTCACGAGACCATCCGTCGGAGTTTTTGCGGTACCGCTTCACTCTCACCTAGCAACGATGGTCCAGTTATCATCACCACCGATCGACTTGGCCATTGTCAGGCACGAAGGTAAGCTTGTTCCGCTACCACGTTGCGTTAAGTGGTATCAGCACACCACATATCGAGGATTCCAATTTTTTGGAAACCTTTGAAAATCTCTTTTGCAAAACAACAATGACAAAACCCGTCATGCACGAAAAGTTTGAATAAATAGTATGTGTCGTTAGGCGGCTATTGCTAGTCCCAAAGATTGAAGAACCGTCCCAACGCCACAATGTTTTTCGAACCCGATGCAAGGTCAAAGACAAGCGATGCGACATCATCATTGACAATGGGTGTACAAAAAATATTGTTTCAATAACAATGGTAGAGAAGATAGGAGTGGCCAAAGAAGCACATCCGGCTCCATATAAGATTGGCTGGATTCAACAGAGCCACAATATGGTCGTTTCTAGTTTGTCGCATACCCTTCCCCATCGAAAAGACCTATAAAGATGAAGGCATGTTCGATATTGTCGATATGGACTCTTGCCACATTATCCTCGGTCAACCGTGATAATTTGACAAAAATATCATGTATCGTAAAAGAGAACACATATTCCTTTCCTCAAGATGGACGACGTCTCACTCTCCATTCATTAGCACCAGACAATATTCCTAAGACCAATCCACAACCACAAAAGGGGCTCGAGCGTGCCCACAACAGCTTCCTCCTCAGAGCACATGTTGTCGTCGTTGATTATGAAGACGATGAGATTGAGAAGTACATATCAAAGTCGGATGCACCCGTTGCGGATGCTAAGCTGAAACCTTCAACCCCTCAAGAAGAGATGAAGTTGCTAGTTTCTAATCAAAAAACAGGATTAATTGAAGAGAATGACCCAATAATCTTCGGTGAAACCATTGCAGATGCTGAGCTAACATCTTCAACCCCTCAAGAACAGATTAAGTTACCATTTTCTAATCAAGAAACATGATTAATTGAAGAGGACCCAATAATCTTCGGTGAAACCATTGTTGACGCTACTGAGATGAATTCTTCAACCCCTCATACCCAAGAGAAGAAGAGGTCCTTCCCGAAGATGACGGTCAAGAACATGGTACAGGATCTCCATAGAAAATTCTAAGAAAAAAAATATAAGCAAAAGTTTACATGTCAAACAGATAATTGCAGTGGAGTCAACCAGGCCAACATTTACATCATCATCCTGTTCACTGTTATATCCTCTCGAGTGTACTAAAACGACTCAGCAAAAAACTCTCCTTCGACGGAGCATTGAAGAATTCACCAATATCGAAAGCTCCCAATGCCGATGGCAGACGTCTTCGTCATAAGCCTCGTAGTGATCCACCAAACCATCGTCTAAGTTCGATCATTGGTCCCTGAATTTTCGAGATGCTACAAAAAGTCCTACATATATGTGTTTTCTCCGGACAGCTTCAAGGTCACCTCCTTGTTTGCATGTTATCTACATAAATACCTCCTTAGAGACAAAAGCTCATGGACATGAGTTTGTGTCAAAGAAAGACGGCTCGTGGCATATGTGCATCGACAGTCGGACCATCAACCGCATCACCATCAACTATCATCAGAGATCCGGATCGGACTTGGTGATTAATGGAATACTATTTTCAAGATCTGAGAAGGACTCTACGAATGGCTCTTTATGCCTTCCAGATTTTTGAATGCGCCAAGCACCTTCCTGGGCCTCAAGAATCAAGTTTCGACGCCATTAATAAGAAAGTTCGTAGTCTACTTTGACTATATCCTTATTTATAGCAAGAGCCAAGCTGTTCATCTAAAACACCTCAGAGAACTTCTCAATCTTCTCCGAATAAAAAAAATTATGTCAATATCAAGAAATGTAAATTTCTTACCAACCAACTCATCTTCTTGGAATTTGTGATTAGCGTCGATGGCCTCAATATTGATGAAGAGAAGATTCGAGCAATTCGCAACTGGACTACTCCAAAGACAATGACCGGAGATCAAAGCTTCCATGGTCTTGCCAACTTCTACCGGCAATTCATTCACAACTTCAGCACTATCCTTGCGCTAGTGAAAGAATGCATGAAGACATGCAGATCTTTCCAACCTTCAATGTCGCCGATCTTTATGAGTTCCAACGAACCGCTCTATTCTCACAAGAACTCAGGAACGAGTTCTCTTGAAGCAGGGGAGACTGATGTAGCATGAATTCCAATTCTGAATCCTTCTAGGATTCATTTTCTTTCCTTTTTTAGCTTTATTTTTTTATGAGTTATTAAAAATCCTATTTCTTTTAGGACTATTATTTTGACTCTATCTCTTAGTAGGAAAGTCTATATATTTAATTTTTACAATATTTGATTAGGATTAGAATTTGTGTTTGATTAGGATTATGTTGTCATAAAAGTCTTAGAAATATGCATCTTTTGTATCCAGTAAAAACAACTTTTGAATCAATAAAATTCTTCTTTGAGTCTTGAGTTTTGTTCTCTTTTTCTTGGTCGTGGACTCGACTATTCCTTTGATTAGGATTAGGATTAGAATTTGTGTTTGATTAGGATTATGTGATAATAAAAGTCTTATAAATAGGCATCTTTAGTATCCAGTTAAAAACAACTTTTGAATCAATAAAATGCTTCTTTGAGTTCTGAGTTTTGTTCTCCTTTTCTTGGTCGTGGACTCGACTGTTCCTTTGTCGTGGATTCGGAAGTCCCTCGCTTTAGGTTTTCAAGCAACCTTCGTGTGGGCCACTCATCAAACACTCCGTCAGAGTTTTTGCAGCACCGCTTCGCTCTCACCAAGCAACGGTGGTCAAGTTATCGTCATCACCGATAGACTTGGCCATTGTCATGCACGAAGGTACGCCCGTTCCGCTATCACGTTGCGCGAGTGATCCCTTTTCCTTTAATATACTTCCATCAATCTTATAAGTACAAACTTCTGTGGTAGACCAACCTGATATAAAACCAAATTAACACTTGGAAAAAAAATCTATTATTCCCAAGTCTTAGCCTAAGTTAGTCTCCACTTAATCTTCGTACTGTTTCTTATTATGATAAAGTTGTACTTTACTAGCTACAAGATCTTTCATTCCATTCTCTTGTTCACTAAGTACCCGTCACTCTTACACCCAAGTGACTTCATGTCCATCTCCAAATGCTAGAACATCGTTATAAGAGTACCTTTAATATTCTTTGCCGAGACTACCACTAAATTTGGCAGCATAATAGTAATTCAGGTTATTTGACTGAACTCAAGTACATCAGTAAGTGTTGGAAATACAAGTTTTATTGTCTATCAGGGTGCCCAAGGTGAGAAGAAGAAGAGGAAATGGCATCAGAGATATCCTAATTAATGATGAGGGCAGATGAAAAGTCCGGGTTGTCATGTTATATTTGTACATCAGTTATGCCAGTATACTAGCTGAATATACTCAAAAGTGATTGTCATCGTCATCTTCATCCCACCTTCTCTCATATGTATGGGTCTGCGATGGGCCTATGGCGCTTTGGAGCATCCGAGCATGAGAGCTCCATAAAAGGAATTGACTAAGCTCTACGAACGAATGTCAAAACGATATAAACCATTTGTTTTGTTGCCATATTCCTAGCCAAGTTATGAGCAAAAGAGGGCCTTGCAAAGTTTCACATATATTTCTTTTGGTAGAGCACTTGTTCTAATAATCAATATGGTACGAACAATAGAGTAATTCTACACTATAAGTTTGGCAATTGCCGACTTGATGGGAGTTTGCTTCTCTTTGGCTGTAAAAGAGTCCAATAACAGTTTCACTAAATTATAAATCAATATGAACAGCTGGGGAACGTGTTTGTCATCAAACGAATGACATTCAAAAAAATTAACGGCCTTGATGTGAAGCAGTCACACTTGTAATGTCAAAATCCTGCAAACTAGCAGATAAAGTATCCAAGAATACTTTGACATGTACTTAAAAATTATGCATAAAATAGGAAGAAGAAAACAATGATAAAGTTGTTACATCACAATGTAAACTTCCAACAACCTTATTGCACATGCACCGCGTAAAAGAAAAGGCATGTATCAAACTACCTTCGTATTGAAATGATCATTGAGAGCAAGGCATTCAACAATGTTTTGACATGTAATATGATTTGCTGAATCGCATTAACTTTCGATTAAAGAACATGGTTCCAGGTACCTCATGAAGCTAGAAACTCGAAGGTAGCAAATTCATCAATAAAGAAAAAGCTTACACGCTAGATGTATTGTTACTAGATACTTGCTGAGTTGTGCCAGACTGCCGAGAAAATGACACCTTTAAAATTTTCCCATACAGACCAAAGTATTCTTTACGTTCCAGAATCTGTCCAGAACCATAAATTTGCATCAGTTAGTTCTTACAAATACAAGGACAACATGAACCATACACAGAATGTACAAGGCCACTATAAATGTCCCGTACACTTTCATCAGCTAAATTAGACGGCACTCCCATTATATACACAAGGTTCCGCTGCACCACCCTGATACTGCTAAGATGCTTCCTATCTTCAATTGATGGTGTCTTATTCCTTGTCCTCTGGGACTTGTGCTTTTTCTCTACACTTATTTCGGACACCATCCTGTAGATGATACACTAGTTTAGATGATTCACAAACCAACTTCTCTACAATATTAAATCCTGCACAAATCAATAAACCTTTTGCAGTTGGCAGCCTCAATCCTTTGCTTATCATATGGTGTTCGACACGCTGGGCACCGTCCCTCTGAGCCTTCTTTTTCAGCCATTTCCATTATATGATGCCAACACCAAACACATATCTATACAGAAATGTAAAATACAGATGTCAGATAACCCTATATTCTAATCTAACTCTACTAATTAAACATTTACTCATAAGAAAAGTAAAGATATTATATAGAAAATGAAGGGCTGATTGAGGATAAATCACATTGTTATTCAAGTGAACAAACAACAAATAATTTTCATCATAACTTTATATATTGTTCAATAAAATTAAAAAAATTAGAGAAAATTTCAGCAAATTTATACCACGCATTCACATTTGAAATAGATGTTCACCATAAGTTGAGAACCAAAATACATGAAAAGAACACTTATAATCATAAAGAATATAAACATCAAGACACATATGCACATTGCTGCTTCACTTGAAAAGGGGGAAAACTGTACATAACATTTATGTTATCTTCTTTTTCAGCAACTCATACTAACATTTAAATTTTTAAACAAAGATATCTATAGACTATGCTTAACAACAGGATGAAATCAAATCTTGCCATGGTTAATCTTGACGCATGATCCAGATTTCAGGAATCACATAATTAAAAATATCAAGAGGAAATGAATAGCATTCATACCTCATACCCACATTTGCATGGCTTTAATTGCTGGTCAGTCAAGTCCATCTCTTCAGCACAAAGAGGGCAAGTCCTATCTCCATCGTCACTCATGGTCGTCCTTTATAACAAACAAGAACATAAGTAGGTAAATCACAGGTTTCATTACCGAATATATAATGCACAAATATGCCCATGAAAACTTTTTCCTAGTCAACCACATATGGAGAGAGAAAACAATTGCGACCATGATAAACCTACTTTAGAAGAACTAACCACCAACACTGTGACCATAAATGTTTGGTAAGATATCATTTAAAAGCTTAATAATGATTTTCTAATGAAAAGATTAATAAAGTGTAACTGAGAAAGGTAAAAAGGAATCAAACAAAATGCACTAACATTTCCACCAATATTAAGGTCCATGGCACACTTAAACTCTAAAGAGGATTTTTGAACTTGGGTTGTTCTCATATCATATTAAAGTACATGCCTCTACAGCAAAAATCTCAAGTTGTAATGAGGGTCGAGGTTTATATTACTCAACTATTTATGTAGTTCAAATATTCCACAGACTAGTCCCTCATTGCGAATAAAATATTTAGAATCACTCTTAAATTCACTAGCATATGAGCACCCTTTCAAAATCTATTATAAACTAGAAAAAATGACTAATTGCAGAATTAACAGGTTGTGCGCATTCTATCTGCATCCTACCCTAGGCCCAAAAGATATATTTCTCTTGGCATCCAAAACCCTTTGTCAGTGTAAAAATTCATTCTCTTGCTCCACTTACAAATCAAGACCAACAATAATCAGCAAAAGTTGCAGAATCCTAGTGCTCCCTTTCTAAATCTACAAAAGATCAAATAGTCCAAATAATAATTAATTAAATTATAACCCTAGTAAACTCCAATTATGTTAAATTGAACATTATATCCAACCAACCGCAAACTAATTTCTCAAACCAATACAATACCAGACCAAGAACAATCACTCAAAATTGCAGAATCATTCAATTCCTTCCAAAATCTACAAAAGTTCCAAACAATAAGTAATTACATCATAACCCTAGTAAAAAATCAATTTTACAAATTAGCCACATCATATGCAACCAACCCCAAATCAGAATCCTCACAACATCAAAATCCCTAATTTCTCTAAAAAATACAATTACTGACCCAAAAAAAATTTGCAAAATCGTGGCAATTCCTTCGTAAATCTACAAACCCCTAATTTCTATATCAAATACAATTTCAGACCACGAATAATCATCTAAATCGCAGAATCGTATCAATCCCTTTCTTAATCTACAAGAGATCTAAAAACAAGTAAACGCATTACAAAACTCGAGTAAAGTTCCAATCTTTCGGAATCGACCACACCAAATCCCCCGAATCAGAACTTTCCCAAGATCCAAAGCCCTAATCTCTCCATTAAAATTGGGCGTAACCATCGATTCTAAATCAACAACCAAATAAACAAAGAACTTGCCCCTAAAACCAAAAAATACATCCAGGACAACCGAAACCCTAATTTCAATCGAATAAAAGGGCATATATTACAATAAATCCATCAATTTAATCCGTGAAAAATAGAAGATCTAGCATAATCGGAGAATCGAGAAGAGGCTGGAGACCAAGAGATGCTTACATTGGGGGATTTCGATCGGATGATGAAAAATCGAGAAAAACGAAGCCTTTTTCTTCTCCTCGTTCCTCTTCTTCTCTCTCTGGATTGTTTTGGTGCTGTGGCTGTGGATTTGTGAGTAGCTGTCAATTAAATAATTGTCCTGTTGCTGTTGTGTGAAGTTACGTTTACACCCCTGCTGTCTGCGCTGGCCGGTGGCCGCTTTGTCTAGGTCGTCCATAATCATAGGTAAATCAATATATTCCATTTTTTATTCTTGATCATTAGGGCAGTCAACGGTGGGCTCAATTAGTTGTGGACCTGATCCTGACCCATTAGCTCTACGACTCCAAATTTTGGATCCCAATCCTACGTGGCTAAGGGGATCATGAGGTAGGGATAATGGGCTAGGACCAGCCATACGGCCCACGGCCGGATCCAAACTCGAATGTGAAACGGATAGGACTAGACTAGGATTAATTTTTGGTCCGATTTATTTTCGGGACGGTTATGGATATTAATCGCCCAAATTCAAACCTGGTCCAAAATTTACATCATTAAAGGCCCTTTACCAGATGAAGAGTTGGCTTTTGAAACATATTGGATAGATATTTGGTACTCCACTAAAAACGAGGGCGACGACAGTTTTTCTTTCATACTAATAAAAACACATTATATAATTATTTTAATGTATAATATTTTATGGGTTTGACTGAATTGTTTACCGAACTCAATTGTCCCTTGTGGTCAGTGAGAAGAGATATAATCTCTCTGACGGAGGTCTCGGAATCAAACCGCGGAAGAGGTGTGGGGAGAGTGGGCTCAAATGGCATGCAAGCAGCGTGCGTAAAATTTCGTACGTATCGTCGGACATCTAGAAAAAAAAAATGAATTGTTCGACTAAATTTATGATCATATAAGAAAAAGAAAAAGAAATAGTTGAGCGGTAAGTAACCCAAAAAATTGTGTTAGGGCCTAGGTTCCGAGCCAAAGAAATGGGCCAAAAACATTTTAGACTAAATCCATTGCAAAATAGTATATACTTGATCTAATCTTGGTCTCTTATGTTTCACATATTAGTGAGACCTTCAGAGCAAACAATTACATGGTATTTCCTAGCCCGACCAAACTCGCTCCATTATGGTCTTTAAGTAGGGGTATGATGCAATGTATTCAAAATTAGGTGATGTGAGACACATGACGCTTTTCGATACTGGTCTTAGATTCTAAGAACGCCTGGTTAGTATTTCTGTTAAAGCTACTTTGTAAAAGCAAAGTTCCTCCTAATTTCAATAAGTTCTTGAATTAACTAGATTTTCAATTTCTTTGATACGTTGTTCATTACCAAACAACATTTGTGTACTAGTTTTTGAAAAAAGTAAGAGGAAAACGTAGTGATAAGTAATTCCAAACCTAGTTCAAGTCTAAAGGGTTGTGTGACACCCGTTTTTCGGTATCGGTATCTTTATACGATTATGAGTGTGTTTACTTTTATGTAATAGATTTTTTTTTCATATTTTGAGTTGTATTTAAATATGGTATTATGGGATTTCTCGATTTCTATGATTTGGGTATTCAAATCACATAGTGTTTTTCTCGTGAGACAAGATTTCATCATCGATGATGCATCATATTGATGCCATTGCATTTAATGTATTAATCGATTATTCATTTTTATTTCTTCGGATTCCCTCATATCTCATGTTTTCGATATTTTTTATTTCTTCGAATTCCCTCGTTCGTATTTTCGGTATCTTGATCGGGAGGTTGAGTTTCTTGCAATGTGTGAATTCGTATAAATTGAATCCTCGTAGTACAAGCTCTCAATCATCGATATTGTGATTTGTCCGTATTTTGAGGTTTCTTATTTGACTTGGTTTCATGGTTTTACTCAATTAACGTGCATTGAACAGACGTATCTCATGGGATACTCAATGTGTTTTTTAATTCAATGATGACTTATGCAACCGATAAGTGTTTATTAGATTTCTTGAGTAACCGAGCTGATTGACAAACTACCCGAGACATGCAAAGACCTATGGCATTACCATATAGTCTAGGAATTCGTGATAGACTGTACAAAATTGAAATTTATTCTGGGTTTTGCAAACCCCCTGAATTTTTTTAATCTTCGTATTAATTGAAATATCTTCATCCTCACTAATTATATATATTGATAAGGTTTATCTAATATTCTTATTTATATTATTTGGGCTAAAAAGTATTTACTTAAAATTAAATTCAAGTTTATAAATCCTTAATAATGTTTTGATTATTGACAATATGATTGTTAAGTATGTTATTATTACTATTTAATATATGATCCTTTCTTACCATATTAATAATTAGGATTTATTAAGGAATTTATTACAACTTGGGGTTCTAGAAGGATAATAGGACAAGGGCTCAAAACCTAGGGTTTAGATTTTCACCCATTCATTGGAAACCTTTCATCCCTCATTTGAACCCTCACTTTTTCCATTGTTCCATCACAGCCACATGTTCACACTTTCCCCACCTATTTAATAGAATCTCTCATTCCTCACTTCACTTATTTTCTCTCAACCTACAAACCACTGTTTCATCTAAAAGGCAGTAGCCGCCAGCTACCCCCTTCCTTCACCATCTACTTCACCTCTTTCCTACCACAGGAACACACAACTCTTACACAATACTTCTTCTTCCACTTTTTCTTCTTTAGAGTATGCTCTCTCTTACCGTGGTCATGCACAAGTTCCTTCTCCTCATAATGTTGCCTTGTCATCCCTGAACCCACGGCAAGGCCTGAGAGCCCGACAACGTTCTGTGCCATCGAGACACAAAGCCTTTGGCTGACGCACCTGCACCCACACCGATCAAGCTCTCACTGGGACCAACTCGAAGCACGACTCCACCAAGGACTGCACAAGATGCGACATCAGACACCATTGTCATTTCCATTGTCGCGTCCACGGCTCCCCATCCCATCGTACGAATCTGGGCAGACCAATGATGATGCTCACGTGAGCCGCTGAACCTGCAGTACCCCAATTCCAACGGTTCACTAACATAATTCCTATGACTTTGACTCGGTTAAAAACTGAGTAACGAGAAAACCTTACGACCTAATCAAAAATGGACGAAATGCAATAAACCTTTCCAACTCATGGATCAGCTTCTATTGAAATGAGTCCAAGAGTTTTCATTGGATATTTTTGCTGTTTTGTTTTGTTGATTTGTGTTTTCGTATTGCTTTGACGATTTGGTTTTCATAGTTCACTTTTCTCGCTTGCTCATTTATTTTGAATCGTAAGAGAAAGAGATTGAAGGATGCTAACCAAGTGTTGGTGCATTTTCAGGATGCATAACCAATGAGTGATCGCTGCATGAGGCTCCCCCATTTTCTCGTGTTGATTCAATTGATGAGTGGCTTCGGCCCTTCGATGAATCCTTTTGTCTTCACGCCTTAATAAAAATGATCTCTAGTCCACTCAGTTATATGCCCCTAAGATCAATGTTGCCACATTAACAAGATAAGCTAAAAGAAATAAATTTTATGCTTGGAATATAGAACTGTTGCTTTACTAGTTTCTTCATGAATGATTACCTGCCCCTGATTGTATCATGCACCCTGAGAAACATTACTGAAAACCTCTTGGTTTGCTTCTGAATTGAGATAAAAAGATAAAAATGCTTGCTCATTGTTCAACCGTTGTATGATAGTATTTTATCTGACAGAAACTTGCATTCATGCATTTGATCCGGATAACTTGTGCACAAGGATAATCTTTCGAACGGTTCCTGGGGCACTGGGAATAAAATATAACTAGGAGAGAACAAGATACCCTGAGGTTAGAAGTCCTTACGAATATGAGGGTATTGTTTGATAATAAACGAAAGAAATAAAACTAGGTTTATACAAAACCCTTTCTTAGGTTTACAAACAAGAAGTACAATTAATCCTATACGAGGATGTCAAGTACAATTTTTTTATCTGGGTAAATATTGCTATAGGAGTCTGATCTGCAGTCGATCACTTTGTCCCTTGGACCACACGATGATGAAGAAGTGTCGTAGAAGGAGAAGATGCTTCACAGATTGCAAGAGGGAGTGGATACTTGATGCCAAAGTCGTCGATCACTACTCTCTGTCTGAGCTCTGGATTCTTCTCTCTCAAAGACTTTTCGACTCTGGTTCTCGACCTTATTTTCGACCTTAATTCTTCTACCCCGGACTTCTGTCAATAGAGGTCTCTATTTATAGGGTTTTAGTAACAGTAACCATCCAGTCGGCGTAAAAGCTGGGTAGTGGAGAGTATGGTACTTTTTACGTGACGGTTACAATAACCGTTACCCACGTATAAATAATCTTCTGTATCTGCGTGTGATGCGTGTCCCATTAAAAGATAATACGTATAACTGCTGCGAAGATCACGGCATAAAAGCCACGTAGATAGTTATCCCTCGCGTAGAAAAGGTCGGCGTAGAAGCCAATATCTGTCACCATGACGTAGAAGCCAAATAGTTATCAAACTGGCGTAGAGGCCGGGTAGGCGTAGAAGCCGAGCAGGCGTAGAAGTCGAGTAGGCGTAGAAGCCTGGTAGGCGTGGAAGCCTGATCCTGCATAGGCAGGTAGCTAGCGTAGAAGATAGCTGATCCTCCTTCCTTGACTGAGGCCTTGAGCGAATTCTGGACCAAATAGCCTGAGTTAGCGTATTTCAAGGAGATAGCGCATGGCGTGCTCCTCATAGCTGAAAATAGCCTGGTGGCGTAATGTGCAAAAGTGATGATGTAGACGTATTAGCCGTAATTTATGGCTTGCCCAGTCTTTGGAGATATAATCAAATCTCTTGCATTAAATACAGAGATCTGCCCCCATCCTGCGCATTAAATACAGAGGCGTGTCTCAAAGATCTGCCACCATTCCGAGCTTTAAATGCAGAGACGTGTCTCGAAGATCTGCCACCATTCTGCACATTAAATGCAGAGACGTGCCTCGAAGATCTGCCACCATTCTGAGCATTAAATACAGAGACGTGTCTCGAGCTCTGTACGAAGGGCAGCTTTTGACGTTGCAGTCTGTTTGTCTTCTACAGAGCGTAAAAAGCTCATATATGTCTGTGTAAAATTAGGCAGCGTATTCCCTTGTATGCATAAAAGTACTTTGTATCAGGGAAGCTTCACTAAACGACGGTATGGGTCGCTGTGCCGCGCCATCATTACAGCCGTCGTCTGGATAGCCGTGCAGTACTCTTTGTCAGGAGTCAAACGTCAGGTTCACTGCATGATTTGACTGGTTCATTCGAGGAATATGAAGCGTTCCTCGTATACTTCTATGCTGCATTAAAAGCGGATGAGTTTTACGCCATAAAGGCGATATAACACTCTTTTTACGCTGAAGCCGTCTGAACACACTGCATTACGCGGGTAGTCCTCGAGCTTATATTTTACGCTGTGCTTAGCGAAAAAGCTCTGTTGTACGCCGATGGCTCTGAAGTTATATTTTACGCTGCCTAGCACTAAAATGCTGCGTATAACTCTTCAGCGTATTTTTTATGCTTCTGCAAGACCCCCTTCAAAGTTTTCAAATTCCTCGTAATTTGAAACACTTTGAATGAAGCATGAAACGGTCAAGTCTGACTCGTTCTTCAAGGCTGATTTCTTGGCCGATTATTGGGGATTTGTTGGGATTTGGTGTATTTTCTTTTGCCTATATAAAGACTGAGGAGTTAACCTATTCTTCCCACATTTCCTTCACCACACAGAGATGATTGCTGGAGTTCGTCGGGTCGACTTGAGGAAGAAGAAGACCATGTTCTTCCAGCATGTAAGGAGCCGAAAAAGAAGGCGTCTTCGAGCAAATGTCCTCTGCAACGATAGATCATGGAAGGATATCATAGCTTCCTTTGCTCGGGATAATCAACAACTTCATATGGCGGTTCGTCCAGGAGAGAGGAAGGGTCACATTAGATCACACAGCTTGCAAGCTGTATTTTCTTCTATCATTTGTAGACGAGAGCAGACAAACTAGCTCTGTCCTCGAGTATTGAGTTGGGTTTAAAACCTCAACTCAATCTGTCATGGCGTACGGAGGATGGGTTCTGAATAATTTATACATGCCCAGTTTTGTATCCTCCCGCCATTAATCATTTTCTTGTTAATCGGCCGCGGAAGCCGACTAACTGCTGAAGAAGACGGAAGAAGATCTCCACCAATACGAGAACCTGGCAGAATAGATTCTGGGGGTGACCTTTTGATGAAGATGAGGAAATCTTTTGTAGACGGGATTTTTCTCATATGTAATCATGAAAATGAAGAAAAAGAACCCTTTGTAGACTGGATTTCCCTCATATGTAATCATGATTAATAAAATCGTCTTCTTTCATGCATCTAATTATTTGTCATATATTTTGCTGTGGTGAAGTCTGAATATGTGTAGCTTCGACACGTCTGATAATTTTACGCAAACTCTGATAGAAAGAGTATTTAGTCCCGTCCTGTCTTTTACGCATAACTAAAGATGCGCAGAAAGCCGTTTAGCATTTAAGTCGAGTATTCGAACTGTCCTGTTGTTAGGAATGGGGAATTGCGTAGAATTCTGAACTGTCACTCCTGATAAGGAGAATTTTTGTTCAGACCATCCTCTTCAAGAATGATTTTCCAAAAAATTCCTTGAAATAGGGCAAAAAACGGCTGTCAAAACTGAGTCGCCATCTTGAACCATAGATAAAATATTCAGACTGGATTCCGGATGAACTTCCAATCGACCCAAGGAGAAGAGTCATTTTTAATGTTGAACTCTGTATGCTTTGGGTACTTGGGATATTTTGAGGTCAAGAAGGGGCATCTTCTGCGTGAACCCTTGCAATTGACCGCCTTGAGATTTATTCATATATACGCACACTCTGGCCTGCGTATTTTTAGATATGCGGAGAGTCATAGATCTGTAAATATGGATGAGCATAAAATCATAAGTTCGTAGCCTCTCAAGCGTAAAAGCTGCTGAGCATGAGAGCATCTGGGCGTAGAAACTGTAGATTTGTAGCCTCTGAAAAGAAAATCTTCTGAGCGTGAAGTTGTGGATTTGTTGCCTCTGAGCGTAAAAGCCACTGAGCGTAAAATCATAGATTTGTAGCTTCTGAGCGTGAAGTCGTAGGTTTGTAGCCTCTCGAGCGTAAAAGCTACCGAGCATAAAAGTATCCGGGCATAAAACCATAGACTTATAATCTCTGAGCGTAAAACCGTAGATTTGTAGCTGCCGAGCGTAAAAAACTCCTTGGCATAAAACCACGAATCTGCTTTGTACGAAAACTTTTTAAATTCGCTGACTGTCCGCCTTCCCTGAGTAATAGGCTGACGTAGTCCCCAATCATAACCGAATATTAAATATCGGATTTGGTTAGGAATTCGAGGAGTCCATATGAACTCTATATATATCCCAAGGCTTTGAGAGAGAAGACTCTTCACCTGTCTTTTGCAAAAGAAAGCTTTCGTCTCTTCGAGTTCTCTCATTTGTTTCCTTTCTGAGCAACCTGAGTTTTCAGCAATGGCACCAAAACCAATCTCCTCCTCTAAGGGAAAGAAGGCTGACTCTTCTTCTCGCTCCTCTGCCCAAGCAAGAGCGACTTACGTCGGGCAAGGCGATCCTCATTCTGAACGAAGTGTCGCACCGACGAGCTGTGAGCCGGGCGTTATAGGTAAAGCTCTTGGGACGATAAGAACGAAGAAAACCCTTCGCACACGTTGTACGTGATCGCGCTAGGTCGTCTTCTGTGCTGATAGCCTCTTCGAGGAAGATGGTGCACAGAGATGTTTCATCTTTTACGCCCACATTTCTAATGTGTCAGCGTAAAAACTCCATATTTTCGCAGTCTGGCGTAAAAGCTTTGACTGTCGAAACTTGGCGTAAAACCATAAACTTCGAGTGTTACGCCTCTGGATGAGAATTTCGGCATAATAACTCGAACTTTGGCAGTCTGGCATAGAACACAGACTGTCAGGTTTTTTGTGTGTATACTGTCAGTCTTGAATTTTACGCCTTGGAATAAGGTTCCAGCGTAAAGGATCAAGTTTTTACAGTCTTGGCCTAAAAGCACAGACTGTTGCTTTTTGGTATAGGTTGCAAGATTGTGAGGTCTAGTATAGAAACTGACGTATTTTTCTTGCATTTTGTAGTTAACTTGCATATGTCTCCGTTGGCCGAGGTGATGGGTTCTGCTGCTGGGATGCTACATTCCAATTACCTGGAGGATTTGTCCCATGTGACATTTCCTATTTCTGGATCCCAATATCCTGAAGGAAGGGGAATCCTGATATCATCTCAAGGAGAGCGGATGCTGTTGAGCATGATCAACGGAGAGCCTCTGTCATATATAGACGGGGCATAATATATAAAATTGGTTTTTCTCTTCGGGGACATGATTGACAAACAATCCCAGACAAAGCCCAAGAAAGAACTCTGGGTTTTCCCTGTCGGGGGCCTGGTTTTGTATCTGCCCAGGATGCTAAGAGATTACCCTATCTCGGCATTCTTCCATGCCACACATCCCAGGAGGATGTCGTGGACCCTGACTCCCAATCTTCATGGCCAGTCGGGGAAGATATTTTACCAGAAAGGATTTGACCAAGGGTCATTTGTCAGCCGCCCTTCCGGCTCTATGATGTCGTTCAGGGGATTGTAACCGGACAGTGTCCCGAGTGAAGACACTTCATTGCTCCAACCAGTCCAATTATTGACCTTCTGCAATGACTTTATGGGGCATGGAGGAGTATACCCCAAGATTAATCCTCGGACCAACGGGTGGGTTACCCCTACAAATCTTCGGTGGGCTCGTTTAGCTGACTGGGCCTTAAAGCATTTTTAGACTGAGCTGGAGAGCATTGGTCTGTACGCAGCTGTGAGTGCTACCAGTGTTAGGTTACCTCTCAACCCCAACCTATTTCTGGCTTTGATGGAGCGATATATCTCGCTCACCAGGACTTTCGCCACTCCATTGGGGGAGTTGGGATTGGCCCTTCACGAAATGGCAGAGATTTCCAGACTGCCAATGGGGGATACTCCTTATGAAGAGTATGTTCCCACAAACCGGGAGCTGGGGGATTCAGACCCTCGGGTAGTGGCAGTGTACCAGGAGCTGATGTGCCACTACCTTGCTTGCACCGCCTTTTATAATGAGCCCTCGGATCTGGCTCATACCAACAAATGGCATCCTACCTCTTCTTTCACTAGGCCAGGGCTGCTAAGCCAGAGAAAGTCTTGGATAGCAAGGATCAGCCTCTGAGCTTTCTGAGCGTGCTTAGTGCTCAGGTAGTCGATGATCTTATGGAAGACTCTGGGGCTTCAGATCAAATTCTCGATGAAGGGATAGGGAAATATCCTACAGGCACTAAGGCCTACAGTTATCTGAGGCATTGCCGCAGGCCTCTGTCCATGGTAGCTCAATTGGCTGGCTTCCTCTCTATATGGCTGCGTCGACTGGTAGTACCAGGGATTGCATCTTCGGATCGCATTCACCGTAACACCTTATGGCCTGGAGTACGTCTGGTGTTCGGGGCAAGACTGGGTTTGCTCCCTGCCATGGTATGCCGCATACAAGCTGGCCTGAGGGCCCTTACTGATGGACTGCACGCTGATGAAACTTGGCGTGACAGCTTTCCCAGGGTAGAATTACCATTCCTGTATTTGATGGGATGGTTAATTCTCCACAACCCCAGGGTGATGTCTCCTGGCTCTGGCAGTAGTTCGGGAAGTAATTTCTTGTTGAATTACAAGAACTCCACTTGGAACATGACCACAGTTTTAGACTGTCGGCGGGCACTAAATTTCAGTCACAGCTGGAAGCTCTTCTGCACCGTCCCCTCTGTACATCTCAATCAACAGGGGTGCAGACTTCAGGATTTAGGCGACGGGAAGACCGTTCTTTCTCCTGAAGCTTTTAATTGGTTGGTCTGCATTAGACCTTCCCATTTAATGTACATAAGTGAAGACCAATGCTTCTTAGAACCCTACCTGCCTAGTCGGTTTGCTAGGCAGTTTGGGTATGACCAATTATATGTGGGCAATCCCATCACCAGCTTCAAGTCCAGGGGTGGACTTATTGACGGAGCGAGAGGATGGCAGTACTTTATAATGGGTTGTACTGAAGCGGTCTTTACTGTGCCCGCGACTTCACTCTCCATGGAGTTGCGCATCCTTCACTCGTATGCCCAATTTTATGTGGCAACCAATACCTTCCATCGCGATTTTGATATATGTGGAAGTTTTAGGATGCCCTCTTCTAAGTCCATGGGAAGAGACGATATCCCATCAGTCTCCTCTGACGAGGGTGCAGATTCTGTCAATCCAGATGAGCCTTTGTTGGCAGTACCGAGAGGTGAAATACCTTCGCCTGCAGGGCCTCTGGTTATCTCCGGTAAGCGAAGGGCTCCTACTCTGAAGGAGACTTCCCCTTGCAAGAAGAAGAAGAAGAAGACGGTTGTTCGTCCTGTCAGGACTTCCCACCCTGAGGTTCCTAGAAGTGAACCTGTCATTTCCCCTGTTGGGGACGATCCTTTGATTAGAGGTTCCTCGCCTTTTAGAGAGGGAACCTCCATAGTCCCGGCTGGCGGTGCCGGAGAATCCCTGCCTGAGGCTGCTGTCGCTGCTACCGCTTCAGGTAGTGGCACGAGATCGCCTTCGAGGGCGAGCCAAATAAGGATACCTTTGTCCAGATCAGCAACGGGAGAAACCCCTGCCGTGTCTGTAAGTACATCCAACGAGATTCCACCTGATGAACCTCGATTGGATCTGGGTGAAGACTTGCATGACTACCTACCAATGTCAGCTAGCACACCCCCTTCTCCAGGTATGACAGCCCGCTTAGCATCATTAAGAAATGATTTAGCTGTATTGGCTGCAGACGCGACATATATACCATCGGCCATGGGTAAATGTCGTCTTTATGCCTCTTTTAGAAAAATTAACATCATTTTGATATTAACTTTCTTTTGTCTTCTTTTCAGGGGAAGACATCTACGGGGAGGGCAGTGCTGACGCACCTTTTGGCTCTGTTTTGGCTTCTGGCGATGACATGGAGGTGCCCGACTTCGAAGAGAAAATATTGTCGGGTGCCGGCTCGCCCGAAGTGGTTCCGATATCTCGAGAGAAGGGTAATCCTGTCACTATGACAATGTCTCCTTTGAGTACGCCGGTCACTTCGTCTGTTGTTGGCGTATCTTCTTTTGTCGCACCATCTATTGAGGCGACGACTGTGGCAACGTCGTCAGTAGTCATTCCTGGAGGGAGGTTTGCCAATATTGCAGCCACTCCCAGTGTCCATTCAGATCTAGCCATGCTGACTGAGCAGTATACTAGTATCTTCTATACCACTTTGAAAACGCTGATATCCATGGTGTTGGAGAAGAATCTAGGCTTCGAGGCGCTGAGGAGGTCCTCTCAGTTTGCGATAGTGCCGATTAGAGACTTCAACGATGCTGGGAGGGCTGACATGCTGGAGCAGATAGTTAATGGTTTGGAGAAACCCATTAACGAATATTTACAACTATCTCGAGGTAGCATTGACGGTCTCGTTCAAGCTAGGTATGACTCCTTAACTGTAGAGCTTGCTGGGCAAATGGAATCTCTGAACAAATCCGTCCAGGAACAGCAGTAGGAGATGGATCATGAGCGTACCGAATTAGAGTATGTCATTCCCCAGCTGACTCAGTGCAAAGTCGAATACAAGGAAGTGATAGCAAGGGTTCGCAGATTGAGAGATGAACTCGCTCAAGCGGAGGAGAAGGCTGTCTCTTTGTCGGCATCTCGAGATGTGCTAAAGAATTGAATGGAGACTGCTCAGCAGAACCTGACGCATGTGGGTGTCATCCACGCAGGTTTTGTATATGCTCGATCCGAGCTATCTGCTTTGAACAATGATACGGCCAGGTTGGAGCAGGCTCGCGCCGACGTCTTGAACTCCAGGAATGAGAGAATGGTTACTCTAGCGCAGCAGATCCGTAATTTGACTGCTCTTCCCAAATGATGTACCTTTTTGTTTCTCTTGTAATTTCCCGAAGATAATAAAGACACATTTTATGACTTTGTGGGCCCATCATTTTAGAATATGATAGGCTAGGGTGAAAGTGATATCAGAGGTATCATGACATTCTTTCATTAAGGTTTTGTTGAATGTAAATCTATTCAGAGTTAATATGAACCTGAAAGAATATAATCCAACTAAATTTGTAAACTAAACACTATTAGAGGTATCATTAACATGATATGTTTACAAATTAGTTAAGGATATCTATTCGGAGGTCACATAAACTTGATAGAATATGATCCTGCTAACCTTTGTGCATGGTATCGTCAGAATAAGATCTTCATCATACTCCGTTAAACGAAGGAGATCAAGTATAGTACTTCTTCGAGAATTCGCAGTTGATAGTAGCTATTGCCCAATTTTCATTTAGGCTTAGCTAATCTGTAAGCGCAATTTTAGACATCATACTAGAGGTAATATGGACATAGTATGATATCGTATTTGTTGAGGACATCCCATTGGGGAATTTTTAGTGGACCTATTACTTTTTGCACACATTAGTGCAAGTAATAGATTTAAGACAAGCCCTGCCAGAGGTAATATGGACATGGCAGTTTTTTTGTGGACTTAACACCACTGGTGTACTTAGAGTTAAGTACGGGTGCTAAGTTGAGATGACAACCGATATCAGAGGTAATATGGACATGATAATCGATAGCCAAAACCAAGAAGGTTTGTTCAGAGGTAATATGAACATGACAAACTTTTGAGTTGTGACTCCACTGGAGGTGGAGGTATACATCTGCTCAGAGGTAATATGGACATGGCAGTTTTTGTGGACCTAACACCACTGGCGTACTTAGAGTTAAGTACGGGCGTTAAGGTGAGATGACAACCGATATCAGAGGTAATATGGACATGATGATCGATAGTCAAAAACTCAAAAAGTTTGTTCAGAGGTAATATGAACATGACAAACTCTCAGAGGAAAGAAATGAAATATTTGGACAATAGTTCAGAGGTAATATGGACGTGAACTTATGTCTGAACAATTCACTGTGGAGTAATTTTTCTGAGTGAGGATAGTCCTGAAGAATCCACTGGGGAAATTTTAGGGACTTATCATTAGGTATATTCTTGAGGGGAGCAAATTGTCATGTTAGAGAAAAAACAATTTGCAATGATCGTCCCTTCGTTTACAGATGCAAAGTGATGACTTTGGCGTCGATCAACTCCTGGATTCTCCTTTTCAGTATATAGCACGCCTTTGTAGGATGATGAATGTACCGATGAAAGAGACAATAATCTGGATCATCAACTTTGCCAGCCCTCTCAGGATATCTGATGTTGGGTAGCTGAAGTTTGTGTTCCTTCATCAACATATTGAAGATTTCAATGATGTCATCTTCATTGAAAGAGAAAGTCCCTTTTGGTCTTCGGGCTCCCGATGGCTGAGTTTTACGATCTTCCGGGAAGATCGTCATCGTTGCATCATCTTCGAATTCCGAGGGAATTCTACCCCAAGCTTTGGATGCTGCCTTATTTTGTCGAGGTAGGCTACCCCCAGACATATTGTGGCATTTGCCCCCAGAAGCTGATTTAGAAGGTCCTGCCTCAGACTCTCGAGGTTGTGAGTTTGCAGGAGATATTGTATACCCCAACCCAAAATGAGCTTATTGACAGTAAGAATTATCCTGCAACGGTGTTCGTCTGCCTTTTCCATAGTTGAGGCCTTGTTTCAACTTCAAATCATAACCCATGCTTTGTATAATCTTTAAAGCCTGTGGGCTATACCTGTGGATTTGCATTTTGCCACCCTCAGATTCGCGAAATTCTTTTTGTACAATCGGTCTGCTCCGCATGCGACCGAAGACTATTGGATGCTGGTCGTCGTGAGTTGGGAGAACAATAAAGACAGAATCTTCATGTGGCCCATATGTCATGACAATATTAGATATTGATGCATCTTCCCACATGATCTTTCCACGTTTGACAGTTAGGGGAAATGAAACCTGTTTATGACTCTTGTCTTTGCGTTTCTGGATCAGAAATTCACGCAAGTCAGGAGTATTTACAGAAGAAGAAGAAGAAGAAGATGGATTGTTCCTCTTTTTTAATCAGTTGGAATGCGGATATTGGGAACCATAACTTTTCCCCTGCCATCCGTATACAACAGGTTAGCCATCTGAGTAGCAGAAGATCCCTGAGGAGTGTGCCTTTTTGCAAACTGAGCCTTCTTTACGCTGAGGGGCTTCACCTGGCGTATTTTGGAGCTCTGCTCAGGCTAGCGTAAAACTGAGGAGGTCCTCAATCGACCATCAGCTTCTCGCGTAATCCGGAGGGCGGACAGATTCTTCCCTTGCTGGCGTAAAGGCCGAGAAGTTGAGTAGTCCGCCACTTGTTTTCCCTTGCATAAGTTGCAGGGATCATTTGCATTTCCACGGAGGGCAGATGCATTCTTACGTACAGATCGCGTTTGGGATTTCTGATTTGACGCTAAGGCATTATCAGAAATCTTGTCTGCCACGTCACAGACGGGAGACTGAATTTTACGCGCAGAGCGTGGAGTAGACTTTTGGACTAGCACTGAGGCATCACCAGAAGTTTTGTCTACCACGTCACGGATGGGAGACAGAGCTTTACGCGCGGAACACAAAGTAGACTTCTGGACTAGCACTGAGGCATTGTCAGAAGTTTTGTCTGCCACGTCACAGACGGGAGACTGAATTTTATGCGCAGAGCGCGGAGTAGACTTCTGGACTAGTACTGAGGCATCGTCAGAAGTTTTGTCTGCCACGTCACGGACGGGAGATAGAGTTTTACGTGCGGAGTGCGAAGGTTGTGCAGCTACAACCTGGCTGGTCGGAAAGATCGGAGAGTCAGCAGGAATGGTAGGGGATGTCCTGAGCATCCAGACCTTATGCAGCTTCCTGTTGTCTTGGACAGAGAGAGAGTGAGAGCTACCCCCTGCTTGAAGCATATCTTCGTAGGCAGACTGGTTGAACTGGACGACCAGGGTCTTCTTCATAGATCCTACCGATATCGCATCGTGTTGAGCAATTGCTTTATCCTCAGAAGAGAAAGACATCCCCAGCAGAGTCACCATCTTGTGTTTGATAATAAACGGAAGAAATAAAACTAGGTTTATACAAAACCCTTTCTTAGGTTTACAAACAAGAAGTACAATTAATCCTATACGAGGATGTCAAGTACAATTTTTTAATCTAGATAAATATTGCTATAGGAGTCTGATCTGCAGTCGATTACTTTGTCCCTTGGACCACACGATGATGAAGAAGTGCCGTAGAAGG
This sequence comes from Iris macrosiphon, assembly GCA_036927795.1. NCBI lineage: Eukaryota > Viridiplantae > Streptophyta > Magnoliopsida > Asparagales > Iridaceae > Iris > Iris macrosiphon. Next base: position 83,914,190 of record JAYESA010000009.1, on the reverse strand, counting down.
AGAAGATGCTTCACACATTGCAAGAGAGAGTGGATACTTGATGCCAAAGTCGTCGATCACTACTCTCTGTCTGAGCTTTGGATTCTTCTCTCTCAAAGACTTTTCGACTCTGGTTCTCGACCTCGTTTTCGACCTTAATTCTTTCACCCTGGACTTCTGTCAATAGAGGTCTCTATTTATAGGGTTTTAGTGACAGTAACCATCCAGTCGACGTAAAAGCTGGGTAGTAGAGAGTATGGCACTTTTTACGCGACGGTTACAATAACCGTTACCCACGTATAAATGATCTTCTGTATCTACATATGACGCATGTCCCATTAAGAGATAATGCGCATAACTGCTGCGAAGATCATGGCATAAAAGCCACGTAGGTAGTTATCCCTCGCGTAGAAAAGTTCGACGTAGAAGCCAATAACTGTCACCATGGCGTAGAAGCCAAATAGTTATCAAACTGGCGTAGAGGCCGGGTAGGCGTAGAAGCCGAGCAGGCGTAGAAGCCGAGTAGGCATAGAAGCCTGGTAGGCGTGGAAGCCTGATGCTGCATAGGCAGGTAGCTAGCGTAGAAGATAGCTGATCCTCCTTCCTTGACTGAGGCCTTGAGCGAATTCTGGACCAAATAGCCTTAATACGCACCAATGCAAATGTAGCCTGAGTTGGCGTATTTCAAGGAGATAGCGCATGGCGTGCTCCTCATAGCTGAAAATAGCCTGGTGGCGTAATGTGCAAAAGTGATAATGTAGACATATTAGCAGTAATTTACGGCTTACCCAGTCTTTGGAGATATAATCAAATCTCTTGCATTAAATGCAGAGATCTGCCTCCATCCTGCGCATTAAATGCAGAGGCGTGTCTCGAAGATCTGTCACCATTCCGAGCTTTAAATGTAGAGACGTATCTCGAAGATCTGCCACCATTCTGCGCATTAAATGCAGAGACGTGCCTCGAAGATCTGCCACCATTCTGAGCATTAAATGCAGAGACGTGTCTCAAGCTCTGTACGAAGGGCAGCTTTTGACGTTGCAGTCTGTTTGTCTTCTGCAGAGCGTAAAAAGCTCACATCTGCCTGTGTAAAACTAGGCAGCGTATTCCCTTGTATGCGTAAAAGCACTTTGTATCAGGGAAGCTTCACTAAACGACGGTATGGGTCGCTGTGCCGCGCCATTATTACAGTCGTCGTCTGGATAGCCGTGCAGTACTCTTTGTCAGGAGTCAAACGTCAGGTTCACTGCACGATTTGACCGGTTCATTCGAGGAATACGAAGCGTTCCTCGTATACTTCTATGCTGCATTAAAAGCGGATAAGTTTTACGCCATAAAGGCGATATAACACTCTTTTTATGCTGAAGCCGTCTGAACACACTGCATTACGCGGGTAGTCCTCGAGCTTATATTTTATGCTATGCTTAGCGAAAAAGCTCTGTTGTACGCCGATGGCTCTGAAGTTATATTTTACGCTGCCCAGCACTAAAATGCTGCGTATAACTCATCAGCATATTTTTCATGCTTCTACAGGTATAAGTCTATTAGTGGACTGGACATGCAGTTCTAATTGCTAATCCCGGAGACCCAACACTCGGGGACCATCATGTAGTTAGGTCGCATGCTAGAATATTTTTCTTACAAGCATAACCGTTTGATGCAAAGATAGATTCATTAGTTTTATACATATATGCAAATTGTTATTAACTTGTATGTCTGTTGCAGGGTTATCCGTTCGTCCAAGGGTAAGATTGATCATATACGCAATTTACTCTATTGTTTATGCTTCTTTACATGAATTGTTAAAAATAACCTAGACAAGTAGAAAGATCATATAATAATAATGCTAGATTCACATGTTTACTTAGTGTGGATTATTATGTGAGTTCGGCTTTGGTCGCTTGCCAGTACATTCTGAGTATTGACCTACATTTGTGGGCACCTCCAGGTTCCGATAGAGGGAGTTTGACAAGTATCTTGAATTTTTTGGAGCGCGTCCAATCTAGTGGAACCGTACTCGTTGCCTCCAAGTTCCTTTCCAGTTTTCTAGTTTTTCTTTTCAAGGTGTTTTAATTTACTGTCATAGAAAAATGATAATATGTATGGACGTTGTGGCTAGTTTTGGGTTTCAAAAGAGTTGTAAGTCAACTATGGCATATTTTTTAATCAATCGAGCAAGTACATTGTAATCTAATTTTAAGTATTTAATAAATAAAGTATTTTGTGTTCCTATCAAATGTGTTTAACCTTTGGTTTTCTACAAATAAGTTCTATGTTTCTATATCCATTGTCTATTTTGTATTTTGTGCACGTATTATGTCTTGTGCAATCGCAACTTAGGCTTGCACGATATCACGTCCAGTGGTGACTTTTGGTCCCTCGGGATCGGGGTATGACATAACCTAGGTGGTCGACTGCCTCACCTAGCCGTGCGCCCCTACGCCAACCTAGTCCGACGCATTGTCAGAGCCAAGCGACCATTCCATCTTTATCAGCGCCTCGCCAATATCACCGACACAGCTCGCCACTCTCGTCGTCCACTCCCGGCGTGAGGCTGCATCAACATGAGCCTCGTCGTCCCCGCATTCGCACCACCTTTCAGATGTTAAACCTCTGACCGGAGCTTGTCTGCACCACTACCATTCCATGGAGTCTCCTTGATCTCCTTCGGTCTTCTTCGTCACCAATGAGATAATGCCAAGCCTTATCACGTTGAGCCAACCCCCATCGTGTTTAAAAGAAGTTCGAACTCCTACTCAAATCGTAGGAACGAATATTATAGGTAACGTTTGCTAACTTTTTCTCATTATTCACATGCACGGGAATAAACATATAGTTGAAGAGAAGAAGCTATGGTTTAATTTGTATATAGATATATAATTACCTATGTAATGTTTGCTTGCATGATCTTCACATCATCTATATATATTTGGGATAAAATATGTGTTTATTAGGTTTTTTTAGCACATTACATAGAATTTAGTAATAGCTTATTTAAAAATATATAACATTAGTATGCTATGTTAATATGGCAGCTTAGCTAATATCTTATATTATGTATTGAATAATTGGTTAAGAGTTAGTGCATTAAATAGATAAGGAAAGGAGGTCACAATATACTATATAGTACACATTATACTGTGTTGAGATGAAGCCAAATAATAGTATAATATGTTAAGAATAAGATAGAGATTACATAATAAGATTGGGACCCATATAGACTGAAAATAGTTAATACTTTAATATAGGAGTACAAGTGTATAGAAGATAATATTATTTTTGTTTATATTTATAACCCTAAACACTAATTTTTAATTTGTAGTCTCCTAATTTCAATCATGAGGTTTTATATAAGAGTGGTTTGGGAGTAGTTACTTAATATTATATGTATATATAATATATAAGATAACTTTGGCTAATTGATAATATGTACTTATGTAATATCTACTTATGAAAGATTTGTAGGATAATTGGGCACTCGGGACTGGGACATCGACCTTGTCACGCCCCCGATCTCCTGCAGGCTAAATCGGTCGTTTCCGCTAGGCGAGAATTACAGCGCCAGCGCTCCCGTGAAACGATCGCTTTGACCCATCCGGACATGATGTTGCACGAGCGTGATCCACGCCCGTGCAAGGCCATGGTTCATTGGCTGGCGGTAAGAGTTCTAAGCCACAGAGTCGCACAGATTGTCCGAGTGCAGCGGAATCATAAACGCATAGGCGATTTGGTAACAAGTTCACTGAGTCGACAATAGCGGAAGCATTGAATAACACAAGTAGAAGTAAAGCAACTCTTTATTGATATAAACAAGTGTTACAGGCGACACATGGCCGAGTTTATAATTCACTCAGATCTCTCTCTCTCTGAAACAATAAAAGTGTGCCAAGTGGCTACAATTGTGGAATGATTGTACTGGCGATGTTCAGATGATGTTCCAACATTATGTCTTGTATATGTGCTTCAGTTCCGGACGCAGCGCTCCAAGGCTTCAGAGTGGACTCCTGGCCTTAGCATGCACGAAGGAGACATCCGCACCGAACGAGGTTCTCCCGCACCCTACAAACGATCTGGTGGGTTATCAGTACATTGGATGCACTGGTGGGGAGGCTACTCGCCCGCTCGACAAATCCAAACACGTAATATAGGTTTTGTGCACCAACTATTATGTTGTCTTTCTAGTTGCCTTAGGATCAGTTTCATGCAAAGATTGAATAGCCTAACTCGTGTGGCAGTGCACCGTGCGACATGAGAGGAAACACGACAAAACTTACCAACTTACCATTTGCCCTTCCCTGTCTGAGGCAAACCAAGTTAATTTAAGTACAGCAGGTATAAGCATTCATAATAAAAATCAAGGCAATAACACATGCAAAGACGAGAGTTGCTATATGATCGTTCAGATGTTCAGTTGTTCTCTTTGATGCGATGCAATGACTCGCACGCAGATTGTCGCTAAGCGAGGATAACTTATTTATATGAACAATTGTCGCTGGCATAGCCATAAAGGACCAATTTTAGTCTCTAACGAGAATGGTGTGCAGCAAGAGGACAGGATGTGCTCCACACCATTCCGTCTTTGCACAGAATGACTAAACAAGAGAGTTTCATCCGGATCGGATCGGTCCCGGTGCTCCGGTGACCTTCCGTGGAACTTGAGATCCGAAGATCACCTTATTCAAGTTGTCTGCGACATGCATGTCTCTAATCTTTCAGGTCTGGCTAGGCACAGGATCAAGTTTAGGGTAAGACATATAATGTTCAATGTACAAGGCATGATTGTTCACAGTAGTATATCAATTGCCAGGCCAGTTGGTACTGTAGTTTGCTCCACGAGCTAAAATTCTGGATTTCATTGATTCATGGTGCAAATCCCCTGGTTCGGGAACTGCCTTGGTGACCTAACGGTCCCGGATACTAACAGGTTTAATTTGCACAGAAGAGCTATTTGATAGTCTCCTGGCTAACTAGAATGCATACACAATACGAATAACGTTAGACATTGTAAGCAGGCAAGCATGCGTTTCTAAGGAACTTAAACATACACGTTGGCTCGGGCCCGAAGGTAAACCGAGGAGTGAAACCGTAAAGGACTTTCCGAGCGACATGATCTAGGGTAGCATGCGAGGGTCTGAATATAAGTAATATTTTATTTCCATGTTCTAGCACAAGCAATACAAGTTGGGATTATTCTCTTAGTTAGGTGCGTTGTATTCTTATTAGCATGCAGGGGAGTGATTCACCTAGCGACTAGCATGTATCATTCTAGATTTTAAGTGTGCTGGCTAAGCAAAGACAAGTTTACCGTATCCACCCACCTTAGCGATGATTCGCCTCAGTTGAGCGATACGTCAAGCGAGCCTCAGTCCCTAAGACCCAGAATCTTGGTTTCGATTGTTGCCCCAAGATGCTATCGTATAAGGGGGCATAATTTATGGAACGAATGCCTTTACATAAGAGAACCCAAGTCCCTCGATTGTCCCGAATACTCAGTTGGCTAAATGCATTGCATTGCAACAATGTCCCTTTTAACTGCTAACTCGATTGATGCGATAATAGCCAACAAACAACTTAAACGATAAAGCCTTGTGCGGGCGTAACCCCAGGCTCGTACGGCATCACGTCCCGATAATTCGAATGGGCCACACAAAGTCCTTCCTCGTACCCGCGGGATAGGCGTGATGATGCACGTCCGGTGCATCGAGGCACGGTGATTCGCGTCCGGTTCGATCCGGCCCAGCAGGGGCGAGCGAGGCGGTGGTCCGGCTATACGGGCGACCCCTCGGTTCGAGTGCCAGGGCATGATAGAATGGTATCAGAGAGGAATCAATTTTCCGGCTAAAATCTATTGCTATGACTCTGAGTTATATCGATATGATATTGCAATAGAGCGTTCCATACAATAAGTCCATATATATTCTCAAAGTATAAATGTTTTATGAACTTGATTTGCTTGATTGTTTCGATTGAGTACGGCGAGGGATGGCACTATCGCTGCTCGGAATATCGAGAAGTTTATCCTTGAAGTTTCGAGGATGATTTTTTTTTGGTTGGTAAGTATGTAATGTCATGCCCCGGTCCCGTAGGGCCGTTTGTCCTCGCTTTGGTCCTTACGGAACCGATCGTCCTCGCATGGGCGTGATGTCGTGCAAGCCTAAAATGCGCTTGCACAAGACCAAAGATTTGATACAAGGGCAAGTAAGCTATTCAACACTGAAGCAGTGGCACACATATTGCAGAAAAGTGAAAAACACAATGGCATATGAAAAATAAGCTCTTTTATTGATATTCACAAGTGTTACAAGCGGCGCATGGCCGAGGTTACAATTCGCTCAAGCACTCTATCTCTCGATTACAATGACACCGTTCCATACATTATGTCCCTCTATACAAAAGCAACTCAAGCAGGCACAAACTCGATACGGCTCAAGGCATCGACTCCAGATTTTCGGTTCCTTGGGATGAGGTACGGCTATCGCTTCCTCGGACGATCAGGCACCTGAGAACAAGAAAACTGTTGGTGGGTCAGCACTTTATACAAGTACTGGTGAGTATAAACAACTAAACAGAAGCTACACCCCATGAAACCCACACTAAGTAAACTTGTGGCAAAATATTACATTACTAGTGATCTTGCTACTTTTACTTAAGTTCATTTCATGCAACTCAGAACTCTAGTCAGAATACATCTTTTTGAAAATATAACTTTGAAGCAGCTTTGCATAAACAAACAATAAGCATATGATCGGGGCAGTGCTCTATCGTGCAGTGCACAACATGTATTGTGCATCAATCTAACTCTCTTTTGGGCAAAGTAGCGTATAGGGACTATCATTCAATCAAGCACCCAAATTGAACTATCATTCAGAGGTCGGTCCCCGAGAAACTCAGGATTGGTAGCGGTAATCCAGCTAACCAATGACTCACATTCTGATCCTATTAGCAGCTGTGATCGAGGTTCAGCTCTGCACTAATAGTCATTGTCTGACCGATGCAATGCATGAAATACTAACAGGTAATCTCTACGATGCAGACAAAATAAACAAGCAGCTTATGTATAAACTCATATTTCTTACCCCATAGCCGAACGGTTATCCCTGCAGCAGACACACAAGTTAGCCATAATTTATATATGTGCATAAACTTATGTATTAAACTTTGGTGTCAAAATGATAGGTATACAAGAAGGTAAACCTAGCATGCGCCCTATCTATATGACGGTCCATGAGTTTTCCCATTTATGGACAACAACACCCCCCAAGATCCCGTAGGACCGGACGTCAGGGTGCTCTCACAACCCCTTCCGGACCGACCGATTCCCAGTGCCCCAGAAACCGATCGAGAGACTATCACCTTGTGCACAAGTTGTCTGAGACCCATGCATGACAAGCAACATTTAAACAATATACAATCATATTTACATTCACATTCGCAAGCATATAACAATCTAATAGCATACTCCCCAAGATCCCAAAGGACCGGACATCAGGGCAGACTATTAGACTCTCTTCTTTCTCTTATTCAAGCAAACACATCTTTTCAACAATCTAATAGCACACCCCCCAAGATCCCGAAGGACCAGACGTCAGGGCAGACTATTAGACTATCTTTCACACTTATAACTTATAGCAGATCGATAGCAAAACAGGCAAGCGAAACATATAATGACAAGCTCGATTTATCTTATAACCAATATGCAAAAGTCTATCTCTTTCTTAGCATATTACAAAGGGACATATTCAAGCGATTCATTTACTTATCTTTTTTAGCATAGCAAGGGTTCGTTCGATAGCTGTGTCGGTGTTTCTAAGCATGCAACAATTCTATCTTTCTCTTAGCATGGCAATAGTTCTACCTTATTTCTGACAAGCATTCATATTCTCTTAGTTAGGCGAGCAAACATATTCGTTTCAATGACAAACTATGTGAGTTCTCTTATTAGCATGCTGAGTCGGTTCTATCATTCTTCTTATGAAATAATCTTCTTAAGCAACAAGCATTCAAAAACTCAGATTCATTATTAAGTCGTGCAAGAATCAGAGAATGCAGTTCTGCCCACTCACTTTGATCAATCGGTCGGGAACTCTCCGAGAAAACTTCCGTTCGAGCAAGCAAGGCGATATCACTTGTACATAGCGCCTACGCGGAGCGGGGCGCTACATACTTACCCACCAACAAAGAGTTTGGTCCTCGAAACTCAAGGAAAAACTCACAAAAACACAGAGCAGCGATAGTCCTCATCCCTCGCCATCCCCAATCAAAACTCTAGCAATCATAACTCAATAAAACTCTAGCCAACAAAATCACAAATCACATCTCAAGCAATAAAACAAATCCAGAAAATTTTTGCCGGCAACTTTAAGAATATTTACGGACTTATTGTATGGAACATTCATTGCATCTCACATCAGGCACATCTCAGAGTTAGAGGCAACAAAATGGGCAAAGAATCGAGTTGCTCTGATACCACTATGTCACGCCACGGTCCCGCAGGGCCGTTCGTCCTCGCTTTGGTCCCTACGGAACCGATCGTCCTCGCACGGGCGTGATGTCGTACAAGCCTAAAATGCGCTTGCACAAGGCAAAAGCTTTGATACAAGGGCAAGTAAGCTATTCAATACTGAAGCATCGCACACATATTGCAGAAAAGTGAAGAACACAATGGCATATGAAAAACAAGCTCTTTTATTGATATTCACAAGTGTTATAAGTGGCGCATGGCCGAGGTTAGAATTTGCTCAAGCACTCTATCTCTCGATTACAATGACACCGTTCCATATATTATGTCCCTCTATATAAAAGCAACTCAAGCAGGCATAAACTCGATGAGGCTCAAGGCATCGACTCCAGATTTTCGGTTCCTTGGGATGAGGCACGGCTATCGCTTCCTCGGACGACCAGGCAGCACCTGAGAACAAGAAAATTGTTGGTGGGTCAGCACTTTATATAAGTATTGGTGAGTATAAACAACTGAACAGAAGCTACACCCCCTGAAACCCACACTAAGTAAACTTGTGGCAAAATATTGCATTACTAGTGATCTTGCTACTTTTACTTAAGTTTATTTCATACAGCTCAGAACTATAGTCAGATTACATCTTTTTGAAAATATAACTATGAAACAGCTTTGCATAAACAAACAATAAGCATATGATCGGGGCAGTGCTCTATCGTGCAGTACGCAACATGTATTGTGCATCAATCTAACTCTCTTTTGGGTAAAGTAGCGTATAGGGACTATCATTCAATCAAGCACCCAAGTTGAACTATCATTCAGAGGTCGGTCCCCGAGAAGCTCAAGATTGGTAGCGGTAATCCAGCTAACCAATGACTCACATTCTGATCATATTAGCAGTTGTGACCGAGGTTCAGCTCTGTACTAATAGTCATTGTCTGACCGATGCAATGCATGAAACACTAACAGGTAATCTCTATGATGCAGACAAAATAAACAAGCAGCTTATGTATAAACTCATATTTCTTATCCCATAGCCGAACGATTATCCCTGCAGCAGACACACAAGTTAGCCACAATTTGCATATGTGCATAAACTTATGTATTAAACTTTGGTGTCAAAATGATAGGTATGCAAGAAGGTAAATCTAGTATGCGCCCTATCTATATGACGGTCCATGAGTTTCCCCATTTATGGACAACAACACCCCCCAAGATCCCGTAGGACCGAACGTCAGGGTGCTCTCACAATCCCTTCCGGACCGACCGATACCTAGTGCCCCAAAAACCGATCGAGAGACTATCACCTTGTGCACAAGTTGTCCGAGACCCATGCATGACAAGCAACATTCAAATAATATACAATCACATTCATATTCACAAGCATATAACAATCTAATAGCACACCCCCTAAGATCCCGAAGGATCGGACGTCAGGGCGGACTATTAGACTCTCTTCTTTCTCTTATTAAAGCAAACACATCTTTTCAACAATCTAATAGCACATCCCCCAAGATCCCGAAGGACCGGACGTTAGGGCGGACTATTATCTTTCACACTTATAACTTATAACAGATCGATAGCAAAATAGGCAAGTGAAACATATAATGACAAGCTTGATTTATCTTATAACCAACATGCAAAAGTCTATCTCTTTCTTAGCATATTACAAAGGGACATATTCAAGCGATTTATTTACTTATCTTTCTTAGCATAGCAAGGGTTCATTCGATAGCTGTGTCAGTGTTTCTAAGCATGCAAAAATTCTATCTTTCTCTTAGCATGGCAATAGTTCTACCTCATTTCTGACAAGCATTCATATTCTCTTAGTTAGGCGAGCAAACAGACTCATTTCAATGACAAGCTATGTGAGTTCTCTTATTAGCATGCTGAGTCGGTTCTATCATTCTTCTTATGAAATAATCTTCTTAAGCAACAAGCATTCAAAAACTCAGATTCATTATTAAGTCGTGCAAGAATCAGAGAATGCAGTTCTGCCCACTCACTTTGATCAATCGGTCGGAAACTCTCCGAGAAGACTTCCATTTGAGCAAGCAAGGCGATATCACTTGTACATAGCGCCTACGTGGAGCAGGGCACTATATGTAATGCCCCGCTCCACGTCGGCATTATGTATCAGGTGAGTGGGCAGAACTTCGTTCTCTGATTCTTGCATGCCTTAATAATAATCTAAGTTTTTGCTTGCAATATTTTCATAAGAGAATGATAGAACCCGTCTTGCATGTTAATGAACGGACTCGCCTAGCTCGTCTTTGAAACAAACAAATCTGTTTAACCAGAATCCTGAAACGCTTGTCTAAGAGTGCATGAACATGTTCACTATCGTCTATGCTTCGAGAGAAACATAATGTGCCTGAATGTGTTCAAGTGATAAGTCGGATTATCCCGCAACAACGATAACTGTTCTAATGGTTCGTCTCGTCTGTATACTAGAGTTTATTTGATAGTATTCTATGCATTCGTATCGGTCAGATAATAGCTTTTGGTGGAGAGCTGAACTGTATGCGTCATTAGCCACCTTGGGTCACAGCTGCCATTAGCATCAGATAAAGATTCATCGGCATGCTGGATCAACCGCTGTCGATCCTGAGATACTCGGGGACCGCCCTGCATATAGCTAAGTTTATTATGTTGGCTTGGATAGATAGACTACCCCTAAGATGTGCATGTGTGTCTAGCTATGCATTTGTCCCTGGAGTCTCACGAGACACACTGCGCATACCCTGAAATAGTACAAACGGCTTGCTTGCTTTATATCGCATATGAAACTATGTTTCCAAAGATGTTTTCATAAACCAAGTAATATGACTCTGCTATTGAACTGCATGAAACAAACATAGGTAAAATTAGAAAGATCACTAGTAATGTAATATTTTATAACATGATTACTTAGTGTTGGTTTTAGTGAATGCTTGTTTCTGTTCAGTTGTTTTATCTCACCAGTACTTATAAAAGTGCTGACCCCCAACAGTTTACTTGCTTGCAGGTACTGGATTGTCCGAGGGAGCGATAGGCGTGCCTTAGTCCCTAAGATCCGAAATCCTGGTGTCGATTGTTGCCCCGAGATGCTATCGTATAAGGGGGCATAATGTATGGAACGAACGCCTTTGCATAAGAGAACCCAAGTCCCTCGATTGTCCCGAATACTCAGTTGGCTAAATGCATTGCATTGCAACAATGTCCCTTTCCGCTGCTAACTCGATTGATGCGATGATAGCCAACAAACAACTTAAACGATAAAGTCTTGTGCGGGCGCAACCCCAGGCTCGCACGGCATCACGTCCCGATAATTCGAACGGGCCACACAAAGTCCTTCATCGCACCCATAGGACGGGCGCGGTGATGCGCGTCTGGTGCGCCGAGGCGCGGTGATTCGCGTCCGGTTCGATCCGGCCCAGCGGGGACGAGTGAGGCGGTGGTCCGGCTATACGGGCGACCCCTCAGTTCGAGGGCCGGGGCGTGACATTTATCATAGCTTGGATCCCAGGCAAGTATACCTTGTCATATTTTTTACAATATTGCATTCTTTTCTCTACTATATTGTTACTCTTTCCTGTCACATGTTTCCTTGTGCCGATGTCATGGTTGGTTTATCATATTATGCTTTAGTCTTATCTTCTCATTTTACATGCACATACATTATTTGTTTTTTGTTTATTCTTGCTTATTTTACGCATGTATTATGATAGTATATGTTTAGCTCTATGCCTTCGTACCCTTGTGTTTGACCTGAGTTGACTGTAATCCTTAGGAGAGACGTGTCCTCTAGAACTAAGAGAATCCTATGGCGTTATGGTATAGAGAGATGAGTTTACTGAGAACGTCCTATGGCATTGTGGTACAGAGTTGCGAGTTGACTGGAAACATCCTATGGCGTTACGGTATAGTGAGTTAGCATTACCGGGAGCATCCCATAGCATTATAGTATATGCATACGAGTTGACCAGGAACGTCCTATGGCGTTTCAGTATAGTGAGTTGTTATCCTATCTCGAGATTGGGAGGGTCTCATGGCATTACGGTATTAAGATATTATCTTACAAGGAATATCCTATGGTGTTATGGTATTGATCCTTTAGCAGTGACATCCCATGTATTCTAGTTATCCTTATTTGTGAGTCACCAGTTCGATGTTTGGTCGTGCCCGTATTACCAGTTTTTATTAGCATGTTTTTACTATCTTCATTATGGCATGTATATTATGTATCATGTTATGTTCCTCTGAGGACCTGAACCTTTCTTCATATTTTAAGGAGCAGGATTACCCGGAGATCTACGAACCATCAATGAATACAGGAATAGCTTTGCCAGAGGACTTGGAGGTCTACCCATCATGGTACCCATGAGACCGGGAAGGTTTTTATTATGTGTTTTAATCATCTTTATCTAGTTAGAGATGCTAGGATCTAGTTATCTTCCTTTCAGCATTTTGCTTTATTTCAGTCTACTAGCAGTGGCTTTGTCTCCACTGGACTTGACATACTACTTGATGGACTTGTTACTCAGTACTTTACCTTTAACATTTATATTCAATATTTGATTTTCCTTATTATTGTTTCTGTGGATGAGATCTAGATTACCTACCAGATATTTGCTAGCTTAGTTTTATAGACATGAGTTCATACTAGACATCGTAGTACACTTCGACGATACCATGAAATTGGATTATCCCTTCGGAGTCGTATTAGCTGGCCATTGCCATCTTATTATATGCTTATTCATCTCCCCAAGTTAAGATATTGAATGTCCGTCGATCAAATTATGTGACAGACAAATATATTGATCGACATCTTTTATCCTTAAGTAGTACCACACAACTTTATTTGTCATGTCGGATATAATCCACCTACATGGTTTACATGACAATCCCTATGAGTTCCTTAAAGGGACATCATCAACCCAACGTATCAGAATTTCTTTTATAATCAATAGTCCATCATATACACAATGCTATTACCAATTTTATAGAGGTTATTGACCCATAATAAATCTCACTCTTTTATGAGTCAAAGTATTGCATACTGAATATATATATATCTGTTATTATATCCGGATTAAGAGCACAAGCATCCATAATAATAGAGGTGTTTGTTCTCTTATGTATTCAGTACAAAAAGAATGACCTTAAGTGGTCATGTTCAATATACACAAAGTGTACTAGTGTAAACCTATAGTCAAGATAGACTAATAACGTATTACACTACAACCTTACAATGGTTTGTCTAAATCCATATAGGTTGTAAACTATTTATATATATTCTACATGAAACTGATAATATAATCTTCCGTGTGACACCACACACCATATTATCTATAATATATAATATCAGATACTTGCATTAACAACATGCAAACATTTCTCCATATGATTCTCATTCAAAAATAAGAAAATGTAGTTAGTACAAAGTGATGCTTTTAGTATATAACCCTAACATCATGTATATTAGGAATATAACATATTTTATCTAAACTCTAAATAGACATTTCAAACATCATGTACTAAGACACAAGGAGTTAAAACAGAAAATACATGAATCTTATCCTTTGTTTTGGACATACAACCACGAGATTTGATCTAAAATCTTGCAACTTCACACACGTGTATTTGATATGAAGAGCATGTTATTTGCCATTAAAATTGATTGGTTCAATAACAAGCAAAAGAAAGTACAAAGAGGTCCTAGACAGACATTCTAAGTACACTTTTTTGATTCTGGGGTATGACGATAGACAAAGAGCACTATGGCGGCTCCCTTACTCCGTTGACGATCCGACGCAGGGTGAAGAAGCTCTCTTCTGCTCTCTCTCTCTCTCCCTCTCTCCCCTCCTCTGCTATTCTCTATCTGTACATCTGTGTTTGGTTTGGGCATATCACCCAGGTATATATAGTTATCCTTGGGCGCACATATGTTAGGCCACATGGATGCTAGAGGGTGCCATGTGTACCTTCCTAACACGGTACAACTATAACCATGAGCAGGCTAGGCTGCCACATGGGCGATTATTGGGATTTTTTATCACTTAAGATCTGGACGGTTCTCGTCCTTTGCAGGCGTGACTTGGTCAATTTTGACACGTGGCCCGCACTCGGTTGGAGAGAGCTACTTCAGTTGTAACGGAAAGACTTGGTCTTCATAAAGTCTAAGATGCATGTGGCCAGAGAAAGCGTAAGACGCATATAGTCTGGGATGCACGAGGCCAGAGACGCATAAAATATATGGAGTCTGGGACCAATGGGGCCAGAGACGCATGGAACGCATGGAGTCTGGGACGCATGGGACCAGAGACACATGGAATGCATAGAGTCTGGGATGCATGGGACGAGAGACGCATGAAACACAAGGAGTCTGGAACGCATTGGGCCAGTCACACATGGGAAGCGTGGAATCTGGGACGCACGAGGCCAGTTATGCTTTACACGTGGTGTTGTACCCCATAAAGAGTGAAGTTATGTGCTGACGTGAGACTACTGTCGTTTAGTGTGTTTACGTCTTTTGAGGCAATCAAAAAAATTATTTTTGTCAGGATTGTATGTCAGTGACTATCCTGTTGACGGGATGCCATGTCTGGTCCGTTTACTACTAAGGCTGCTTCGGCTGATTGGGACACATGGACATCATCTTGTTGGGCCGTATGGTAATTCTTCGGCCTGATCTCTTCTGAACTTTGGGGCACGTGGTTGTTGGACGCATGGATGTGTATTTTCCATGCTTCTATAAGACCCCTTCAAAGTTTTTAAACTGATAAGTTTGGAATACTTTGAATAAGAAGCATGGAGGAGATGTCTTCGGTCGCATGGGTACTATATCGCATGGCCATTGGGACCACATGGTCGTGGGCCGCACGGATGAGCGCTTCCAGGCTGTCACATCTCCATTTAATGCAGGATTTGATTTAATCCTTGGGGAGATTTGTTAGGATTTTTAGCCATCTCATGACGCGGAGCCCGAGGCAATGGTTCACTCTTGGGTGACGGCGGATCGAGAATTCAAGCGCCATTTTTATCCTAGGTTTTCACGTGGGTTGAGGCAGTTTGGGCTATAAAAGAGGAGAAGTCGGGAAAGAGAGAGACTTTTTCCTAATTTTCTTCCTTCCTTGTTACAATTTTTCTTGTGTTCTTCGTCGACGACTGCCATGGCTTCTCGAGCTCCTTCTTCTTCCACGGCTGTCAAGGGCAAGGGCCTAGATACTGAGACTTTGGTCCCAAAGAAGAAGGGCACAGGAAGAGGGAAGATTCTTGCCACCGGGGGCAGCTCCCTGAAGATTCCTTCTGACGTGCAAAATCCTGTCAAAGGTAGGGTTCCCTCCGAGGACGACGAAAAATAAAAAATCATGAGACATTGCTTATATGGTTCATCGCATGGATGAGGAGACATGCATGACCTTTTCCCGGATCTCGTCACCTGAGTGTATAGACCTCTGACACGACCTATCGCATGGATGTGCGGTTCTGCGATGTGCAGTCCGTGGGTCTGTCGCATGGGTGGTAACCTTGCTTTGTGCAGATCTAATCTGTGCCTTGTGTGGGTGACACACATGGCTTTTTGTTGCGATACTTTAGCACACATGCTAATTTTTGCTTTTTTTATGTTCTTTGCAGTGAACTTGCCCACTACTCCTTCTAGTGAGTTAATTCTCAACCCTGAGCGGGTCCCGTTGAGCATGAACTCTATGGATTTGACTGCCTTCATGCAAGTCCAACTGGATAGGGGTTTCTCGTCCGAGAGGCAAGAGCTGATTGCTGGCCAGAGCAAGTTTTATGTTCAAAGCCAGATGAATGCAGGAAAAAGTGTTGCTGGGCAAGATCTCTTTTTTAAGAAACCCTTCTTTCTTTTCAGGGATGCGATGACTACCTCTGCTTCGGATGTGGGGAGGTCTAAGGAGAAATAGACTTTCACCCATTGTGGGACAAAGATGTCGTTGCCCGCTTTCGAGTGCCATATGACTCCGTTGGACTTTTGCGTAGTAATGAGCCAGAGGGAGATGAATTGGAACATGATGCCAGAGCCACGGTGGCCCTCCTTGGTAATATTTGGCATGGATCGAATTTGAGCAAGGGGACTTTCTCTTGCTATAAGGAGTCGCCTTCCTACTCTTCTCTTGGGTTGGCACGGGGGGTTGTCAAGAGCGACTTAGGGCCAAACCTTGATGCTTACGCTGCGGACACGTTCCTTTACCAACTGGCCAAGAAAGGGAGTTATCCTTCTGGTCAATTAAGGACTCTTGGCTGGGCCCATTTCAGTCCCTCGTGGTGTCGGTTGACCCGATGGGTGCTGAGGCGCTATGAACGAGAACTATGGGATGCTAGTATCTTTCATGCTATCCGGGTCACTTGTTATGGCCTGGAGATGAACCGTTGCCTCTTTATCACCTTAGTGGAGATGTATAACTCCATACGGGGACTTTATTCACGCCTGGTGGTGAGATGGGGCTTGCTTTGCATGAGATACATTCGATGTCGAAGCTCCCCTGGGGCAATGTGTCTTACAAGGAATATGTCCTGAGTATCAACAAACTAGGGGACCTCAAAAAGGAGGATCCGGAGCTCGTAGTAGTATACGCAGAGCTATTGTGCCATCATAGTATCTGCCAGAGAATGTATAAGGAGGAGAAGCCGTCGGAAGAAGAAATCCCCTACATTACTGTATGGACGCACTATCTTTTCCTGGAGAAGCCCGAGTCAGACGAAGTTTATGTTCGTGGGCCGCAATCCCAAGAGGCTGTCGCAACTTTGATCCAGAAGTATCGTAAGGCGTCTATCGCTCGCGATCCATCTGCCGAGAGCGAGGAGTTGAGCTACTTCTTTATGGATACCTATGAGATATCTGAGAATGCACTATTAGCGGGATATCTGATGATCTGGCTACGTAGCTACGTGTTCACGGGGGGTTCAGGCTCGATTGAGAGAATCAGTCTTGATCTTATTCTCCTGGCCGTATGGCTGGCTTTTGGCTATCCTCTTGCGCTACTTCCCGCGATGGTCTGCTGCATCCAATACGGTCCGACATTTTTCCTCTAAGATAAAGCACCACAAATGGGTTGGAGAGTTCAGTAGGGTGGAGTTACCCTATCACTACTTGATGGGTTGGCTTTTATTGCACCATCGGTCCTTAATGCGCCTCGGCACCCAAGAAGGAATGTTGGAGGGGGATGATGTTATCCGTCGCTACTGGGGGATGAACTGGAAGTGCGAGAATGTGCCCTCTTGTAGGAGGGAGCTTGCTTATCTGAACGATTGGACGTTCTTTAGCACCATCCCAGAATTCACTAGGGGGAAAGGAGTGTTATTCACCGAGACAGTAGGGCTGTTGATCGTCCGTTGTCGGCAAAACTTTACCGCTGGTTTCTCACTATCCGTCATTCCCATTTGGTGTATCAAACTCGGGCTGACGTCTACTTGGAGCCCTATCTACACAGTCGGGTTGCTCGTCAGTTCTGGTACAACCAGCTTCTGTTGGATACTCCTAGTGCTTCCCTCGGGTATTGCGACAATCTTCTCGATGTTGCTCGTGCGTGGAGCTACTTTGTCGCCATCGGAATTCAAGCTGAGTTTGGATTTCTGGGGGCTGGCATCGTGTCGCCCATGTTGTTTGCTGCAGGGAGTCTCTACTGCACAATTAATGCTCCCCCGTCTGATTATGACCCCGGGATGAGCTACCTGGCGGGCACTGTTTTCACGCCTCCGTCTTTGAAAGGCTGATGAACGCCCAAAAAGGGCAAGGGTGTGGCCCGACCTTTGCCTGTTGACTCAGACCCACCGACTAACGAGGGAAATCCTTCTGATTGCCCTCCTGCTTCTAAGCGTAAGACGACTGTAGCTTGCCACCCAAGTCATTCCAAGCGAGCGCGAGTCAAGAAGGCTCCGAAGATGGGGCTTATAGAAAGATCCGATCCTTCTGCAGAGGATATAAGAGAGGAGGTAGAAACCAGTACGCTGGCGGCTTTTAAACCGGACCCCACTTTGGATGCGATAGCAGTGTCCGTAAGACCTCTTAATTTTATTCTCGTGACTCCTCTACATGAACATATTTCTTCTGGTCTGTTTAAAACTTTGAAGCCATAGGGGAAACAGGATCACCCTCTGCGGTCTACGGCTGCTAGGGTCTATTATGTAGAACGAGATGAAGATTCGATGTCTCATAATCCTGAGGTTGTGACTGAGGAGCCTGCCCCTGAGAATTTAGGCGGGCATATCCCCGAGGGGGAGCTGGTAGAACCGGCTACTCCCCATATTTCGATGAATGACCCGGATATTGTCGAGGTGGCTCAACAAATCCCGTCATTTGTTCTGGGTATGTTATTCCATATTTTCTAGCAGGATGAGATCTTTCATCTTCAGTTTTCTATTTTGTTGGTGCGGTCGATCACAGGTGATTTTGGTCCTGCAGACTCAACTTCTCCTTTGAGGATGGTGAATGTGGCCTCTGAGGAAGATGCAAAAGAAGACAAAGACGGGGGGATGGTTCGGAGGAAGTCCATTCTCCCTGCCTCTACTAGGGGTGGAGAACAACCGACGGAACCTTCTATTATGGTTAGTGTAGGGGAAGCCTCTACCTCTGCGAGTCTACCTGGTGTGGCGACCGCTTTGTCACCTCCGCGGGGTGACGTTGGACGACCAAAAGTTGCAGATTCCTTAGTTACTGGGGACATCGACCCTCCAGCGGGGTCTATTCCTGGCCTTGCCAGTGTGAAGGCCAAGCTTGCCAGTTTGCCCGTCATCCAGACTCTAATTTCGGCGGGACAGAGCTTGGCTGCTGTGATAGCAGTTCGTCGTCCGACACCTGTGGTTCCACCATCCGACTTGTCGAGTGTTGTCCCCTCTATTTCACAGGCTACTTCGACTGTCGAATTGCTTATAATTCCTTTGGCTTCGGCTTCCTTGATGCCTTCTACGAAAGTTGCGATGATGGCTACTTCAAAGTTATCCTTCAGGGCTTCTACATATTGTCAATACAAGGTGTCCAAAATGTACTGGTTCGAGGGATGCCCTTTGTTTGGTCCAGGCATGATGCCCTGGGGAAAATACATATTTTAAAGACCTTCCCTGGCTTTGAGCAGATGGCTGACCTGCTATTTAAAAATTAATTAAAGTGGGACAGCACTTGGATGAGTTGCAACAGGTACGACAGGCTGAAGTCGCTGCGACCGTGGCCACGGAGTTTGAACGCTTCCTAGACTCCGTAAAACAAGTGAAGGCAACCTATAGTCAAGCTAAGGTGGGTCTTGAGAAGAAACTCCGAAAACTGAAACTCCAACGTATTGCGTTGGACGCAAAGGAGACGACTAGTTTTGCCCGGGAAGATAGTTTCTCTCACACTATTGCTGAGATCCAGGAGAAGATTGCACAACTCTAGTCCAACCTCAAGATCCTGGAGGGTGACGTTCGAGTGTCCCGTCAAGAGCGAGAGGTTATTCACGCACAATCTCTCACTGTAGCCCAGTCTTCTGCCACTATTGAAGGGACTCTGAAGAGACTGGAGGAGAAGCACCAGTCTTACGCTCACTTTGATAGTCCTACTATTGTAGCTCAAGAAGCCGAGCGCCGAGTCAGGAGTCGGATTGATATCAGAGTGGCTCATCTCCGAGAACGCTTAGAGGAGTTGTGCACCGATCAGTAGTATCAGTGGTTGTTTCTTTCTTTTTATTTTGATTGAGGCGTTGGTAAGTCCTCAAATGTCGTTTGCTTTTAGTTCCTAGTTTAGAGGAAAATAATAATAAAAAAGAAAATTTTTCTCTTTTGTTGGAATTATTCGTATAAACTTTGGGTATTGCACTAGAAGTGATGTGGATGTAGTACAACACCGTAGTTGCCAAAGATATCCCACTGGGGAATCTTTGGGGGGACTTATTACTTCTTGTGCAAGAGTGTGCAAGTAATAAGTTCGAAACATGCCTTATCATAGGTGATATGGACGTGGCAAGTTTGGTGGAATTAACACCGTTGGCGCACTTAAATTGAAGCACGAGTGACAAGTTGAGACGATGACTGATGATAGTTGTAGGGAGAGGTTTGCTCCGAGGTCACATGGACATGGCAAACTCTCAGGGGAGGATGCGAGGATGTACGATAGCTCAGAGGTGACGTAGACGTGAGCTGATCAATAGTCATACCGAAAGGTATGTATGATTATGGTATTTTTGTGGAAGAAATTTAAAGCGGGCCAGAGGTAACATGGGTGTAGCTGTTTGCTTCCGTTAAGGACATCCCATTGGAGGATCTTTGGTGGACATATTACTCTTGCGCACTAGAGTGCAAGTAATAAGTTCAAAAATAATCCCTATCAGAGGTAATATAGACATGATAGGTTTTGTCGACCAATTATTTTTTGCGTATTTGAGTACAAGTAATGAGTTTAAGACAAGCCTTGCCAGAGGTAATATGACCGTGGCAGATTTTGTGGACTTAACATCGCTGGCGTACCATGGTAAGTACAGGTGATAAGTGGAGATGACAACCGATATCAGAGGTAATGTGGACATAATGATCGATAGCCAAGACCTGGGAGGTTTGCTCAGAGGTGATATGGACATGACAAACTCAACCGGGGAAAAATATTAGGATGATAGTTCAGAGGTAATATGAATGTGAACTGATATCCGAGAAACTCGTTGAGGAGTGATTTGCTAAGTATGGTCTATCCGGGAGTATGGATAGAACTGGGGATTACTCCATTGGGGAGATTGGTGGGACGATAGCTCAGAGGTAATATGACCATGGCTAACGTCT
Source organism: Iris macrosiphon (assembly GCA_036927795.1). NCBI lineage: Eukaryota > Viridiplantae > Streptophyta > Magnoliopsida > Asparagales > Iridaceae > Iris > Iris macrosiphon. Next base: position 83,893,009 of record JAYESA010000009.1, on the reverse strand, counting down.
AACGAGATTGGTTTTTGAGAGGTCACCGTGGGAGTGTGCCATTGGATCTGAGGACTGCTCTGCTGGGAAGACTTTGAGGATCCATCATCCGTTACATATCCAGGACTCCTAGATACAGATAATGGCTTTTACAGAATTTTGTAAAGAAGGGAAAAATGTTGTTTATAGGTACTTGCTGGGGATGAAGAACCAATAGTGTAGAGATGTACATCTTAATTGTCCGGCTGGTAATAAGAGGAGTATAAGTTAAGTTTAGATGTATTACTTTTTCAGGAACTTATCGTTGATATGCATCATAAGTAAGTAGGTCCCTTTCCTTACCCGTTTGTTGAGCCGGTAGGCGTCGTTGGAGAATACTGATTCTACGACGAACGGGCTTTCCCATTTGGGTTTTAATTTGTCGGTCGTTTTGTGGATCATAACCATCGGCCTACTTATGGTCAGGATAATATCACACACTTGGTAGGTCCCCTTCCTTACCCGTTTGTTGAAGGCTCCCGAGAGATGCGCTAGATATAGCTCAATGCATTGTTGAGCTAAGAGACATTTCTTATCGAGTGCTTCTAACTATCATAGCTGTCGACAGTGATTGTCATTGACGGTTAATTGGTTAGAGAGATCCACTCGGAGTGAAGAGATTTGGATCTCGAGCAGAAGGACCGCTTTACTTTCGTACACCAGAGAGAAAGACGTATTGCCAGTAGCTGTCCGGACCGTTGTACGGTCGGCCCAGAAGCATTCACCTACCTTCTTGTTCAATTCATGTTTATTGGAAGACACAAACTTTTTAAGAAGCTTTATGATGGTCTTGTTGAAGGCTTCTGCTAAACCATTTGTCGTTGGGTTGTAGACAATCGATGCCACATTATGAATCTGGTTTTTGTCATAAAACTGGTAGAACGCATAACGTGTAAACTGTAGACCAATGTCATGGATCATCCTTCGTGGCAAGATGAAGTAGTATATGACGTGATGCTTGACAAAGCTGATCATGATGGACATCTTTACTTCCGCTATTGGTACTGCTTTGCTCACTTGGAGAACTAGTCGGTGATGGCGAGGATGAACCGATGTCCCTTGGATGAAGGTGGACTAATTGGTCCAATGATGTCCATACCCCAGGCTTCGAATGACCAAGACGCAATAGTCAGGTGTAGGAACTCCGAGGGTTGGTGGATGAAGTCTGGATGGATTTGGCAGACTTGACATTTTCTTGCGCTGTCGACGGCATCCGCTACCATTATTGGCCAATAATAACACATTCTATAGATGCAGTACTGTAGCTTGGACATTAGCTGATGAGCACCGCAAACCCCGTAGTGAGCCTCGTGGAAAGCCTTCTTCGTTTCTGCATTCGATAGGCATCGCAGCAGAAGGCCATCATAGGAGCGATGATACAATATTTTGGTAGCTGAATCGTAATAGAACCGGAGGGAATATCTTCTGAAGGAAGTGGTTTCCTTTGGGTTCTCGGGGAGAATTCCATAGCCTGCATAGTCGATGAATGGAAGTCTCTAGTCTTTTAAGTCAATGTTCATCTATATTGAGTAGCTCTGGCACAGAGAGAGATTGTTCTTCGGGCAGACCAGCTCCTGACCGATCATGGTGATCAGTTCATGTGTATTGACTGGAACAACGAGAGAGACTGTGAGTCCGGCTAGGGCATTCACCTCGACATTTTGTAGCCGAGGTACATGCTCTATGAAGAACCCCTTGAAGGTCGAGATGATGCCAAGCGCAGCTTGATGGTAAGGAAACAGATCTTCGTACTGGACTTCGTAATCGCCCCGGATCTGATTGACTATCAGCTTGGATTCACCGTAGGCTTCCAGGTGGTCAACTCCCACTTGTTTAGCGAGTTAAAGTCCAACGATAAGAGCGTTTTACTTTGCCACATTATTGAATGCATTGCTCAGTAAGGGAGTAGGCACGGTTGATAACCAGATCATATGGAAAGATAAACACTATCCCGACTCTAGCGACGATGTCACCTTTGGGCCCTGTCCTCGAAGCACCATCGAAGAATATTCGCCAAACAACTTCTATATTTTTTACTCCCCATTCCCGATATACGTGTTTGGATCATATTTTTATTTTTAGCATGGTTGCATATGCATGGAGACTAGACCCATTCTTTGGTTTAACCTGTTTATGGTTTATTTAGTGGGTTGGTTCAAGTCTTGAGAACCTTTGGTTCATCCCACAACCCTATAATATATAACCCAATATTTCTCTCTCTCTCTCTCTCTCTCTCTCTCTCTCTTCACTTCTTCATTACTTTCTCTTCTTTAGTTTTCTCTCCCCATTTCATAGGCAAGTACATCTTGCATGAGAAATGAAAAAACCCTCCATATTATTGTTCCATTATATTTATTATGTGTTTCTAAGCACTTTTAGCTCTTGGAGTTTTCTGTTTTGATGGATAGATTAGTGTAGATCTATATTTCTAAACTTAGGGTTTTATGGGTTTTATGAGTTTTTCTTGGTTTTGATCCATTAAACTTATGTCTTTGAAAACCAGTTTTTGGCTTTTGGTTCACCCGATTTGGACTTAAAATGAGGATTTTATGAACAAAATAAGATTTTACTTTTTGGAGCTTTTTCGCAATGGCTGAATCTGCTATTGGAGAAGACAAAGTTTTTATGCGGTCAGCGAGCTATGTGGCTGAGAGTGCCATTCGGCCCGAGAGGGTTATGCGGCCTAAACTCTTGCCGCATATTGCCAACATACGTCCATTTTGTTGGACGCATGACTGCTGATTTGCACAGTGTTCTTGAACACCTTGTGCTTTCACTCACTGAACGAATGAAAATTTTGCTGAGCCCTAAAGAAATCCATGCTGCAGATAACTTCATGCGACATTAAACCCCATGCGAAACCGACACTCATGCGGCCAGGAGAACATGCGGCCCCTATTTCTGGGACACATGGCTCGGAACCGTTGTCACTTATTTCTATAGTTTTGTCTTTTCTTCCTGACACACTTTATGGCTTGTCACATCAGTCACTTTATGTCTCATCTCTGACACTTTATTTATTTGACTGTCACTTCAATACTTGTCCCAAGGAGTAGACTTAACCCTGGGCATGCGGCCAAGTGGTCCATGCGGCCTGACTCTTCATGTAGCCTAACTTCATGTGGCATGCTTTCTCGTGTGGCATAACTTCATGCGGTCTGACTTCATGCGGCATGACTTCTCATGCGGTCTGACTTCATGTGGCCTAGAGACTCATGCAACCTTGCTTGTTTTAATTGAATATTTTTCTGACTTTTGTGACCTAATGTATAATTAGTAATTGGACTCGAATACTGTATCCGTGCCGATACCACTATTACTTGATTATTATTCATGATTTATTATGCGCCGAGGAGCGACACATCCTATCACGTATTGTGATTATATTTGGGTTGTGCATCGAGAATGCCTCCAAATTCCTGAACATGTGATATTATAAATATACATTTTTTCTCCAGTACGGGCATGATAAGAGTGTCAACTACCAAAGCGTGGCTAGGACATTGATTATATGAATGTTGCATACACGCTCGGGTGAATCCAGATTTGACTTTCATGGATTCGTATCTAGCGTGTCCGTACTTTGTATGACATCTTAAGGGAAATTCTCATGTGACCACGCCTTGAGATTTCAAATACAACATAGGGCTAATTAACTAACTAAAAGTGGTAGTAATATTTGGAGGAAATGATATCCCGAGATCATGCCAACGAACATTCCCACAAAGATTCATTCTAAGTACGATGTGGGCTGGACACCACGGATACTATATATTAGCTGCCTTAGTGGAGTGCAGTATGAGACTTATTATTATGCCGAGCCACTATTTTATTATAGGAACACTGGAACCGCTAATACCATATTTTTAGCGCAGTTGCCCTTTGGGGGACTAGTGCATCCTGCAAGTGCTTATTTTATTATATTGGTTCAGTTAGCTCATGTTCGGCACTGGCATGATCTGAGGTTACCTATTATGCATTATTCTGAGATAACCTCAGACTCCACAAAATAGTAAGCCGTACAAATGATTGGGCGATATAAGAAATGGACTTGGTTTTGAATATATTATTCGGCTAGTAGCCTAGGAAAATGGACTATCATAGTGTGAGGATTCAACCCTTGTCTTTTTTTGGTTGTAGGGTTGAGCCTTAGCGCTAGGATATGCCGTAGACCTAAGTTACGACACTGAACATATATATTATTATATGTTTTTCTTGGGTTTTTTGTTTCTATATTTCGTAATTTCTTTATGGTACTTGCTATTTGGGGTCTAACCCCACTGGTTTTGCATGGCCAGGTTTCGAACCAGCACCTGAGGATGCAGCATACTTTCTCCCAACTCATGGCGCGCACCAGGAATATGGTCGCAGGGGATAGCGAGTGAATTTTCTTCTTCCCTGCTCGTCTTGCACATTTACTTCTTTTTGGCATTTAGACACCGACACATGTTAGCTGGCTCGTCTGGATATTAGTTTTCTTTACATGGTTATATTAAATTAGACTGCTGTTGATCACTGTCATGTACTTATGTTACTCTTTCAGCTTCTTATTTTGCACAACTGGACTCCAGAATATTTTGAGAAAGCGTTGGGACGCCTTATTGCTTATCATATATGCTCTATGCTTACTGTTTCTTGTTTGAATAGTTGAGACAGAGAAGTTTTTGCCCATAGGAGACTTGATTGTAGCATGCACCCCCTTATCTTATACAGCCGTGATCTCCGTACGACGTATAGCACCTTGTATGGGGTAGCTGGCCATGTCCATTTTTGTATTCCTGTACTGGGGCATGATAGCGTTCGTCACGGTGTTGGAGTCTGCAAATAAGTCTGGAATCTCATTATAGATTTTTGAGATTTCTGCCACCAGATGTGCTGCTAAGAAGTCGGCCAGTGATTGACCCTTGATGGCTTTCTGTGGAACAAACACCATATCGTATGGTGACATCAATATTGTCTAGGTGTTTAGGCGAGAGTTGAGCGCCCCAGGTTTGGACATAAGGACCCTGAGGGGGTTGACCCGAGAGATCACTTGGATCATTTATCCTGCTACGTAATGCCGAGTCTTCTGGATAGCGAATACAAGAGCAAGGCATTCCTTCTCAACGGGGGTGTACCTATGCTCCGCACCAACCATCATCCGGCTAAGATAATAGATGGCCTGCTCGTGGCCTACATCACTATTTTGGGCTAATAAAGCACCGAGGGAGTGGTCCATCGCACGTACATAGAGCAGAAAAGGCTTCCCCACAACTGGGGCTACCAGCACTAGAGGGTTTGATAGGTATTTCTTGATGTCTTTGAAGGTGCGTTGACACTCTTTGTTCTAGAAAAAGGAGATACCTTTCCTCATGAGCTGGGTGAACGACCGACAACTCCCAGAGAAGTTTGATATGAACCTTCTGATGTATGCAAATCTTCCTTGAAGGCCGCAAAGTTCTCTAAGGTTCTTCGGTAGGGGCATTTCAGGGATCATTTTAGTTTTGTCGGGGTCTACGTGAATACCCCAAGAAGTGATAATAAAGCCCAAGAATTTGTCGCTGGAGACTCCCAAGAAAGATTTGGTAAAATTTATCTCGAGCTGGTGAGTACGCATGAGGTCGAACACAGTCTTCAAGTCCCTGAGGTGATCATCTTTGGAGCGACTCTTGAAGGCGATATCATAGATGTAACACTCGACCGTCTTGCATAGATGCTCATGGAAGATGGTGCTCATAGCTCACTAGTATGTAGCACCCACGTTCTTTAGACCGAAGGGCATGACTGTGTAGTAGTATACTCCTATCAGTGTTCAGAATGATGTATGCTTCTTATAATCAGGAGACATCTTGCTTTGATTGTAGCCTGAGAATCCGTCCATGAAGTACATATGCTCGAAGCCACAGGTATTTTCGATCATTATGTCTATGATCAGAAAGATAAACTCGTCCTTAGGACAGGATGCGTTTAGATCATGAAAGTCAATACAGATCCGGATATTCCCGTTCTTTTTGAGGATGTGCACGATGTTGGCTATCCAGTCTGGATGTTGTTCTTCACGGATGAAGCCACTAGATATTAGTTTGTGGCTTCAGCTTTATTGGTGTTTAAAATGTCTGGCCGGAGCCGTCATTGCTGCTGCTATGCATGCTTAGCATTCGGCAAGATGTTGAGCTTGTAGACCACGATTTGGGGTCCAATCTTGGCATATCTTCGTAGCCCTAGGAAAAGACATCAATGTATTCCCTGATGAGCTGTAGTAGGAATTCCCGTTCATCATTAGTCAGACTCTTGTTGATGAAGATATGTTTGGGGGAGGATTCGTCTCCCAGATTGACTTGTACGACTTCGTCTTCAGTAGGAGGTTCTTGTTTTTTGAACCGCATCTTCCATTGTGAATCTAGGCTTTGGTCACACAGTTCTTTTTCAAAGAGTTCTGGTGGATCTTTGTCGTTTTCCTTAAGGTCAGCTGACACCATGTTCGCAAACAATGTTTGCTTGAGCATGTCCTCGATACTGACGCCAGAGTCCCAATAGGAAGACTTTTAAGAGTGAGAGTGTAACTCATCTTCTTCATTTGAGCCCTCGGGGATAGTAGGAGGCGTAATGTACCATAAGCCATGATTGGTCTTATGGTAGTAATCCTCGAATTTGTCTACCGGAGTGGTAAGGCACAAAGGAAGTCGCCGACCTTTGTTGTAATTCAGACCTCGGTTGCTTTTAATATCATACCCCATCTTCTGGATGAGGTGTTTGGCTTGACCACTGAACCGGTAGAGTTGTATTTTGCCGGTATCGGGTTCTGGCTCTTGTTCCTCCGGGATGAAGGAGCGGGGCATTCAACCCTGCCGAAGATGATGGGTTTGTATCCCCTCCTCTTTGTTGGAACCGTGAAGTAGGAACCTTGGCTGGGGAGGATTTGGTTTACAGCATCGGTGCTAGTCACCTATGCCTGCAAGCGCTGGCCTAGACCGTGCTCCATGGAGTACAGTGTGGTTATGTGTGCAACTTCGAAGTAGTTCAAATATAGCCCTTTATTGATGAAATGAGGTATCTCATCATCCAGAATTACATCATTGAGAGAAAGGACGTTAATATGAGCAGCTACGTACTCCTCCAGCTCTTCTTTCCCGAGATCTACCCTAGTGCGAGCGACGACTTTATCTTTTTTTTTTTTGTGCATCTTTACTACCAGAGGTTCAGACGTGGTAGGAGGCAGTGGATCATCCTTCGGAGGTTGACTTAGCCTGCGAAGACGAACGACCAAAGGTTTGGATGTGGTAGATAGTGATGGATCTTCCTTCAGCGGTCGATCCGTCCTACGAAAGCGGACAACTAGAGGTTCGGGTGCCTTCCTGCGTAGTTTTACGACGAGGGGAGAGGTTGTGTCAGGAGCGTATGCCTTTAGACGGACTCTTAAGGGCTATTCTGGTGTTGTCCCAGCCTCTACCTCATCATCGGCGTCATTGCTACATTCATCTTGGTAGACCTGTTTGTAATGGATCGAGTTGGAGTAATAGGCTTTGATCCCTTTGAACGGATCAACATCAACAAACTCTATTTTGACCATGTCGTGTTCGTCGACGTACTTCAGGCCCTGGTGTAGGGTCGACGGTACGATCATATATCCATTTATCCATAGACGTCCGAGCAAGACATTATAGGATACATCTAATTCAATGACATAACACGTGACCTCTACTTTTTAAGTCGCCGATATAGATTTTTAGGCAAATCTTGCCCAGAGGGTAGCTCCTTCCTGAGTTGAAGCTAGTGATGGCAGTATTGGTGGCTGACATGCGATGCATCAAAATACCCAGGGTCTGAAGAAGACTCCGCAAAATGATACTGATTGGTAAATCGGGGTCAATGTACATTCGGTCCACCTTAATAGCACCAATATACCCTGTATAATGTAGGGGATGATCATATCAGTAATTCTTTAATAACATGTCCTGTTGTGAGAACATGATGTTGGGTATCGCCTCCATAATGTTATTATAGTGGGGGCAAGCAGCAGGATCTTCAGGTGGTGGCTTGACCAGCGACAGGTAAGTATCAGTATTTTATAATGCCTCAGTAAGAGCGACTCGAGTGTCTTTGGAGAGTCGGAGAATCTCGAATAGAGACAACCTCGTTGGAGTGTTGGTGAGCTGGGCCAAGATGTCAAAGTTGTAGGGCTTTTCTAGCCCCTGAGCTGAATCTTTGCGCAGTGGTTTGTCAAAGCGAGTGTCTTTCCGCTTAGACTTGTCCTTTGTTGGAGGCTGGGATGGACCCGGATCTGATATTGCGGGTGCAACTGTTGGAAGTGCACCATCGTCAGGGATATTGTACTCTCGTTGGTGTCACACCCCGATCTCCCGCAGGCTAATCGGCCGTCCCCGCTAAGCGAGAATTACCTCGCCAGCGCTCCCGCGGGACGATCACTTGACCCATCTGGGCATGATTCCGCACGAGCGTAAGTCGCGCCAGTGCAAGGCCGTGGTTCATGCTGGCGGTAAGAGATCTAAGCCACAGAGTCGCACAGATTGTCCGAGTATAGCAAAATTATAAACGCATAAGCGATTGGTAACAAGTTCACAGAGTCGTCGATAGTGGAAGCATTGAATAACAAAAGTATTGAAGTAAAGCAAACTCTTTATTTATATTGAATAAGTGTTACAGGCGGCGCTAGGCCGAGATTATAAGTCGCTCAAGCCTCTCTCTCTCTGAAATAGTAAAAGCATGCCAAGTGCCTACATTTGTGGAATAATGTATATGTGATGTTCCAACATTATGTCCTATATATGTGCTTCAGTTCCGGACGCAACACTCCAAGGTTTCAGAGTGAACTCCACACCTTAGCAAGCACGAAGGAGGCATCTGCACCGAACGAGGTTCTTCCATACCCTACAAGCAATCTGGTAGATTATCAGTACGTGAATGCCCTAGTGGAGAGACTACTCGCCCGCTCGACAAATCCAAACACGTAATATAGGTTTCGTGCACCATCTATTTAGTTATCTTTCTAGTCTTGACTTGGATCAGTTTCATGGCAATGTGGAATAGCCTATCTCGTGTGGCAGTGCGTCGTACGATATAAGAGGAAACACGGTGAGACTTACCAACTTACCATTTGTCCTTCCCTGTCCAAGGCAAGCCAGGTTAATTCAAGCACGAGCATACATATAATGCATTTAGGGGCAATAGCATATGCAAACACAAATATTTCAGTGCGAGATTCTAATTCGGGTGCAGGAGCATACAAGTTATCCAGAAGTGTTGCAGAGGATGCGCAAGTGTTTCAATTTATTGACTGTGATGCAATGACTCGCATGCGAGTTGCCGCTAAGCGAGGATGACTTATCTATATGAACATGAGTCGCTGGCATAGCTGTAAAGGACCTAGTCCATGACGAGGATGGAATATAACGAAAGCACAAGAGGCACTACAAACCATCTCGTCCAGCACAAAAGGACTACACATGAAGTACCATCCAGACTGGATCGGCCACAGTGCCCCGGTGACCGTCCTGGATACTTTCAGGTTCATACTTGCACGGAACGACAATTAGATAGTCTTCCGAGGAGAACTAGATGAATGCATAAAATGCACAGTATTATACGGTCGAGGCATAGTTTATGCGACAAGCATTGAATCGAGGGAACAAATACAAGTTAACATATAAGTAGGCAAGCATTGCATTCATAAGAAAACTTAAGCATTTATGCTGGCTCGGGCCCGAAGGTAAGTCGAGGAGTAAAACCGTAAAGGGACTTACCGAGCGACATGATCTAGGGTCGTGCAATATAGCAAGTAAAGCAGTGCACTAAGAAGAGCATATACATATCGTTCTACTCGAGGCATAGCGGGTCTAGTTGCACAAGGCAAATGTAGCATGCAAGGGTCCAATATATAAGCAAAGTTCCATTTTCATGTTCTAACACAAGCAATACAAGTTGGGATTATTTCCTTATCTAGGTGCGTTGTATTCTTATTAGCATGCAGGGGTGATTCACCTAGCGACTTGCATGAAACATTTATATTTTAAGTGTGCTGGCTAAGCAAAGACAAGTTCATCGTAGCCATCCACCTTAGCGATAATTTGCCACGGTCGAGGAATACTCTGAGCGAGCCTCTGAAAGCCTAAGTCGAAACTCCTAAAGGGACAAGTCTGGAAATCCTTTTGCCTTAAATGAGTATTCTTGCTGAGGAAAGCGGGTCAGGACATTGCACTTTTACAGTTTGAATCGGCAGTCTGTTTGAGCGGAACGGGTCGTTACATTATACATCACTCAGAAAAAGTCTCATCCTCGAGACTTCCTGAGCGTAGGTCATACTATCACACTATCGAATCTATCCCAAGTGTAGCAATCGGTACCAGTAGATCTGATTTGTTCGAAAACAATCTCCTACTCGTTCCTTATGTCGTGTCGCGTATATGCTGAGTCAGTCTTATTTGTGCCTTAGTGTAGGACATGTTGTTTAAAGTGGGGTACGCTTCAATCCATCTTGAATAATGATTTGTGACTGAGGCAAACTTATACAAGTCATTATACTTGTTCATGTAGATATTCACTTGCACTAGCATAAGAGATCAGCATACAGCAAGTCTGGATCGTGCACATATTCAAAGTGCCCCTCAAACATATGCATGTCAACCAACTCGACGATAGCGAAGTCTTAGCACTCGAGTTTCACATCTTATTTAGTCTTGGACCGTGCACACGTTCAAGGCATCCCTTAAACATATGCATTCAACCAAACTTAGAGATAGTAAAATCGGACAAGCTACTTGCGAAAATCTCAAGGGTATTATTTTATTAAATCACGAGGATACTTCCGATAGGGTCAATCAATTCCAAGTCATTTCCATCCAACCCAATTCAAACATTTTGCACTACTGTTAAGCACGGTCTATTCGGATTAACCGACTAGCGTCCATCCATTCAGGTCAAACATAGCACACGTTATCGTTTCCAGTCTAACCCTAAGTCTTGTTTCCCCAGTTCTATGGCTTGTTCAAATAATATGGTAAAGTCAGTCACACTGGTTCATTCACACGGTACAAGATCGTCTGTCTAATTTTTAGGTTAGCTTATAAGGTCATAGATACAAGTTCAAGCATATGATACATCGTGCAAATTCATCGCATGATGCTCGTCCCAATTTCTAGGGTCAAACTATTATTCTTTTGCATAGGATATTCTACCCAAGCTCGTTTTACTCAGATTTCTAAACATCAAGCACGGATTATCCTACTCTCAATAATATGTTCGCTCGTATGGGGATTCGAGTTTGTTCAGTAAAATCCAAGATATATTCAAGTTGCAGGATAAGCCTAGTAATTTGCATAGTCTATCTCTCCAAACATGTTTTAATAGAATCCCTATCCATTCCAAGTCAAGACCACTAAGCCAAGATTCAATTATAAGCCTTTAGTTTATGGCTCAAAGTCGTCCAACCAGATTCACGTATCCGTTCATGAAACCATCAAGCAAAAGTCAAGACGATCAATAAGTTATCACGCTCCGATCTCCCGCAAGTTCGATCATCCCCGTTGGACGTGAGATCACCACGCCAATGCTCTTGCTGGATAATCGTCCTAATCCAGGCGTGACGCATGTACAAGCATAGAGTTACGCTCGCACAAGATAAGAACGTTTGAACGTTATGGTTATCTTCGGCACGATCGAGATACCTTATATTTCACTTTGCTCATCCAAGTTATATCAAAATCCACCAAGTCATGTTCGCTTATTCGATGATTACAATTCATCTAGTAAAATCATCCAACTTTAATGTTACCGTTCGGTAAATCTATAGTCTACTTCTTTCATTCCTCAAGCAACTAGTTTCAAATATTCAAGCCCAAGTCTATTCCCTCTTTTGATTCGTTCCATTCATCGAGTTCGTTTGGAATAATCACCGAACATGTTCCCGTGAGTTCGATCATCCCCGCCGTACGTGAAATCACCACGCCGGCGCTCCCGCAGGATAATCATTCTCGTTGGGACTGATTTCGAATATTTTCTTTCCGAACTTGATTTCAAGATCGTTCTTTTGAACTTCAAGCAAAATCCATTATCGTTTTATCTTTTTTATTGAACTACAATATTTAATTTGGACTAACTTCTATTCGAGCGATATTGTATTCAAGTTTAATCCGTTTGTTTCAATACGGAATCGCTCGTACGATCCTCTAAGTTTCTAACAAGTTTCCTTAACCAAGATATTAATTTCCAATTCCACAATCCCAATTCTATATAAGCCTTAACATTTATTAAAGACATTCTTAAATCGTTCAATCCAACTATCGCACGAGACCTATGAATCTGTCATGACCCGCACCCAAAAATCGGGCATGAGTCGTGGGTACGTCCAGCCTACGCCGCAGAATCGGCGGTAGAACGCTATAAGGTCCGTTCTAGGTCAACCAACTATCTATATATCTCACAGAAAAATCTGCCATGACCTCTCCAAAAGGAGGGCAACCACGCAATATATATATATGAATAATCCTCTCCAAAGGGAGGGCAATCACGCAATATATATGTAACTCTCAATCACAAATCTAGGGGATGAATAAAAGCACAATATGATAGCAAAAGGAAACAAAGAAATTCAGAGCAAGACAATATCCAAAAATATACAGTCCAAGGCCAAATAGCTACAACATCTCACAGCATCAAAAGAATAAGTACAATCATCCAAAATATAAACCACTGGGAACAACCCAGAAAACCCACCTAGCTAACTAGGGCGCTAACGGTGTCTCCTCGGCGCACTCCTCCTCAGTCTCGGGGTCACCACCCTCGTCAACATCCGGCCCGTAGAACGTCGGGCAAAAGTCCTCAGGATCCTCTGGAAAAAATATGCCCAGTCAGGACTAGAGCGAAGTACATAACTCTGAAAGCAACTCCAAATACATGGTAAGGTGTATATGACGAGCAATAGAAAAGTATACAAGATGCACAAAAAATAAATATATGCTGGAGCACAATAAGTAGCTGCAATATAAATTGGAGAACAATACAAGTAGTGGAAAAGTAACTGTAGGTGAGAAACATGAATACTAGCTAAGTGCCTTGAGCACAAGTTCGTTATGTGATCGGCTTAGGTTGCACATAAAAAATACTACGATAACTCCGCTATGCGTGAGTTGCATAACCGACATACACATAAATACTGTTTGGCTTTGATCACAAAACCAACTCCTACTCCCCTCCCCCACTAATACTCTTGGATCCAACCACAACATGCTACATACATGATAATAGCTCGCGCACACGAAGGCGAGAGCACAAGATGCACATAATAGCACATGAGAATCAATACCCGAAGCACATGATAAAATACACGTGATAGAGTACCGGCTGAACACGGTAAGGAGGATAGCATCTCATGACGGGATCCACTAGTACCAGCTCATGTAACAATGTGTCAGAATTAAGTATTACAGTTCTAGAACAGGTGATATAAACGCTATCATGAAATGGAAACTATCAGAGGTAGGTACTCGCCTGATGTCCT